>CAHIKZ030004214.1:1375000-1505000 GCA_903632075.3 Acanthosepion pharaonis
AGCCTTAGTCTGAGAGCTAAGTCTATAACAATGCCCATTGGACTACGCCATTGATCTAAACTTCTTACCTGTGACTACAACGCGTACCAGTTGATTACTGCTACCTTCTTCTACTTGGTTATAGTAGCCAAAACCACTTAGCTACTTCGATTAAATATATCCCTTTCCGGGACTTACTTGGTCAATGTTTTTGGGAAGCTTAATGAACTCAACAAGAAGCTTCAAGGAAATTATATAAACACTGATCCAGAGAGACAAAATCAAGGCATTTGTGGCCAAACTTGATCTCTGGAAGGGCCGAGTGAAAAGGGGCAATTTTGCATCTTTTGTGAATTTGAGTGATTGTGTTGGTTATGTGTTATTCCAAATGGAATTGCTGAAGATATTACTGATCACCTCACTGCTCTTCAAGATAAGTTCCAAAGATATTTTCCAAGGATTATTGTTGAGAATACTCAAACCGTGTTGATCGGAAATCCATTTCAATGTGAGGTTGGAACTATTGATGAGGCACTTGAGAAGCAATTCTTTGGGCTCTACCATAACTCTTCTGCAAAGGATGAATACAATGCTGTGGAGTTGGAGAGGTTTTGGCTGTCTGTTTCTGTTCTATATTCAAAACTGGGCAGCAATGCACTGAAAGTGTTAGTGCAGTTTTCAACAATTTATTTGTTGAGACAGGGTTCTCTGTGCTTGCCAATGTTAAAACAAAATTCTGCAATCGTCTGAATGTTGAATATGATCTGAAGTGTGCTCTAGGACAGACTCCGCCTGATATTGATCACTTAGTATCACAAAAACAAGTCCAAAGTTCCTATTGATTAAGTCTTGTTAGCATCCTTTTTTTTTTTTTTTTTTTAAAATAAAAATGAAAATGTCATGAAACCACTTGCTTTCTTTTCTTTTTGGCAACATTCTTTCGGGAGGGAGGGAATGACTTGGTTGGCTAATTGGAATGGGGAAGTGGGCTGAAAAAGGTTACGAACCAGTGGTCTAGAACATATACAATCAGACTTTACTGTGCATCTATGAGCAGACACTCTCCATACAGTTGCTCATTTGGCAGTAAAATGCCATTGAGTGAGCTTGCATACTGTATGAGCATTGCATTCTCAATGATGAAGCCAGCTAATTCTTCATATCATGTGCAGTGACTTTTTTGGCAAGACATTTGTCAAGAGATCTGTCAACTGTCCAACATTCCAGATTTGGTTCTTTGACATTTCTAGGTTTTCTCATTGCTGAAATGTTTAAATGACAAGATTAAGGATATGTGACACAGATGATGGTGATCCCAAAAGAGGGCCTTGCAAAGTGTTTTTAAAATGGAAAGCACAATAAGATTAGTATTTCTGGTCACAAACTGACCCTGTTACACAAGATAAAAAGGATGAGGTGGAAGCTATTCTTTTCCAAACACAAGAATGAAGCTGACAACTCTAAAAATGTCGAGTGCTATGATTCAAGTCTCAAAAAATACCACCATGTGAGGAACAATTATTGGATTTTGAAAAGAAGATCTAATCGCGCTAATAGAGAAAATTAATTTTTGCTAATAATCCCAATGATCTGTAGGGTAAAATGTGAAAGGATGTTGCTAGGATTAAGAATTCTGATAAATGATCATAAAGGCAGATAAAATGGGTAACCGCTACAATACTGATGTTAATGCATACCACAAAGCTATTAACAGGGAAGTCAGCAAATTTTACAAAAAGCACCCAAAAACTGGAAAAACAATAACAAAGTCAAGGAAATAGCCACAAAACTTAAAATTAATGATAGAATCTACAAGTTGCATAAGCAACAAGCATTCATCAAAGTAAAAGACCACAAGGCTAATTTTCTTAATAACCCTCAATACAGAAAACAATATCAATGAAATTAGGTAAATCATTCTTGAAAGAGCATGCAATTACACCAAAAATGCTGAAGGAATCAACCAGTGGCAAAAAACAGCTGATGCCATAAAATGGTTTAATAACATAAAAAAGAAATATGAATGTACATTCATATAATTCTATATTTGTAACTTCTACCTGTTCATCACCAAGAGGATACTAATAGCGGCTATAAAGCTAGCTAGAGATTATTACCCTATTAGTGATCAGGAAATTAATATCATAAAGCAGGCACAAACACCAGTACTTTTCCCCAACGATTGTCTGTGGACTAAGAGAAACAACCCTGAGTTTAATGTTGCTATGGGTGCATCTGATTCTACAGAAGCATGTAATATTGTTGGAACTCTGTTGCTGTGGTGTCTTAGATTTATGTTTGACATTAAGGACACTGGACAATATAGGGATGATGCTGTAATTCTCCTCTGGAAAACTAGCCTATGCAATATAGACTAATTGAGAAAAGAACTTATAAAACTTTTTAAGGATTATTATCTTGTTGTAAAACAGAATTATGGTAATGAAATCAGCAAAACAAAGTAATTATTACTATTACTACTGCACAGATTTATCTGAACTATTTTCATCTTTTTTAGATAGGTTAGCCTATTGTCCAGTTCACACTCCTCCCCAGTCTTTTGAACAGAAGTAGAGATTTATCACTTGTTTCCGGATACTTCTAAAGTCTTCTCATTCTCTTACACTCTTAGTGAAATTATTGCTTTCTCTGAATTTCTAATCAAATCCCTATTCAATACACAGAGATAGACTGTCTTCATTTTCTTGTTCATGATTGAAGATATCTTACATTACATTAGTTATATTGATAATTATGAAGATAATGATAATATTTGCCATTTTCTTATGAGGAAACATTTGGCATTCACTGACCGAGCAGCCACTGCTACTTTAGTTATACTTTTCTTAACTCCCTGGCCACTTGGCTGTGATCAAAGTGTAGCATCATTTCTCTTCATCTCTAATTAGGCAGGTGGTTAGAACATTCGCTTTCTGACCATGGGACCTGAGTTCGAATCTTACTGTGGTCGATTTGTCAGGAAGGTGACTTCTTGATGTCATCAGTCTGGAGGAGGTGATCTCAGCATGTGGCACCTTTGAAAAGTGCCTGAAAATCATACCACGAGTTGATCATAGCCTTGTGAGTGAAAACGGCTAGACAGACCACTTTGAGCAGCTGTCGATGGTTGCACTAGTACAAAGTCACAAGTCATTATGACCGAAGGTTTGAGTGTGCTGGCTTTTTTTCAAACTGTTGGTCATGCTATATAACATGCTCTCTCCCAGAAACTGTAACTAAGGTTCGCTCAGGATAGTTGCTATATAAACCACTATATAAGCAATACAGGTGGAGCGGTTTGTTTTTTTTGCTCATGTCCTGTCCTATTTGTTATACACTGTTGGAGAGACAGTTAATTAACCAATTCAGATTTTTGCTGTGCTTTCTCTGTAGGTGAACGAGAGATAGGTATTGAACAAACACAAATATATCTGAGCTGGTGGTTGCTAAAGGAATTAGCTATCCGCCATAGTAGACAGGCGTCCTCGGATATAGAGTGGCTAGCCATTCATCTCTTATGGTAATATTAGTTGTTTCCTTATATGGAAACATACAGCATTCATTGATCAAGCAGCCAGTGGTTGAAAAGGAAACCAGCAAGGAGTCAGAAACATTTCAAAATAACTTGGGAGTTTCTGGGTTTTGTCACATGGTATAGGTTAGTGAAGGTTAGTAAATGGACTGCTCTGAAGCAGACTTCTACAACAACTGACTTTGCCAGCCAACCTGCTTAATTTTGTCACCAAACAACAAATAAGGATATTCAAATGAAAGACCTCCACTTGTAAAGTCATCTGAACCCATCAAAGACCTCTTTGAAGTCTTTTATCTAAATGACCCAAAACTCAGAGAAGATTCTTTCATAAAAACAGATTCTTTTAACACCAACATCACTTTGTTGGTATACTGTTTTATCAGTCAATAACGGCAGTAGTAGTAGTAATAATAATAATAAGCATTCATCTCTGAAATTCATACAACAAACATGGAACAATAGCCTTGTGAGTTCAATCCCTGGGCTGAGCAATGTGTATTTTCACTAAGTGTCTATGTGTACTAAGCAGAAACAGGGTGAGAAAAAAACTGAGTAGTTATTGTGGTGTGGGACTTAGGTCTTGAAATGAATAGTTGATTTAACCATACCAAGAAGATTAAGGAAGAATGATAATGTTGAGGAAACATATGGGTAATTTTAACAAAACAAGATAAGGAATTTATTCATGAATTTATATGCTTGAAGTTGTGTCAGTAGCTTGTTTCAGGAAAATAAATCAGAATTCTTAAAGTCCGTAGTTTCAACATTGTCATGAAGAAATGTTCATACAACAGATTAAATGATCTGACACAAAATAATATTAAAAAAATGTTTAGAAATGTAAGAGAGTTCATTGCTTACCAAAGGGATATATGTTTTGTAAGCATTCGAAGGTAGGTTGTGAGGAAATGAAACAAAACCTTTCACATAACTTCAGACACTCTCTTGATTAATTTTTCCCCTCATTTTATATAAAAATGAATTTCATATATGCTTGGTACTTTCTTTCTGGGCTCACTGGCCAATTTCATTGGTTCAAAAATAATTTCACATATGTTTGCAAATTTCTTTCCTTCTTCCTCAGTCCTTCAAATATGAAGGGAGTGGGGAATGGGAGTTATTGTTTTGCACTCACCACACAGTACTAAATAAGAACTAGACAATTGAGTCATTGATCTGCTTTTTAGAGGTTATTTAAAGCAAGAAAATATTTTGGTTTGCAAGACTAATTCTCTCTTGTAATTGAATATTGTATTAACAATTTTTGGGAGATAACAGTGATTTTTTTTTTCCAGATAAAAGACCCACTATTTGTATTATTTAACTCATATGAGAAAGATGTACCTAGGCATTGTCAGGAGAATGAGAACAATCTACCCTCATAGATAAAGGGTTCAGTTCAAAATTCCCTGAAGGTTATCTGGATTGGCATAAACCTGATGAAGGCTGGAGGGCATAATGGCTGAAACATTGTTATAACAACAACAAAGATGAGAACAATAGTCCACTTGTAAATAATGTAAATAACAATGGGTTCAATTGTCCAAATAAATCTTTGATTACTCTTCTAAAAGACAATGTTCTGTCTTTATGTATTTGTATGTTCAAAACAGATGTTTAGCAGTTATGGTTGAGGAATAAGTGACAACAAGACTTCTCAATATATCCAACAATTTTTTTCTGTCTCCTTGCAAGTCCCAGTAAAACTATGATCTGTACTGCCTTAAACATTTTTCAGATTTTCAACTCCTTATCTTGATACATTTCCAATTGTACTCATGTATGTACGGGTGGCATAGTGAGCTCAGTTTGAATTCTGGTCAAATTTGTTACATTCAGTTATGTCCTAATAGGATAGGTATGACTATCTCTTTTCTCCCAGTGATGAGTTAAATAGTACAACTTGTTTCTTGAAAAATCATTGTTCTCTAAAAAAAAAAAAAATTGTTAATCTGATATTCTTTTGCAAAAAAAAAAATATAAAAAAAAAAAAAAAAAGAATAAAATTATTCTTATAATCCAAAATAACTCAAAAAGGGTTGATAAGCCACAAAAAAAAAAAAAAAAAAAAAAAATCAGTTGCACTCACATTTCTATTCTAACCTATTTTCTGGACATGATTTGATTCTAACATATTCTTCTCAGCTCATGGGCAAGGTCCTGGTGTTTTTTCAATTTTTTACTTCCATTCATGTTTACACTGTTTCCTGCTGGCATGGCCATGTCTATTTTATTTAACTTTATCTACCTTTTTAAGAGAAAAAAAAAACAAAAAAAACTGTAAATATTACCAAAGATAAGAGTTAGTATTTTAACAACAGCATCCGTGCCAGAACTTTTTTTCTTGATTGCATGGAAGATGGCTAATTCCAAAAATATCTTTATATAAATAAATCTTTTGTTAATCTCTTTATAGTTAGTGTAGGAAGGAGTTGATTGTCATGGTAATAATCCAAGGTTTCACATATTGCCTTCAGCTGTGCTTTTTTGCACCATAAAGCTGTTTATTTGCACAGAATTGCATAAGTCATCTCCTTTATGAAAAGGGTAAAAGAACAGGCAATTACATAGCAGAAAACCTTAATGAATTCTTAAAATACATTTTTAAGAATTGTGCTACATTACAAGTACATGGGTGGAGCTGAATTATTTAATTAGAAATCTAAAAAAAAAAAAAAAATTAAATGGTGAATAAAGTGGTCATCCTAACCCAAATTAATTGAGAAGTGTTTTTTTTTTTAAAAAAAAAAAGAAAAAAGAAGTTGTCAGCTGATCTTTTGAAGGTTCTTTTTTTCTGAGTAAATTTCAAGTTGTAATTTCCTCTAAGCTCTTTGTAAAACTGGACAAAATATGAATCATTATGTAAAATTATGCTTGATTAACAGATCTACTTTTAAAATCTAAACTTTAAATATGATACAGCTATACGTCAACCTTTTGTGGGTTATTTAAAGCTGAAACATATTTCAAATTCTAAGAATAATACTTTTCTGTGAGTGAATATTACATTAACAATATTTTGAGATTAACAATGATTTTTCCAGATAGAAGTCATACTATTTAACCCATAGTTGGGGAGGAGAGGAATCTATACTTTTTTCAAAGGTATTTGCACATAAGTGAATATAATGAACCACAAGTGGAATTCATACTCAGGTCTCATTTCTCATTCTGAACCAATATCGATTACACCATCCACCATTGCTAGAGGAAGTCAGAGAATTTAAAATAAGGAATCTTGTCAAGTGTTCAATGTCTTTTTTTCACAATAGATGATGAGATCTATCAAACAGAGGAATATTTATTTATTTATATTACTACTCCAAACTATTAGACTAAGATCTCCAATATCAGTTTATAGGGATTGATAGGACTATTATAGGGTATCAATAAATGCATAGGGAGCAAAAATTGAATGATAAAAAAGGGAGGGGGCAAAAAGGGAGGCAAGAAAGGGAGGAGGGGGCAAAAAGGGAGGCAAGAAAGTGAGGAGGGGGCAAAAAGGGAGGCAAGAAAGGGAGGAGGGGCAAAAAGAGAGAAAATAAGAGAAAGGAACTTAATGCAATGGTGAAGATTTGAAAATCTTTAACAGAAGAATAAATGGTTTCATTTAAATGTTAAACTTCAAAAGCTTCAGTTATGTTTTATTTTCTTATATTAACATTAAAATTAAAGTTACATATTCACTAAAATAAGTGATACACCATTTTATTAATTTAAAAAAATTTTTTTTTTAATAATTTCACTTCAATCAAGATGATAATGCCGCTAAGATGCAGGCATTTACAGGGAGCGAAAAGCATGAGATGACTTTAGTTAGGAAAAGGACAATAAAGGAACAAGATTCAGGAAGGCAGAAGATGGTGGCTGACATTGCATTTATTTAGTCCAAATGGTTTCCACATGCCATGCCTTTTCAGGATATCTCAATTTCAGTTATTTCCCTTTAGTAATTCAACTCATCTCTGCTATGGCTGGATATGTGAACACAACTTTTTAGGTCAAGTCATTGGATTACTTCAACCAATGCTTTTATCCAAACAATCAACACTCTTATCCATTGTGCCACATATTCTTTGGTGACATTAGTGAATTTTTGGGGACTTATAAACCTAATATTTCAGTAACTATTTTTTTTACCAGAGCTCATATTGCAATTTAGGCAATTTTTTGTTATTAAATAAATGATTCAGTTCAAAATTCCAACTTATATTACCTGAAAAAGACTGTGGCATACAATGGCCCAAATGTCATGAACATGACAATAAAGATGAGGACAGTTGTCTGAACAATGTAAATAGTGTAAATAGTTACAATATAGACTGATAATCTTTAAAAAAAAGTTTTACTCTGACAGAAATTCATCAACATGGTATTTGGAATGTAAATTCACCACCAACATGCAAGTTCAGAACCAGAAGCTTCCAGTTTCATCAAAACCTGTTTCCGTCATCCATTCCCTATCATTGTTTGGTTTTGCAAGATTTGGTTGGAGATGAAAGAAAATCTAAGTAGAAGAAAGTGCCAACGGTGTGAATTTGTTTAAGGTGGACCTGAACTTGACAGAAAGTGACCTACACACTTGATTTCATTATCTTCCTCTGTGGCACATATGGAATGAGACATGCAGAATCCAGTTATGAAACTGCAATAGACTGCCGCTGAATATTATAATTTTGACTGACACCTTTTGTAGCATATCTGTCATGTGTAGCCCTCTTCATCTGCTGGCTGAACTGTTGAGGTCTGTTATAATTGTTCCACTGTTGAAGTCTTTGGGGTTGGTTGTGCTTAGTGTGGGTCCTCCTCTTCAACCTTGCTGTCAAGGGTGGCCCTACCAGGAGTTTAGAACTCCTGATGGCATCACTCATTGGAGTCATTGGACCATGCAAGTCCCTTCACCACAGGAACAACCATCAAAGTTACGCACATAGCAACAATGATTATAACAAAGATAATTTAAAAAAATGTAATGTCAATAAAAATAACAAGAACTAATAGGAATAAAGATTTGTTTTTTACAGGTTATCAACTTTTTGCAGGCTATTTAAAGTCCCAAATTATTTTTAGATTGTAAGAATTTTTTGCAGATAATGATTTACTGACAAAAGTCTTACTAATTAACTCATAGCCGGAGACAGGGGAAATAGATGGCTTTATACCATTCTTAAAGGAATTTGCACATATGTGACTATAACGAACCCAATTTCCAATTCCAAGCTATTATAAATTGCACAACCCACACATCCAAGCTTACATCAGCTGGTATTCCCAAATGGTCACCCATCAAGTACTGACTAGGCTCAACATTGCTTAACTTTGATAATGGTATGAGAACCAAAGTTTCAATATGATATGGCCATAAGTCAATGGTATTAAAGAACAGCACTAAAAATAACTAGCACTATAGATAAAAAATTCATGGTTTTCTTGATGAATCAATAATTTTTAGTTTAATTACCAAATAAGCACCTTGAAATTTCCTTGACTAGAGAAATTCCACAATTGCCTTGTTAAATATGTGTGCTTACCAACTTTAACAATATATTGCAATAACAATAATGGTAATATCTGTTTCCTTATAAGGATACATTTGGAATTCACTGATCGAGCAAGCAATTGCTACTTGACTTATGTTTTTCCATACTCCCTGGTCATCAGACTCTGATCAATGTGTAATATCTGTTTTCATCTCTAATACTAATTTTAACTGTTCCCTTATAAGGAGAACATTTGGCAATTACTGATCCAACAACTAATGGCTCTAATTAATGGGGGCTTCCTTCCTAACCTTTTATTTGAAGTGGTGTGAAATGTTAGGATCTTGATTATATCATTATTCTCTTCAAGATGATATTCATTTTAGTTGTTGCTGCTGTTAAAAATTTTCAAGTGGGTAATTTCTATCACCTGGTACATTTTTTTGTGATTCTGTAGCACCAGTCTAAGATCATTTGCTTGAGGCCATTTTTGACCATTGATCTGAGAAAACAGTTGTATAAAGCTGACAGTTTAGATATTTAATGCAGGTCATAATTTAAAGAAGTAAGGGGATACAAATGAAAATATTAGAAATTGACATTTTTTCTATTTCACATAAGCAGATGTTAAATGCATGAGGGCATTATCACCTCTTCTATAGTCCCTTTCTTTCTTATAATAACTTATGCTTTCTTTTCCTCATTCAAACCAAACTGTGTAATAGAGAAATCTTTTTCTTCCATCTTTGCTCACATTCACAACCAAAACAAAATGGTCCATCATTTATTTGAGGTAATGAGAGAGCATAACGCACATGCTAACTTAAATGGAGGAAAATGCAGTATAATTATAATTGACATATTAGCCATTGTGATTAAAAACAAGAAAAAAAATGCCGTCTCATTGATATGGCAATGACAGCAGATAAAAAAATATATATCTGTTAAAGAATATGATAAAAAATTGAGGATATTGGAATTGAAAAAAATGTGAAAAGTAGTCTTATAACTTTAATAATTGGATCATTGGGTACAATCAAGAAAAGTACAGGCAAGAATGGATTTAAATTTCAAATAAAAAGATCTCCACTTTGTAATATTTACTTTTTTTTTAAGACTATTCAGTTCATAGACCCAGAAAATATGACACACAATCATTTTGAAAACGTGGGTTTAATCCAAAATTCTTGGGCATTCCAACCAAGCTGTTTCTAAACGCCTTTTCTACAATTGCAGCAATGAGAAGTGATGTTTGTTGGTAGGATGGATCCCCCTGTTCCTCAAGAGGTCCAGAATTGGCTTCAAGAATATAAAGCTGGGAAGTGATCTTGGTTTTCATGCTCAGTGAAGCCAGGACCCGGTCCAGGCTTCACTTATGAATAAATTCTTTTTAGTCACTTATGAATAAATTCTTAAGGCAATAATTTTATGTACAAGTCCCGGATCCCGTCCGTTCGACCAACAAACAAGCAATATACTTGCTATTTGGTAATGAAATGTTTCTTTTCTTTTTTTTTAACTTCATTCAGAAAATTACACTATTGAAAACAGAAAACTTCTATAAAAACTGAAAGATATATAATTGAAAATTAGATTTTAAATGAAGATAAACAAGCACTTTTTTAAACACAATTTTTACTTAAAAAGTTAAGTTTAGTAAAGTAAGTCTTCTCAAAATGTCCAAGTCGCCAGTAATTACACTTTAAGAAGCAATAATTAATTATTATTATCATCATCCCAAAAAATACTAAATTACTTTATTTCAAGTACAATTTTGTGCAGAAATTTTTTTAAAGGTTGTAAATGAATGTAATGTAAATCATGTAATTTCTTTTCAATATAAAAATAAAAAATAAAACTTATTTTGAGGAAAGAAACGCATCAACTGGCTCTTTTTTTACAGAGTCAGCAAAAATGAAAAGGTCAAATACAAATTAAATTCTAATAAATTTACTAACATAACAAATATAGCATACTTTAAAAAATCTATCCTAACCAATAATTTTCTTTCTACTACTACACTGTGAGTGCGCGCGCGTGCACAATTGTATATCCATATACAATCGCAAAGATGCGTTAGGGTGCGTCATCAGTGATGTCAATATTGGATTCATTGATTGTTCCGGGTCTTTTAACATGTATTTTATTTATTTATTGAAGGTCGCAGAAAATTTATCGGTTCGTTCCACTTACTAAAATTTGATTCAGATTTTTTTTTTCTATCCGTTCTTGGTCGGGTCGAGAACTTTTCACCTGATCTAGCCACTTCTTGAGTGCGGATAATTTTTTTTTAATATTCATGCTGCAAACGACGCAGTGTGTATGTGTGTACGTTATTTTTTTACAGGTACCATTGCTAGTTTAATATTGGATGTTTTACTTTAGAATGCCCGAGTTCCTTTGTACATCTTCTTGGGCAGATCATTTTTTTTTAAAAATCATAAATACCTGACACCCCCAGAAAGAGACAAGAACACATTAAAGCTATTTAAAATATTGTAATAATTTTTTAAACTGAAAGAAAAGTGAACTTTTCCCCCCATCTAAACATAAGAAAACAAACATAAATTTTAATTTTACGCAAGTTAAGTGAAATTTGAACCATGATAAAAATAGGAATTTATTTACTCAAAAATACTATTTTCAAGTGGAAATAACCAAAACAAACAAAAATAAGTTTTTCGGAAATAGAATCTTTTAGTTAGCGATTTATTTATTTATTTTTTTTTTGAAATGAAATTTTTGTTGGCTAAAATATTGAAAAGAAAGAAAAAAAATCAGTGGGAGCATTTTTAAATCCGACTATTGTTTTTTTCTGTTATTTTTTAATAACCAAGAATTCTCAATAAAAGGATAAATAAATTAAAAAACCATATTCAGCATTTAAGTGAAGTCATTTAAAAAAAAATTGACAGTACGAAAATAAATTTAAATATTTTATTTTTAAATATAAAACAACCAAAAAATCTGTTTTGATCAAGATTTCACTTTAACTTAGGCCAAAATTAAATAATTAAAAAGAAAGACTAAAATGATTTTATTTTTAACATTTTTTTTTTAAATGGACATTATTGAAACTACGTTGTAGTGACGTGATTTCTTTCATCATAAAAAAATCTTAGCGGTTTAGGTTTATATTTTTAAAGTTATTTGAAATGAAATAGACGTAGTAAGTACTGATAATATCGCTAATAATAGCCATTTTTAGTAATTAAAATGAAATTTTCCCTAAATAAAAAAATAAATAAATAAAAATTTTAAAAAAGAGTTCATTACTTTTTTTTCCAAGGATGACAACAACAATTTATTCAAAATCGCAAAATTCTTTTCTGTAATTAAAATAAATGTTAGTAGAGAATATTTTTAGAAAAATATTACTTACCCAAACTGAATTAAAGTAATCAAGTGCCGCGTAGAGAAAAACGAAGAAAGAATAAATCCAAGAAAAAATAGAGTCTATGAGTCCAAAATAATAAAGCAAATTCAGAAATGGAAGTCCAACCGTTCCTACCAGGATTAATTTCAGGTGATTCTTTAGGGTTGCGCTGACCATTTCGGACACATCGTGGACGGATTTGAGGGGCAACAGGACCAATCCGGCAGCAAAAGGAGTCCCGGATTGGTCAAGTCCCTGTAGCCAACTCCTCAGGCCACTGGTCAGTGTTCTTTTGAATGGATAGAGGAAAGTACCACACAGGACGGCCCAGAGGAGCGGCCTTAGAAAGGCTTGCAGGACAAAATAGCCGGCCACAACGACCAGACTAGCAAAAATGACAAAGAAATTAGCCGCAGTATTGTATAGGGCCTTTTTGAGGGCCTTTTCATGTCCTTGGGGTAATATTTGGAAGACATTGTCGAAAGACGAGCGAAAGTATTCGAACGATGGTGAAGCCATCTTTTTGCCTGGTTGTTGGTGGCGCTGCTGAGACTGGGGTGGTTGCTGAAGCTGGGGTGGTTGATGAGGCAGGGGCATGATTGCGCTTGGCTAACCCTCACGACACACACAACACCACACCATCGTTATTATTATTATTACTGCATTACTCCTATCGATAGTGAGACACACACATGCAGTCAGCTATACACATAACACTAACAGGGATAATGACGGCAGGGTGGATAGGAAAGAGTTTGTTTTTCAAACTGTTGTTGTTGATACTTGCGCACTCATCGGTTCACTACTCACCGATACAACAATATTTATTTACGGTGCAGGCAAAAATAATCCACTCTCATTTAAAATTCCAGATTGAATAGGATTAAAAGTTTATTCAAATATGAGCTTGAACTACTTCACCTTTTGAAACTCATCACCTCGTTGTATTAAAATAAAAATATCTATTCATAATTCTACCGAGTCTGTAGATCCAGATAAAATGGCACATAGGAATAAAATAAAATGGCACATTTATTTTTATTTTTAAATTTTACTTATGAATTGTGAATCATGATAAAAAAAAAGAAGAGTACAAGAAGAGACAATAAAAGATTCACTAAATGCAATTTTTGCTGTTTCGTGCGATTGAAAACAGATCGTTGGTGTTATTTTCGCGTAAAAAATCAAAAGTTTTCATTTATGCTTCGTTTTCGTCTGGTAAGGATAAAAAAGTGAAACTTAAAGAAAATATCCCTTGTTTTTTTTATCAATCAATCATGCGTGTAATCAATCAATCAATCAATCAATCAATCAATAAGGTACTACCAAAACAAATGGTTAGGTTTTTTCCGAAATGATATTAAAAATCGCGACATAAAAAAAAATTAAAAAATTGCCGTTTTGGTTTTCGGCAATTTCTTTAAACATGATGTCGCAATTTTTTTCAGGGAATTATCCGATTCAAACGAAATTTTCTGGACATTATTTTTTTTTACTGTAAAGGTGATTTTATTAAAACAACATAGATATCCGTGTACTTTTTAATTGGTGGGCGTAATTTCTTTTTTACAGTAATAATTGAAAAATCCCTGAAGACGTCATTTCAATAAAAGAAGAAAAAAAATGTATGATAACTATAACAAATTAACAATTTTTATAAATTTGGGAATAATTGAAATTAATTGTGAAATCCAGTGTAAGACACCCATGAAATAAAAATAATTGTTTGTACGGAAATTAAGGACCAACGTATATGAAATTGTCTTTATTATTAAGTGTTGGCAGAAGAATTATCATTGAACTTTTAAAACTAAAGGTAAGCTTTACTGCAATACTAAATGCAGCGATCAATTTTGAGTTC
Source organism: Acanthosepion pharaonis (assembly GCA_903632075.3). Lineage (NCBI taxonomy): Eukaryota > Metazoa > Mollusca > Cephalopoda > Sepiida > Sepiidae > Acanthosepion > Acanthosepion pharaonis. The sequence continues at coordinate 1,389,232 of CAHIKZ030004214.1, forward strand.
TTCTGTAGTTTATCTATCGCGTCTACTCCTCACTACCTATTGTGATGAAGGTTCAATCAAGAACTTTCCACAGAAGCTAAACTTAAATGCCACCCAATAGGGCGGCTTTTAAGATTATATATATATATATATATATATATATATATATATATATATATATATATATATATATATATATATATATATATATATATAATTATTTTTATAAAAAATTATAACATAAGTTAAAATCACTATATATATATATATATATATATATATATATATATATATATATATGTGAGTCCAAATGTAAACAAATGACGTCTTAAAAATAATTGTTGGATTTTTTTGTCCATTTCATAATGTGTGATATATTTTTTTATCTGGACTCACAAAAACGATTTCAGTTCATGAAATAAAGTTCATTCTCAGTGAAACAAATATTCTTCTAAGAAGGTGTTGTAGGTCGAAATTCTGTATAAGATGAGTTTAAAGAAACTTGTTGATTGAGAGAAAATGCAATCTTCACTTGAATATCGAAAAGTTGAATTAGCTTGTCGCTTAAATTGTTCACCGAAGAGAATTGAATATGAGTGAGAGAATTCTGGAAAGCTGAGAATATGTTAGTAAGAACTTTTTTTGAAGTAATATTTTTCGCTGGTGAAAAACTGGTAAAGAGTTATGTTTGTTGATGGAGAAAATCTCACTGTTAGAAGTTGAATAAATTTCTGTGTAAGGAATGAATGAGATGAGATTTGCAATGTTCGTACGTACATGTGTGCGCGTGTGTTACAGCGTTTGCCCAAAAGGGTCAAATCAAAACGTAATGTTTAACGCTACAATTGTGCAGTAAACTATTTCAAAATATCAACCAATAAAGATTTCAATTAAAACAGTCTGTATTTACATTTGGTACTTACATTTTGGTATCTTCAATTTTAATTGCACCCTTTTTCCATATGCAGTTTTTAAAGATTCTATTTATTTGTTATGCAAATTAAATGATACTTTTTTTGTAGTTGTCAGTGGGCTACCTTTGTCTCCTAGCAACCAGTAGTTTTAGACCCAGTCCGCCATTGATGTGCGTATTAGATTTTCCAAGCCCTCTTTCCTCATTTATGTATCTATCTCAGAATATTCAATTCTCTCAGAGTACAATACATGTATAAATTAAAAAAACTCAGTGAATTCAGAGAGGTAGGTGGTTAATAATTATTTTAAAATTCTTTTTTCAAATGCATAACTTAAATGATAGAGTTTTAGTAGTCGTTTTTGTCGAGAAGATATTTTCCGAAATATTCCAAATGTTTATGCCAGTACTTGAGAAAAGAAAAAAAATCCGAACGAGAAAAGATAAAATGAATTGATCGAAGGGAGATAACACATATTAGACAAACCTGGCTTGTGAAGCGCAAGAAGAAAATGGTATTTATTTTCAGTTCGGATAAAAAGAAAAGAAAAGTATTCTAAAGGACGAGTAATGAAATCCTAGTTACGAAATAGAGAAAAAAGATTTTCTATGCTCAGTTTAAAGCAACAATCAATTGATTAACAAATGGCTGTTTTTGTTCATTCCTGTAAAATTCGAAAATCATCTGTGAGTTTGGAGAATAAGTGAAGAAGGAATGACAAAATTAAACGAAGATGGTTTTACAATATTTAGTTCGGTTTATTGCCACATAGACCTATCTGTCTCAGTCAGTTCATTATCTATCTATCTATCTATCTATCTATCTATCTATCTATCTATCTATCTATCTATCTATCTATCTCACTGTGTTCATTATCTATCTATTTTTATTTAATGGGTGACTTTTGCTGGATTTCGCATTTAATTTCGATTATTCCCAAATTTATTTCCAAGTTATAATAGTTGTTATCATACCAAAAAAATCTGTCGCAAAAATCACCGAAGGTAATCGCAGTAATGAAAACTTGGGAATCTAAAATTTTAGGATTGCGGGTTCCAATCCGACACGGGATGTTTATAATTTGCTCGCAGTGTTGGCTTGATTCCAAAATGGTATGATATGTTGGGCTACGGTCTCTAGGAGTGAAGTTGAAAACACGGTCAATTTTATTTTGAAAAACTGTAATTTGAGAACAGTAATATTTTTTTTTTCATTTGAAATGAGCTATTGAAAGTTAGAGAGTTGTGTCCTTTTAAGTTGAAAATGCGTAACACAGTGAGATTCGCATTTATGATATAGATTATTATTAGTAGTACATTTTTAGTGGATTCACGTGTGTTTGAGGAACCATCACTGATTTTGATATAATCAGGGAAATTGACGTCGACAGTCTTTAAAGAAAATGCCTCTTAGCAGGGTTCAAATTTGCATTCCCTTTATTTAGCGAGGTTCATTTTCTTTATAAGACCTTTGAGTGCCCGGGCCAGTTGACCTCAATTTCATTGTTAAAAAATAGAGATGCCTACTCAAGCCCGTGTAGCCACTAAACCTAACGTCTACACAGTAATACGAAATAATGCTGATCCGCAACCATCTGGTACATCTGGTAGGATCTTCGCCAATTTTGACGTTGCTACAGTTGTGCCAATCTTCTCACTCACACCACCACTCACATGCTGAATATTCCCTATACTTACATAATATTTTTCTTACACTGCAAAACTTGAAAACATTTATTACCAGAAACTATTACGACCTTATTTCTTTCAGTGAACTTTGGAACAATTGATAGTTAAAAACTCTTGTTTTACTCAATGCATGCTTTTCTTTCACATCCTTGTTTGTACATCTTGTTAAATAAAAATTTTATGTGTAACGATGTCTTTGGCTTATCCTCTTTTTCTTCACGTCAGTTTGGTTTCCTAATCTAAGTTAAATAAATGTGGTGAAGTCCGCCACACAATGATATTTTAATAACAATAAAGGATCTTTTCTGTTAATTCACCCAAGATAAGAAAGAATTTATATTTACTAAAATTTGCACCAAATTCTCTCAGAGCGAAGCCCTTCCATTGCACTCCGGTTGAGTTAACCTTTGCGATCACCTAAAATGTGGGTGACTCGCAATTTCTAATTTTGGGGCTAGCATTCGCGATCACCCTGATAATCAAGTCAAAAACAGATTTATTTATTTATTTTTAAATTGTAAAAATTCCTCGTAAGTACCCTGAATATCATACGAGCTTACAAAATGTGAATAATACCCTGATTATTTGTAATTTTTCATTTTGCTAGTTGGAGTTGTTGTGAGGCATGCTAAAGAAAATTTTATTTAAAATTTATATTTTCAAAAGCGTATCAAAAATTTAATGAAATACAAACTTTGATTTAAAATTTGTAAATTGAAAAGAGTGCAAAACATTTAATAAAAAAAAACAAAACTGATTTAAAATTTATAATTTTTTGTGGTGAATTAATATTTACTATAAGTTGTGAATGCTGCTTGGGTTTATGCGTTGAGGTTATCAAATGTAACTGCGTGTTCTAAGAGCATTTACCTATTATATTTTTAATGATTCAAGAAAAACAAAAAAACAACGAGGCTCCAATTGTGCATAAACAATAAAATATATATTGAAACAATAACATACAAAACAATCATGCAATGGTGTGTCGTAATTAAGGGAGAAAAAGTTGCTTCCCTTCCATTGTATTCGGGTTAAGATTTAATGTTCAAAAGAGTTTCTCTTGAGTAAGAATGTTCAGGATTCTATGTTGAATAGAGTCTGGTGTTAGAATAGAATACAGTTAAGAAATATGTTGTTTTGAGTAAGTAAGAGAGAGTTCTGGTTGATGAACTTGGCATAGTCACAGAGAGGAAGAATATGTGTAATGTGATACAAAAATCTGTGTCTGTGTGCGTTGTGAGTAAAGTCGTGGATTTGTGTAGACAGGCGTAATAGCTGGACTCTACTGAAAGTTGTGGGAACATACCACTTGTTCATAAAGCTGCTGGTAGGCTCCAGGCGACAACGCGGGAAAATTGATTTAGCACAAAAATGTTTGATTGGCTAAAATTCGACCAATCGCTGATTTTGGGAGCAAGTTCATGACAGAAAAAATTCAAAGTGGTGACTGCGATTGCTAAATTGTCTTATGGAAAGGCGGTATCGCAGACGAATAAATTGTGGGCGTGGAAAGCGTAGCAATCGCTACAAAGTAACTTAACGTTATTTGGGGTGAATTAACAGAGAAAACCCACCAATAAATAAATAAGTAAATATATAAATAAAAACGTTGATGTTGATGCTATTAATTTTAATTTTTAAAAGGCGTTACTAACGCCAACGGTTTTTTTCAGCCTCTAGGCTGAAAAAACCGTTCCTAAATTTCCGTAACGCCTTGTCACGAAAATGACTCCTTCGTCATTATATACATTTTGAATGATCCTTTTGGTTGAACCTGAAGTAAGTAGGGACACTCAGTGAAAGTCGGAATCCTTAAATAATCTTCTTATGGCTTCATAATTTCCTAGGGTTTCATCATTCTCGACAAGACGCCGATTCATTGCTTTTAATTCGAATTCAACTTAACATTGCTTTTAATTCGAACGCAACTTAACATTCTCATTTATCTCCCTTAGATCAGGCAATCTATTTCCCAACTACCCTCCGCGTCTTCTCCAATAACAGGAATTGTGACTTGATGGCACCCGGACTATTGTCAACTCTTTGGCTGGGATCAGCTTTGTTTTGTCTTCAGATAGAACAAGGTATAAAACTGAAGCAAGAGTTTCAGAGCCCTGGGGAATTAAACCCTAACGCAGCACCTTCCCATTACACTAAAGAGAAGTCTTGGAGGTTGACAGCAGGGATTTTTACTTCTACCAACCTGTACACGTGTGGGGCTCCATGTTAAAATGCCTCTGTATAACATTTACCTCATGGGGAGGAATTGTGACTCGAAAATATTTTCAGAAAAATATCAACTTCAAAATCTGCTATCTGACTCCTTTTAATACTACTTCTTATTCTATGTACCGTGTCCATTCAGGACGTGGGCGATCATGGCTCTCCACAATTTCTTGCCCTTGTAGCTCTTAGTAAATTTTGTGTTTTATCTAATCTCTGTTCTACCAACCATTTACACAAGTTCCTTAGGTAGGTAATGTATTGTTTTCCTCAGTCCTTCTTGCTTTCAATGTGGGTGCCACATTTTCTCTTTCCTCGTTATGTACAGTTGAGATGACAGTTGAAATTTATAATCTCAGCTGTCATTTTCTGGGGTTAGGTGTAACTGTCCCTTTTGTTTCTATTTTCTCTAAAGCTTCGCCATTGCTTACGTGTTCACTCCATAGAGTTCTCAGCATCCTTCTGTAGAACCACATGCCTATTACCTCAAATCTCTTCTTCATCTGTGATGAAATTGTTTGGCCTTCACCGCCATATACCGGGATCGATATTACATAACAATATTCTTTCTTTCATAAAAGTATTCTTTTTCCTTGTTTCTAACGAGATTTTTTTTTAATACTTTGCTTATTTTTTCGAAGGCATCTTTCGCTATCCCAATGCGCCTTCGGATTTCGGTGTCGCATTTTCCGTCCTCTGTTAAAACACTTCCTAGATAATTAAATTTTTGTACGTGCTCTGTTTTGGCAGCTCCAGTTTGTAATGCGTTTGTAGGGGTCTTTTTGAGAATTCAGAAGAAACATTTTCATTTTCATAACTTTTAAGTTAATCTTGACGATTAAAGTTATAGGAAAGTAAAGTTATTTCCAACACAATTACATACATATCATATTTAAACAGTCCCAAATTTTATTTTCTACCCAGACAATATGACGAACCTACCAAAAAGATTCCACAGTACGACACATATTGTTTTAATCAAAGTGTCTAATGGTTAGACATTAAACATCACTATAGGAAATATTTGACCAGTCAGAGAAAATTAAAAACCTATTTTTCTTGAGCCTACTTTCGGGGAAAATTTCTTATAAAAATTCCCACAGATTTCGATTTTCATAGAGTAGAGAGAATCGACTGTCTCTACGCCGTGATTACATAGCTTTTTCGCGGTTTTTTTCCCTCACAGCACGCGCTGAAAGAAACACATGACAGCGACTTCAAACGAATCAGCTACAACAACAACAAAAACTGTCAGTGAATCTTCGCTAATGATAAAAAAACTTTTTTCAACTACAGATTTTTTTTTTTTAGTGAACCAACTGTATAAAGTTTTTTAAAACCACAACTTTAACTCAACTAAAGATTATTTTTACTAATTTTTTGGAATTTAAGTAAATATGTTTGTAAATACAAATTATCTATTAAACAGGTATACCCATATTTTGTTTATTTTTGTTTTGTGACACTGAGGCTATGAAGTGGTTAAATGTTAATTATGAGTTGCAAATGCCAGGAAATGTGTGTGCGCATCTACGTAGTCTGCTTTGGGTCATCGAGCGGTCAACATCCGGTTTATGTAGAAAAATGTAAGAGGCACGACCTCATCGTTCATTAATCTTCTTGGCCTTGGTAAATCAACTGTTAATTTTATTTTTAACCCCTAAGTCTTACGCCACTACATAACAACACCTTACAACGGACGGAACAGAGGAACTAAAAGAAAGGAATGACAAACATGCATTGTTCCCAAATAGATTTTTATACCGATATATACATACTTATCACTAATTTGTCTTTAACTTGTAGAGGGCCGTGGCTGTTATGTTGTTGATAGAAGTCAGACGTAGAAGAAACGCATGTAAGGTTCAGATACTCCTGCTCACCGGGCCCAACTACATAAAAAGGTTGGACTTTGATTAAGTCCAAGGAAGAAGGCAAAGAAAGCAAACAAAACACAAGACCGATAATATATGTATATACAAATATATATTAATAACAAGTTACAATACATGGAAACAGTACAAAAGATGAAGTGTATGTGAATATTCTGTATGTGCGTGCGTGTGTATTGTGCTTAGCGTGTTTCCACGCTATCCATTGTTAGCGCCTACATTTCGAGGTTGATAGCTGAGAGCCTGAGGAAAAAGAGAGATTTACGTCAAGGTGTCGGCGCACAGGCCTGAGGGAAAAAGAGATAGAGGCGAAAGGTCAGCGGCTATTTATAGCCAGGGAAGAGAGACCCCTGGTGAAAGGGTTAACGAACTGAAGGCGGAGTTAACTCCGACAAACTCTAAGCGAGGATGTCTATCTGAAATTACAAATAACTTACAATTACTGAGAAAATCTTTAGCAACGGACGTACTCATGGTACCCAACAATTAGCTAATTAACAATCATGCCTAATATTAATAATATCGACTGGTACAGATGGTTTACTGTTCTCTGTGTTGGATTGCTCAGCAATGTTTTTCATGTGTCGGATTACCTCCTCCTAATTTTCGAAACCGCTGCTAGGAGATGCTTTCTGGACTATAGATACTCTGCGATATTTTTCTCGCTCTCTTCTCACTTTTTCCGCTTGCACGACAACATGTAAATCTCTCGCGGAAGAATGCACTCCCTTTGGGAGATGCATGAACAATGTACATATACACACACACACACACGTACGTACACACATTCACTCACTACACATATTTTGGACCAAAACGGTTTTCACATTCAATTGACACGCACATCTTTGTCTCTGTCGTTCGTATACTTTTATTGTTAATACATCATGATTTCCTTCTACATATATATTGCTTCTTGTCATTTCTTTATACTTCTTTACATAGACTCGCATCCCGAGTTTGCCATATTTGTTGTGGGTATTTCAGGAGACACGCGTGTTTATCTCTCAACGCACACACGAGCCCGCAACACTTCTGAAACAAAACATCTACATTGGCTTGCGCTTAACTTACACATTTTTTTCTGTGGAAGAGTAAAGAATGGATCAGCTGAAATAGGATAAGAAAAAGACTGAGATCAATAGACTGAGCAACTATTAGAATGATAACGTTATAAAATACATTTTTCTTGATTCCAGTCATGCTACATACGAGGGTCGAATGAAATGTTAATAGACTGACCAATATATACATAAATTAGTAGACACACTAGTTGATAGACTAAAAGACATGCAAGTGTACCAGAACACAGCAACTGAATACAACACGCCTCTCAGTCCACCAATTGACGTGACTGCTTTTATATTGTGGAATCGTGCATGGATTCTACCTTTTTTTGCGCGCGCATGCGCGTATTGCACCCCTTCCTTTCACGTTTGGCCAGATATAGCAGTAAACCGCTGACGTGAGGAAGGTTGCTGGCTAGCTGCTCCTGATTCCAGCTAGAACGGAATTTGAAGTTTTCCCGCGCATTTCTCTGACGTCACTGACAAACTTCGTTTTTCAAGTCAGTCGCGGCCTGATTTTCAAACTAGAAGGTTGACTCATTTATTCCGTGCCCCTGACCCATACGCGGGCCGGAATATCTTAACTAACCAAAAACTTCAACATGTCGTGTCATCACACTTTTCCAAGACCTTTTTCCTCTCGTCTTGAAGTGAACAACATGTTTGAACCTTCCTCCATTTTCTACCAGAGTCTACAACACTGTCGTCATCACCCTTTTCCAAGACTAATTCCTCGTCTTGATGCGAACAACTTGTTCGAACTCTCCTCCGTTCACTACCAGAGTCTACGACACTGTCGTCATCACACTTTTCCAAGACTAATTCCTCGTCTTGATGCGAACAACTTGTTCGAACTCTCCTCCGTTCACTACCAGAGTCTACGACACTGTCGTCATTACACTTTTCCAAGACTAATTCCTCGTCTTGATGCGAACAACTAGTTCGAACTTTCCTCCGTTCACTACCAGAGTGTACGACACTGTCGTCATCACACCTTTCCAAGACTAATTCCTCGTCTTGATGCGAACAACTTGTTCGATCTTTCCTCCCTTCACTACCAGGGGACGTAGAGTTTTTCTTCACTGAAGATTGATGAACTTTTCATACACCTCTTTTGAATTCTAACCTTTACGAACCAGTTTTAAAAAAAAGATAACATTACACACACATTATTAAACCTCGCAGTGAGTATTTTTCCTTGTTGTGTATGCTTACACCTTTTGTACAAGAAGACTACATTCCAGAACCTTCCTTCTGAAGAAGCTTTTCCCGCCTTAGCCATTCTGATTTTGTATTGGCGCGGAACTTTAACATTCTACTAGTCATACATTCTAGTGTATACATTATACAATCTGCCTACTGGCTAAGAACAGTCCTTACCTTTTCTGATAGTCTCCGCTGTTGAGACAAGATTATTTGTTATTCAAATAAAGTTTTATATTTATCTTTCACCAGACTCGTTTTGTCGTTACTTCTGGCTACTTATTATTTTTTGCCCTTTGATGCACGTGTTGAATACAGTCATTTTTATTCTATCATTTTTTAAATTTTTTTTTTATTTTGTTAGTGGATTCGGTAGTCGTAACTGGCACAAGGCCACCTTTTCGTAGGTCAGCACTGCATGCTACCGGGTCGGCTACAATATCTTGGTCAGCCTGACTTTTCAGCTGACTGTCGTACATATTGATAGGATACGATATATATGTATGTATGTATGTATAAACATATATTGTTAAATATAACAGACAATGAATGTCTATTATGTTTGATCTTGAGCTATTCTAAACTTCGTATGCTTTAATTCCGGGTGAAAATAACGACAAAAATTGTCCAACATTTAGTATTTTTTTATTACGCTGGGCCTTGATCTAAGCTTTCGGCTCACATGAGCCATCTTCAGAGTGGTTATACAGACATTTCACCCGAAATTGAAGCAACCATACGAAGTTTAGAATGGCTCATGATCAAACGTAATAGACATTCATTGTCTGTTATATTTTACAATATATGTTTAAATAATGATCTGCTGCCCCAATCCATTAAATATATATGTGTGTGTGTGTGTGTGTGCATGTGCATGTATGTGTGTGCGTGAGCGTGCGTGTGTGTGTGTGCATATGCGTATGTCGTGGTTATTGTAGTGGACCCCCTGGAGGGGGCGCGATATAAAATAGTATATATATGGCCTGGGCGCCCCAATAAGTATGCACACACACACACACACACACACAAACACACACACGCGCTACATTTTATCTTAGGCACAAATTAAAGTATGAAAATAAAATATTATTAAGGATCGTCTAATTTTATTTTAAAATTTTGAGATATAGAATTGTCATAGGTTAGAAAGAATAAATAGAATGGTTTTATCATGGAGGGGAATAACAATATTTTTTTTAAATTTAATTCTGTTATGTATTTTTTTTATTTGTAGACAAAATTATTTCGTAAAAATTAACTGAAGAATAACAACGTTTAAATTTTTACGGAGTTGTTTCCCTTGAATCATTTTTAAGCAGCAGCATTTTTTCCGTGATAAAAATAAAATCATTTTTTTCCTAATTTTAAAATATAAATTTCTACATATATAAGCGAAATGAATAAATGTGTATATTCACTTTTAATTGAATTTCTAATTAAAAAAATGAAATTTTAACTTTATTTGTAATTTTCTTAATAATTTAATGACAACATTTTTTAGATATGGAATAAGTTAATGCCTTTTTGATTCAGACATTTTGGTTGTTATTCTGACAACGTTTCAGCTGTTGCACCCTCCAACTTTCTTCAAGTGTCAATCGTCCAAGAGATATATGTAAACTAAATTGTTGCTTAAAACACAGCTGGTTCGCTAGCATTTATGAATTTGGTAATATTAAAAGGTTTCATCGAGGCAAACCTGTTCAGAATTTTTTTTAATCGATTCACCCCAAGCAAAGCGATAATGTCACTAAGACGCAAGGAGCTACTACTGGGAGTGAAAGAGAATGAAAATATTTTTCAAGAAACCGGAAACTCAATCCTAAACTTATCAGTTTACAGTTGAGCTGTCTCGATGTAGCCGTAAGTTCTAAGCTAGCAGTTTATCATCTCGCACTTCGCGCTTGTGGAACTCTCCTCTGGTTTCTTGTTTCTCAGCCAACTTTTATGTTCAAAAATTTAACTCCTCAATAATGCTTTTCTTTTCCCCATATTATTTCACTTTCAGTAACCCCTTTGCGTTTTAGTGTCCTTATACCTTGCTTGGGAATGAAATGATTAAATATATATTTTTTGTAAAAAATTCACAGAATCAATCTGTAGAAAAAGACAATATGATTAAAAAAAAAAAAAAAAAAGACAATAGGAAAACTGTATAGTTTTAGTCGACGCGTTTCGTCCAATATGGACTTTTTCAAGGCAAAAAACACCCCAAAAAACAAAAAAACAAAAAACAAAAACGAAATGAAATTATTGAAACCAAAGTATCTATAAACAAAAAAGAAAATGTAAGTAACTAGGAGAATTTAGAAACGCTATTATATATTCAATGGGTCAAATGAAAAATTACGTCATTTACTTTTTATGTTTGAAGAGAATTTTTTCACATCTAGAAATATTGTTTGTATTGTTGTGTTAACGGATTCAACCATTTTCTTTTGATTTCTTGATATATTTGTTGTGTATGTTAGCTTAGGAGAGTAGTGATTCTGTTAGGAAAGATGAGATTTGGGGGAAAAAAACCGGAGTGTATATTAATATATGGATAATATTCAATGGCGTCACTCTCGAAGATTTTCCTTCCGAGTAAATAATTAACCTACATGGAATTTCGAACTGAACCCTTTATTTAATCTACGGGGGTAGACTGTTCTCGTTCCACTGCCCATGTCTAGGGATATCTCGTCTAGTTCTTAATTTTAGTACTGATCACCCGATTTCTACTGAGGCCAAGTACACACTACTCAGGTCAGGGATTGAAATCACAATCATTATGTCACTAACGCTTTAATCCACTAGGTTATTGTCCCGGGACAATTCTTTGTAAGGTTCCCCGGATGAAGGTCAGAGATCACAACAACCGAAACGTTGTGATAACAACAACAAAGATGAGAACAATAGTCCGCATGTAAATAGTCTAAATAAATAAATATATATATTTAAAAATGATTACTTTACATCTTTACATTGTCAAGGACACATGGCACAGTGGATAAAGGCGTTGGTTAGATCCAGTGACAGGACCCAAGGAGTGTGAGTTCAATATCGGTTAAGGCAGTGGAGAACTTTCTGAAGGAAATTAACAGGAGATAACTGATAACTGACATCCATCAAACATGGCACGTGGAACTAGAACAGTCTACCCCAATGAGCGAAATAAAGGGTTCAGTTCGACATTCCAACCACCTGAAGAAGGCTGGAGCGTACAACGGCTGAAACATTGTGATAAATATGGCGACAAAGATGAGAAATTGTGTCAGTAGCTCGTTTTAGTAAAATAAATCAGAATTCTTAACGTTTATGATTTTAACGTATTGTCATGAAGAGGAAATGTTCATACAACAGATTAAATGATCTGTTACAAAATAATATTAAAAATGTTTAAGGCAAAAGTAAGAACTAAGGGATATATAGTGTGCATATTTTTAAAAGTAGACGAAGAGAGATAGTTTGAAATACTTAGCTTTCTTGCATTGTTGAGAGAATTTTTTTGAAATGCCACGTGCTGTTTAGATGCCGATAATATAATTGGCAAGTAATTTTACACTAGCGAGAACTTCAACGAGGGTCGCGAGGAGCAGAAACGAAACCTTTCATATGACTTCAGATACACTTCTCTGATTAATTTGATTTATCTCCTCATTTTATATAAAAAAAGAATTTCGCGTAGGCTTGCTACTTTCTTTTCTTTCTTGGTTGACCGGCTAATTTATGTGAAGACTAGGTTTTCATTGGTCGAAAAAAAATTCACATAGGTTAGCGAATTTCTTTTCTCTCTCTTCTCAACTTACCAGGTTAATTTCTGTGAGAGGCAAAAATCTCACATAGACTCGCGAATTCTTTCTTTCTTCCTTCCTCAATCCTCAGAATTTGAAGTGAGTGGGTGAAGGGAGTTATTATTATTTCGCACTCATTACAATTCAAATAATTATCATGCAGCCATTTTCACACAATTTGTCGGTGTTAATCTTATAAAGCATCTATAGCTGTTCACATAGGCAGAACTTTTCCATATACCAAAATTTCTAACAGGATTTGGTGTCTATCCAGTGCTTCATGCAATATCTTCACCCAGCGATTATTTTGTGATGTTTATCACTTTCATTTGCGTTCGTATCACTGTTTAAAACAGACGACCCAGCGTGTAGCTATTTTTAGGCTATGCTATAATGATTCGTATACTGCTGTTTCGTTTGGCGTTGCATTTTTTCGGAACATTATGAGAGCTTTAAACGAGATATTAATGTATTTGTTTTTTGTTCTATCTTATTTTTTATGACCGGATCCAACTTGCCTACAAAAATCCCAGTAAAATAATTTTTCGTCACAATCCATCTTGCACATTTATAAATCTACCATTCGTCCGTTTATTGAATACTGTTGCCATATCTGGTCTGGTACTCCTAAAGTGCACCTCGAGATTCCTGTCAAAATCCAGAGAAGCATCTGCAATACAATAGGTCCTTACCTGGCATATCGTCTTCAGTCATTTTTTTTCACCAACGTCACGTACTTTCCCTTTGTCTGTTCTGCAAATATTTTTATGTTAACTACTCAGACGAGCTTTTCTTCCTGGTGTCCCGACTACATGAATTTAAGCGTGTTACTAGATTAGTTTCACAGCTTTATTGTTGAAATAGCTGGATGCTACCGTCATTTCTACTCTAACGGTTTTTTCTCGCACTTCCCACCAGAGGAAATCCCTGCCGATTTCTTGTTTCCCTGATAACAACAAAAATTTAAATGCAACGTCAATCACCATCTTCTGTCTTCTTGATGCTTGTTTTTTTTTTTTTTTTACTCTTTCCTCAATCCTCGCCATTTTCTTCTAATTCAGTTTCACTCTCTGTAATACTCCCCACCTGCGTTCTAGTGGCATTGTCGCCTTGCCTGGGGTGAAATGATAAGAAATAGTTATTTATCGGCACGCTTACTTGAGCTGAATGCGGCACAGTATCGAGTTTAAAGTGGGAGGTGAGCCCACACATACATGAACTAGGGGAAAAATCCTTAAAAATCCCTTATTACTTCATATTCGAGGATGCCTCAGTCCTCCTTAGCCTTTTCCCAAAGGAGAGGTATGCCGGGTGTGACGACCTCCTGGGGAAAGGCAAATAATATGCCAGTAAAGAATACCAAATAAATAACCATTCTCGATCAGTCATGTCTGTTTTGTATTATAATGTTGTCACTGTACATACGAATATGTACACGAATATTTACAAATATGTATGTACACACACACATATATATATATATATATATATATATATATATATATATATATATATATATACCCAAGTATATGATTGGTATATATGGAATGAATTCCAATAACCAACAAATACTATTCTTAAAAGAGTGCTCAATACAAAGTAGAGCAGATATAATTATTTATTTAAAAAAAAAAATTATAACATAAATATGTTATAAAATCACTACAAAAATAGCCATTTTGTTTCAACACCCTCGGTGTCTTATCAAGTGATGATGTTGAATGTAAAATAAATGGTTTTAAAAGTTTCGAATTAATTAACAATCCTTCACAACGGGAAACCGTTGTTACAAAAGCTAGATGGACCAATCAAAATACAAGTATAGGAAAATTCAAAAAGCTTGACAACGAAGTCATGTTATAATAGCTATTCAGATGTTTAAAATATGGGTAGTATTAAAAAGGAATGTATTCTAACCAATAATTACTAAATTATATGATAAAATTTAATATTAAAATTAAAAACTGCTAATTTCAAAATCAAAATTTAATCGCTATTAAGTTTACAACTATAAAATTACTGAGGAGAAAAGAAGAAATATATATGTTATTCAATTTATTTCTTCATTGAAGTTACTTTAGCTAATTTTATATCCGGTCCTTTGACAATGTATACATTTTAATCCTAAGAGTGTGTAAATGGTGTCCTAAACTCACGCGTAAAACAAACGCAATCAGATTATAATATATAAGCACCCAGACATATTTATATATATATACACACACAAAAAGAGACGAGACAGAGAACATCACCACGGTCGTTTAAGAAAAAAAAAAAGGAAGTGGGGGGGGGAAGGAAAACCAACACACACGTACATACATACACGATTAAGAGTGAATGCATTTTCCATACACATAGACAATTATAAATACATGCACACACATCCACAGACATTGACCCAGACAATCGGATACTACAACCAATAAATATTAAAGACTGAAAGTGTCATTACATAATTGCTCACCACTTATTGAAAGCGAGATGGACCTATCAAAATACAAGTATAGGAAAATTCAACAAGCTTGACAACGAAGTCATGTTATAATAGCTATTCAGATGTTTAAAATATGGGTAGTATTAAAAAGGAATTTATTCTAACCAATAATTACTAAATTATATGATAAAATTTAATATTAAAATTAAAAACTGCTAATTTCAAAATCAAAATTTAATCGATACTTTACTCCGACATCGAGTACAAAGTCTATTTTGCGACCAACCTCAGGCACATTGCGTTACTGACACCACATTTCATAAAAGACACAATCACTATATCACCTCGTAATTTTAACCGTGAATTCTTCACCCACATACACTCCTGAGAAGAAAAGGTTCCTTATTGATGCTAAACTCGATTTAGACCACCTTGTGGCGTATATTACACACTAATTTCATGGGGCTATGCAGGAAAGATAACGGTTAACTCTAGACTTGAAGAGGTCAAGATTGTAGTGATTGGGAAAATATCCTGTCGGGAGCCTGTTCCACAAAGCAGCTGTTCTTGGAAAAATTCTGTCCGAATGGAACTGACTTCTTATTATTGGAATACGGAAGGGAAAGTTAACGGTTAACCCTAGTCTTAAAGAGGACAAAATTAGAAAAACATTTTTTCGATAGTTTGTTCCACAAAGTATCAGTTCTTGGAAAAAAGCTGTTCGAATGGAATTAACTTCTTACTATAAGAATACGAAAGGAAAAGATAACAGTTAACCTTAGGCTTGAAGAGGTCAAGATTGTAGTGATTGGGAAAATATCCTGTCGGGAGTCTGATTCATAAAAGCAGTAGTGTTTGGGGAGAAGCTGTCTGAATGAAAATTAATTCTTAATATTGGAATACGAAAGATAAGGTTAACCCTAGACTTGAAGAGGTCAAGATTGTAGTGATTGGGAAAATATCCTGTCGGGAGTCTGCTTCATAAAAGCAGTAGTGTTTGGGGAGAAGCTGTCTGAATGAAAATTAATTCTTAATATTGGAATACGAAAGATAAGGTTAACCCTAGACTTGAAGAGGTCAAGATTGTAGTGATTGGGAAAATATCCTGTCGGGAGTCTGCTTCATAAAAGCAGTAGTGTTTGGGAAGAAGCTGTCTGAATGAAAATTAATTCTTAATATTGGAATACGAAAGATAAGGTTAACCCTAGACTTGAAGAGGTCAAGATTGTAGTGATTGGGAAAATATCCTGTCGGGAGTCTGCTTCATAAAAGCAGTAGTGTTTGGGAAGAAGCTGTCTGAATGAAAATTAATTCTTAATATTGGAATACGAAAGATAAGGTTAACCCTAGACTTGAAGAGGTCAAGATTGTAGTGATTGGGAAAATATCCTGTCGGGAGTCTGCTTCATAAAAGCAGTAGTGTTTGGGGAGAAGCTGTCTGAATGAAAATTAATTCTTAATATTGGAATACAAAAGATAAAGTTAACCGTAGACTTGAAGAAGTCAAGATTGTAGTGATTGGGAAAATATCCTGTCGGGAGTCTGCTTCATAAAAGCAGTAGTGTTTGGGGAGAAGCTGTCTGAATGAAAATTAATTCTTAATATTGGAATACGAAAGATAAAGTTAACCCTAGACTTGAAGAGGTCAAGATTGTAGTGATTGGGAAAATATCCTGTCGGGAGTCTGCTTCATAAAAGCAGTAGTGTTTGGGAAGAAGCTGTCTGAATGAAAATTAATTCTAAATATTGGAATACGAAAGATAAAGTTAACCCTAGACTTGAAGAGGTCAAGATTGTAGTGATTGGGAAAATATCCTGTCGGGAGTCTGCTTCATAAAAGCAGTAGTGTTTGGGAAGAAGCTGTCTGAATGAAAATTAATTCTTAATATTGGAATACAAAAGATAAAGTTAACCGTAGACTTGAAGAAGTCAAGATTGTAGTGATTGGGAAAATATCCTGTCGGGAGTCTGCTTCATAAAAGCAGTAGTGTTTGGGAAGAAGCTGTCTGAATGAAAATTAATTCTTAATATTGGAATACGAAAGATAAGGTTAACCCTAGACTTGAAGAGGTCAAGATTGTAGTGATTGGGAAAATATCCTGTCGGGAGTCTGCTTCATAAAAAGCAGTAGTGTTTGGGAAGAAGCTGTCTGAATGAAAATTAATTCTTAATATTGGAATACGAAAGATAAGGTTAACCCTAGACTTGAAGAGGTCAAGATTGTAGTGATTGGGAAAATATCCTGTCGGGAGTCTGCTTCATAAAAGCAGTAGTGTTTGGGGAGAAGCTGTCTGAATGAAAATTAATTCTTAATATTGGAATACAAAAGATAAAGTTAACCGTAGACTTGAAGAAGTCAAGATTGTAGTGATTGGGGAAAATATCCTGTCGGGAGTCTGCTTCATAAAAGCAGTAGTGTTTGGGGAGAAGCTGTCTGAATGAAAATTAATTTTAATATTGGAATACAAAAGATAAAGTTAACCGTAGACTTGAAGAAGTCAAGATTGTAGTGATTGGGAAAATATCCTGTCGGGAGTCTGCTTCATAAAAGCAGTAGTGTTTGGGGAGAAGCTGTCTGAATGAAAATTAATTCTTAATATTGGAATACGAAAGATAAAGTTAACCGTAGACTTGAAGAAGTCAAGATTGTAGTGATTGGGAAAATATCCTGTCGGGAGTCTGCTTCATAAAAGCAGTAGTGTTTGGGGAGAAGCTGTCTGAATGAAAATTAATTCTTAATATTGGAATACAAAAGATAAAGTTAACCGTAGACTTGAAGAAGTCAAGATTGTAGTGATTGGGAAAATATCCTGTCGGGAGTCTGCTTCATAAAAGCAGTAGTGTTTGGGAAGAAGCTGTCTGAATGAAAATTAATTCTTAATATTGGAATACGAAAGATAAGGTTAAGTCTAGAGATGAAGAGGTCAAGATTGTAGTGATTGGGAAAAAATTCTGCTGGCAGTCTGTTCTACCTATAATATTTGTAGAAATACGATCTGTCGGTATGCACATCCAAGTGTAAATACGTGGATTTTGAATCCTGATTTTCAACTTAGGAAATCCCTGTCTGTTTGAAAGTTTAACGCAATGTTCCTAATCTACCTTGTATTCAGTATCGTGCCGTATTCACCTTGTTGTCTAATTTGGCAACTCTGTGACTTCATTCGTCAAGTAATTTTCTCGCCCCATCAAACAACTCACATCTCTACGTTGGAACAAACACTATCTGTATTTTGGACTAGCCCTCACCTACCCACCAGTATTATAAAAATAGCTGTATTTTCGGTTGTTTCTGATTTAAGTTACCCGGTCTTTCTTAACCGATATTTTTTTGTTTCGTCTTTGACTTGTTGCCATCTGCACGTGAGGCTTTCTTCAGAGTAAGACCTTGTAATTATTTATTCGTTGAAGGTGATATGAGGTCCATGTTTAAAGAGTTAGTAATTACAAAAGTTACTTACAAACTAAAACGGTCTTGATGTCAGCACACTATGATTTTTAAACCTCATCCCACTCAGATGCTCACGGCATTTTTTAGTGTAGGACGCCAGACGGACGTGAGACAAATGTTCTTCAGTTTCCTTGGCCTTGCCTTTCGTAGGCCATAGGCGCCGTATTTTTCGGAATATGACGCACGAGTGCATAAATGGGTGTGCGAGTGGTGTGATGCATAGCGGCACGGAATGAGAAAACGGAGAGCCGAGTTCTAATTCCAGTTGAGAACGTTACATTCATTTACACGCAAATACCCTTGGGGAAGGTATGAATCGATCTCGCCTCCCCAGCTATAGGATAAATAGTAGAACTGGAAAATCAGTATTATCTAAAAAAAATAGTAGAACTGGAAAAATCCGTATTATCTAAAAAAATAGTAGAATTGGAAAAATCAGTATTATCTAAAAAATAGAATTGGGAAAATCAGTATTATCTAAAGAAATAGAATTGGAAAAATCAGTATTATCTAAAAAATAGAATTGGAAAAATCAGTATTATCTAAAGAAATAGAATTGGAAAAATCAGTATTATCTAAAAAAAATAGTAGAACTGGAAAAATTAGTATTATCTAAAAAATAGTAGAATTAGAAAAAATCAGTATTATCAAAAAAAAAAATATCAGTAAAAAATAGTATTATTGGAAAAAATATTATCTAAAAAAATAGAATTGGAAAAATCTAAAAAATAGTATGGAAAAAAAAAATCTAAAAAATAGTAGAATTGGAAAAACCAGTATTATCTAAAAAAATAGAATATCTAAAAAAAAAAAATTGGAAAAGCATTATCTAAAAAAAATAGTAGAATTGGAAAAATCAGTATTATCTAAAAAAAAAAAAATAGTAGTATTATCTAAAAAAGTATTGAATTGGAAAAAATAGTAGAATTTGAAAAATTGGAAAAATCAGTATTATTAAAAAATAGTAGAATTGAAAAATCAGTATTCTAAAATCTAAAAAATATTATTAAAAAACTGGAAAAATCAGTATTATCTAAAAAATAGTAGAATTTTAAAAAACAGTATTATCTCAAAAAAAAAAATAGTAGAATTGGAAAAATCAGTATTATCTAAAAAAAAATAGTAGAGAATTGAATTGAAAATCAGTATTATCTAAAAAAATAGTAGAACTGGAAAAATCAGTATTATCTAAAAAAAGTCTAAAGAAAAATCGTATAGTAAAAAAAAAATAGTAGAATTAAAAAATCAGTATTATCTAAAAAATAGTAGAATTGGAAAAATCAGTATTATCTAAAAAAATAGTAGAACTGGAAAAAATCAGTATTATAAAAAAAAAAAATAGTAAAAAAAATAGTAGTATTGGAAAAATCAGTATTATCTAAAAAATAGTAGAATTGGAAAAATCTATTAAAAAAATAGTAGAAAAAAAAAATGGTATTATCTAAAAATAGTAGAATTGGAAAAATCATATATCTAAAAAAAATAGAAGAAAATAGTATTATCTAAAAAAAAAACTGGAAAAATATTATCTAGAAAAAAAATAGTAGAAAATAGAAAAATCAGTATTATCTAAAAAATAGTAGAATTGGAAAAATCAGTATTATCTAAAAAATAGTAGAATTGAAAAATCAGTATTAAAAAAAAAAATAGTAGAATTGGAAAAATCAGTATTATCTAAAAATAAATAGAATTGGTAAAATCTAAAAATTATGGAAAAAAAAATAGTAAAAAAGTAAATTGGAAAAATCAGTATTATCTAAAAAAAAATGTAAAATTGGAAAAAATCAGTATTATCAAAAAAAAAATAGTAGAAAATCAGTATTATCAAAAAAAAATCAGTATTATCTAAAAAAATAGTAGAACTGGAAAAATCAATCTAAAAAATAGTAAAAAGTGAAATCTAAAAATCAGTAGAATTGGAAAAATCAAAAAAAAATAGTAGAATTGGAAAAATCAGTATTATCTAAAAAATAGTAGAAAAAAATCAGTATTATCAAAAAATAGTAGAACTGGGAAAAATCAGTATTATCTAAAAAAAATAGAATTGGGAAAATCAGTATTATCTAAAAAATAGTAGAAAATCAGTATTATCTAAAAATAGTAGAATTGGAAAAATCAGTATAGTATTAAAAAAAAGAATTAAAAAAAAAATCAAAAAAGTAGAATTGGAAAAAAATATAGTAAAAATAGTATTATCAAAAAAATAGTAGAATTGGAAAAATCAGTATTTCAAAAAAAAATAGTAGAATTGGAAAATCTAAAAAAAAATAGTAGAACTGGAAAAATCAGTATTAAAAAAAATAGTAGAACTGGAAAAATCAGTATTATCTAAAAAAATAGAAGAAAATAAATCTCTAAAAAAAAACACTCTAAAAAAATGAAAGTATAGTCTAAAAAATAGTAGAACTGGGAAAATCAGTATTATCAAAAAAAAATAGTAGAATTGGAAAAATCAGTATTATCTGGAAAAAAAAAAAATAGTAGAACTGGAAAAATCAGTATTATCTAAAAAATAGTAGAATTGGAAAAATCAGTATTAAAAAAAATAGTAGAATCTGGAAAAATCAGGAAAAAAGTTGGAAAAAAAGAAAAATAGTAGAATGGGAAAATCAGTATAGTCTAAAAAAAAAATTGGAAAAAAGTAGAGTCTAAAAAAATAGTAGAATTGGAAAAATCAGAATTATTAAAAAAATAGTAGAACTGGTATTATCTAAAAAAAATCAGTGGAAAAATTATCTAGAGAAAAAATAGTAGTAGAATTGGAAAAATCAGTATTATCTAAAAAAATAGTAAAAAAAATCAGTATTAGAATTGAAAAAAAATAGTAAAAATAGTATTGGAAAAATCAGTATAGTCTAAAAAAATAGTAGAATTGGAAAAAATCAGTATTAAAAAAAAAATAGTAGAAAATTGGAAAAAATAGTAGTGGAAAAGTATTATCTAAAAATAGTAGAATTGGAAAAATCAGTATTATCAAAAAAAAAATTGGTAAAAAAATAGTAGAAAAATCAGTATTAAAAAAAAATAGTAGAATTGGAAAAATCAAAATTATTATAAAAAAAATAGAATTGGAAAAATCAGTATCTAAAAAAATCAAAATAGTATTAAAAAAATAGTAGAACTGGTAAAATCAGAAAAATCTAAAAATTAAAAAAAAAATGTGACAGTAGATTTGGAAAAATCAGTCTAAAAATATAAAAAAAAAATAGTAAAATTGGAATTGGAAAAAATTATCTAAAAAAAGTCTAAAATAGTATTAAAAAAAAAATGGGAAAAAAATAGTAGAATTGGAAAAATCAGTATTAAAAAAAAATAGTAGAATTGGAAAAATCAGTATTATCTAAAAAATAGTAGAATTGGAAAAATCAGTATTAGTCTCAAAAAAATAGTAGAACTGGAAAAATCAAAATTATCTAAAAAAAATAGTAGAATTGGAAAAAATCAGTATTAAAAAAAAAAAAATAGTAGAATTGGAAAAATCAGTATTAAAAAAAATAGTAGAATTGGAAAAATCAGTATTATCTAAAAAATAGTAGAATTGAAAAAATCAGTATAGTCTAAAAAAAGAAATTGAAAAATCAGTAGAAAAAATAGGAATTGGAAAAATCAGTATTATCTAAAAAAAAAAATCAGTATTGTCTAAAAAATAGTAGAATTGAAAAATCAGTATTATCTAAAAAAATAGTAGAATTGGAAAATCAGTATTATCTAAAAAATAGTAGAATTGGAAAAATCAGTATTATCTAAAAAATAGTAGAATTGGAAAAATGATTATTGTCTAAAAAAAGTAGAAGAGAAAAATTATCTAAAAATAGTAGAATTGGAAAAATCTAAAAAAAAAAAATCAAAATAGTCTAAAAAAATAGTAGAATTGGGAAAATCAGTATAAAAAAAAAAATAGTAGAACTGGAAAAATCAGTATTATCTAAAAATAAAAAAATCAGTATTATCTAAAAATAGTAGAATTGGAAAAAAGTATTGTCTAAAAAAGAAGAAAAGAATTGGAAAAATCAGTGGTCTAAAAATTAAAAAAAAATAGTAGAACTGGTAAAAATCAGTATTATCTAAAAAAATAGTAAATTGGAAAATGGAAAATCTAAAAAATAGTAGAATTGGAAAAAAAAAAAATGGTAGTAAAAAAAAATTGGAAAAATCAGTATTATAAAAAAATAGTAGAATTGGAAAATCAGTATTAAAAAATCTAAAAAAAATAGTAGAATTGGAAAAAATCAGTATTAAAAAAAATAGTAGAAGAACTATCAAAAAAATAGTAGAAAAAAAAATCTAAAAAATAGTAGACTAAAAACTGGAAAATCAGTATTATCTAAAAAATAGTAGAATTGGAAAAATCAGTATAGTAAAAAAAATAGTAGAATTGGGAAAATCAGTATTATCAAAAAAAAAAAAATAGTAGAATTGAAATTGGAAAAATCAGTATTATCTAAAAATAGTAGAATTGGAAAAAAAGTCTAAAAAATAGTAGAATTGGAAAAAAAAATAGTAGAATTGGAAAATCAGTATTATCTAAAAAAAATAGTAGAACTGGAAAAATCAGTATAGTCTAAAAAAATAGTAGAATTGGAAATTGGAAAATATTATAAAAAAAAAAATAGTAGAACTGGAAAAATCAGTATTATCTAAAAATAGTAGAATTGGAAAAATCAGTATTATAAAAAAAAATAGTAGAATTGGAAAAATCAGTATTATCTAAAAAAATAGTAGAATTGGAAAAATCAAAATTATCTAAAAAAATAGTAGAACTGGAAAAATCAGTATTATCTAAAAAATAGTAGAATTGGAAAAATAGTATTATCTAAAAAATAGTAGAATTGGAAAAATCAGTATTATCAAAAAAAATAGTAGAATTGGAAAAATTATTATCTAAAAATAGTAGAATTATTAAAAAAATCAGTATTAAAAAAAAAAAAATAGTAGAACTGGTAAAATCAGTATAAAAATAGTAGAATTAAAAAAATAGTAGTCTAAAAAATAGTAAAAAGAAAAAATCAGTATTATCTAAAAAATAGTAGATCTGGAAAAAAAAATAGTCAAAAAATAGTAGAATTCTAAAAATAGTAGAATTGGAAAAATCA
The DNA here is from genome assembly GCA_903632075.3 of Acanthosepion pharaonis. Classification (NCBI taxonomy): domain Eukaryota; kingdom Metazoa; phylum Mollusca; class Cephalopoda; order Sepiida; family Sepiidae; genus Acanthosepion; species Acanthosepion pharaonis. The sequence continues at coordinate 1,412,952 of CAHIKZ030004214.1, forward strand.
GAAAAATAAAAAAAAATAGTAGAATTGGGAAAATCAGTATTATCTAAAAAAAGTAGAATTGGTAAAATCAGTATTATCTAAAAAATAGTAGAATTGGAAAATCAGTATTATCTAAAAAAAAAATAGTAGAATTGGAAAAAATCAAAATTATCTAAAAAATAGTAGAATTGGAAAAATCAGTATTGTAAAAAAAAAATAAAGAATTGGAAAATCAGTATTATTGTAGAACTGGAAAAAAAATAGTAGAATTGGGAAAATCAGTATATCTAAAAAATAGTAAAAAAAAAGTAGTAAAAAATTGGAAAAATCAGTATTATCTAAAAAAAATAGTAGAACTGGAAAAATCAGTATTATCTAAAAAATAGTAGTGAACTGTATTATCTAAAAAAATAGAAGTATTATCTAAAAAAATAGTAGAACTGGAAAAATCAGTATTGGAAAGTCTAAAAAAATAGTAGAATTGGGAAAAATCAGTATTATCTAAAAAAAAAAAAAAATAGTATAGTCTAAAAAAAATAGTATAAAAAAATCAGTATTATCTAAAAAAAAAAATTGGAAAAGAACTGGTCTAAAAAATCAGAATTGGAAAATTATCTAAAAAAATAGTAGAATTGGAAAAATCAGTATTCTAAAAAATCTAAAAAAAGTAGATCTGGAAAAATCAGTATAGAAAAAAAAATAAAAAGAATTGGGAAAAATCAGTATCAAAAAATAGTAGAATTGGGAAAAAAATTATCTAAAAATAGTAGAATTGAAAAAAAAAAATAGTAGAATTATCTAAAAAAATAGTAGAACTGGTAAAATCAGTATTATCAAAAAAAAAAAAATTGGAAAAATCAGTATTATCTAAAAAAGTAGACACTGAAAAATCAGTATTATCTAAAAAAAAATAGAACTGGTAGAATTGGAAAATCAGTATTAAAAAAAAAAATAGAAAGAACTGGAAAAATCAGTATTAAAAAAAAAAAAAAAGAGATTGTAAAAAATAGTAAAATTGAAAAAAAATAGTAGAATTAAAAAGAGATTAAAAAAAGTAATTTGGGAAAATCAGTATTATCTAAAAAATAGTAGAAAAAATAGTAGAATTGGAAAATCAGTATGTCTAAAAAAAAATTGTGAAAATAGAACTGGAAAATCAGTATTATAAAAAAAAATAGTAGAATTGGAAAAAAATTCAAAAAATAGTAAAAATCTATTATCTAAAAATAGTAGATTGTCAAAAACTGGTAGTATTAAAAAATAGTAGAAGTATTAAAAATCTAAAAAAAAAATAGTATTATCTAAAAATAGTAGAATTGGAAAAACAGTATTATCTAAAAAATAGTAGAATTGGAAAAATCAGTATAGTCTAAAAAATAGTAGAATTGGAAAATCAGTATTATCAAAAAAAATAGTAGAATTGGGAAAATCAGTATTAAAAAGAAAAAAATAGTAGAATTGGAAAAAATCAGTATTATCTAAAAAATAAAATTGGAAAAAAAAAAAATAGTAGAATTGGAAAAATCAGTATTATCTAAAAATAGTAAATTGTCTAAAAAAAATCAAAATATATTCCAAAAAAATAGTAGAATTGGAAAAATCAGTATTATCTAAAAAATAGTAAAATTGGAAAATCAGTATTAGGAAAAAAAAAAAGTAGAATTGGAAAAATCAGTATAAAAAAAATAGTAGAATTGGGAAAAAATCAGAATTGGAAAAATTATTAAAAAAAAAAATAGTAGAAAAAATCAGTATATCTAAAAAAAATAGTAGAATTGGAAAAAATATAGTCTAAAAAATAGTATGGAAAATCTATTAAAAAAAATAGTAGAATTGGAAAAATCAGTATTAAAAAAAATAGTAGAACTGGAAAAATCAGTATTATCTAAAAATAGTAGAATTGGAAAAATCAGTATTATCTAAAAAAAATAGAATTGGAAAGTCTAATCTAAAAATAGTAGAAAAAAAAATAGTAGAATTGGGAAAATCAGTATTATCTAAAAAATAGTAGAAAAAAATCAGTATTGTCTAAAAAATAGTAGAATTGGAAAAATCAGTATTATCTAAAAAATAGTAGAATTGGAAAAATCAGTAAAAAAAAATAGTAGAAGAAAAATCAGTATTAAAAAAATAGTAGAAATGGAAAAAAAATCAGTATTATCTAAAAAATAGTAGAATTGGAAAAATCAGTATAGTATCAAAAAAAAAAATAGTAGAATTGGAAAAATCAGTATAGTCTAAAAAAAAAAAGAAAGTAGAATTGTTCAAAAAATAGTATTAAAAAAAAATCAGTATTATCAAAAAAAAAATAGTAGAATTGGAAAAAAAATCAGTATTATCTAAAAAAATCAGTATTGTCTAGAAAAAACTGGAATTAAAAAAAAAAAATCAGTAGAATTGGAAAATCAGTATTAAAAAATAGTAGAATTGGAAAAATCAGTATTAAAAAAAAATAGTAGATCTGGAAAAATCAGTATAGTCTAAAAAAAATAGTAGAATTGGGAAAATCAGTATTATCAAAAAAAAGTAGAATTAAAAAGAGATTGTCTAAAAATAGTAGAATTGGAAAAATCAGTATTAAAAAAAAATAGTAGAACTGGTAAAATCAGTATTATCTAAAAAAAAAATAGTAGAATTGGAAAAATCAGTATTATCTAAAAAAATAGTAGATCTGGTAGAATGGAAAATCAGTATTAAAAAAATAGTAGAATTGGAAAAATCAGTATTGTCAAAAAAAAATAGTATTAAAAAATTGACAAAAATCAGTATTATCTAAAAAAAAGTAGAAGAAAATAGTATTATTAAAAAAAAAAAATTATGGAAAAAAAAAATAGTAGAATTGGAAAAATCAGTATTAAAAAATAAAAATAGTAGAATTAGAATTGGAAAAATCAGTATTATCTAAAAAATAGTAGAATTGGGAAAATCAAATCTAAAAAAAATAGTAGAATTGGAAAAATCAGTATTATCTAAAAAAATAGTAGAATTGGAAAAAGTATTAAAAAAAATAGTAGAATTGGGAAAATCAGTAAAAAAATAGTAGAATTATTCAAAAAAAAAATCAGTAGGAAAATCTTAAAAAAATAGTAGAATTGGAAAAAATCAGTATTATCTAAAAAATAGTATTGGGTAGTATTATCTAAAAAAATCAGTAGAATCAAAAAAAAATAGTAGATCTAAAAAAATGAAAAAATCAGTATTAAAAAGAGTATTATCTAAAATTGGAAAAATCAGTATTAAAAAGAGAAAAAATAGTAGAATTGAAAATCAGTATTGTCTAAAAAATAGTAGAATTGGAAAATCAGTATTAAAAGAAAAAATAGTAGTATTGGAAAAATCAGTATTATCTAAAAAAATAGTAGAATTGGAAAAATCAGTATTATCAAAAAAAGAGTAATTAAAAATAGTATTATCTAAAAAAATCAGTATTAAAAAATGTAGAATTGGGAAAAATCAGTATTGTCAAAAAAAAAAATTGGAAAAAGTATTATCTAAAAAATAGTAGAATTGGAAAAATCAGTATTATCTAAAAATAGTATTAAAAGAGATAAAAAAAAGTATTAAAAAAAAAATAGTAGAATTAGGAAAAATCAGTATTGTGAAAAAATAGTAGAATTGGAAAAATTATCTAAAAAAAAAAAAGTAGTATTAAAAAAAAAAGTAGAATGGAAAAATCAGTATTATCTAAAAATAAAAATGGAAAAGATAGTGAAAATCTAAAAAAAAGTAGAATTGGAAAAATCAGTATTATCTAAAAATAGTAGAATTGGAAAAATCAGTATTATCTAAAAAAAATAGTAGAATTGGAAAAATCAGTATTGTCTAAAAAAAAATAGAAAAGAAGTAGAATTGGGAAAATCAGTATTATCTAAAAAAAAGTAGAAAAAAAAATCAGTATTATCTAAAAAAATAGTAAATTGGAAAAATCAGTATTAAAAAAAATAGTAGAACTGGAAAAAAATCAGTGGAAAATCAGTAAAAAAATAGTAGAATTGGAAAAATCAGTATTATCTAAAAAAGTAAAAATGGAAAAAGTAGATCTGTAGAAAAAATCAGTATTAAAAAAAATAGTAGAATTGGGAAAATCAGTATTATCTAAAAAAAGTAGAATTGGGAAAATCAGTATTATCTAAAAAATAGTAGGAAAAATCAGTATTATCTAAAAAAAAATAGTAGAACTAAAAAAAAATCAGTATTATCTAAAAAAAATGGAAAAAGTAGAATTGGAAAAAAATCTAAAAATATAGTTAAAAAAATAGTACTGGAAAAATCAGTATTAAAAAAAATAGTAGAACTGGAAAAATCAGTATAGTCTAAAAAAATAGTAGAATTGGAAAAATCAGTATTATCTAAAAAAAAAAAAAAAGTAGTATTATCTAAAAAAAATAGTAGAATTGGAAAAATTAAAAAAAATAGTAGAAAAAAAAATCGTAAAAAGAACTGGAAAAAAAATAAAAAAATTAGAATTGAAAAATCAGTATTATGAAAAAAAATAGTAGAATTGGAAAAATCAGTGAAAATTATAGAATTGGGAAAAAAAAAATAGTAGAACTGGAAAAATCAGTATAGTCTAAAAAAATAGTAGAATTGGAAAATCAGTATTATAAAAAAAATAGTAAAAAAAAAAAAAACTGGAAAAGTCAGTATATTCAAAAAAAAAATTGGTATTATATCTAAAAAAAAAAAAATAGTAGAACTGGTAAAAATCAGTATTGTTAAAAAAATAGAATTGGAAAAATCAAAAAAATAGTAGAATTGAAAAAAATAGTAAAAAATACTGGAAAAAAAAAGAATTATTGTAAAAAAAAATAGTAGAATTGGAAAAATCAGTATTAGTCTAAAAAAATAGTAGAACTGGAAAATCAGTATTATTAAAAAAAAAAAAATAGTAGTATTGGGAAAATCAGTATTATCTAAAAAAATAGAGAACTGGATGAAAATCAGTATTATCTAAAAAAATAGTAGAATTGGAAAAATCAGTATTATCTAAAAAATAGTAGAATTGGAAAAATCAGTAAAATCTAAAAAAAGTAGAATTGGAAAATCAGTATAGGAAAAAAAATAGTAGAATGGGAAAATCAGTATATCAAAAAAATAGTAGAATTGGAAAAATCAGTATTAAAAAAAAAATAGTAGAATTGGAAAAATCAGTATTATCTAAAAAAAAAATTGTAAAATCAGTAGTTCAAAAAATAGTAGAATTGGGAAAAAAAAAAAATTGGAAAAATCAAAAAAATCAGTATTATCTAAAAAATAAAAGAATTGGAAAAATCAGTATTATCTAAAAAATAGTAGAATTGGAAAAATCAGTATTATCTAAAAAAATAGTAGAAAAAAAAATAGTATTATCTAAAAATAGTAGAATTGGAAAATCAGTATTAAAAAAAAAAATAGTAGAATTGGAAAAAAAAAAAAAATAGTAGAACTGGAAAAATCAGTATTATCTAAAAATTAGATTGGAAAAAAAAATAGTAAAATTGGAAAAATCAGTATTATCTATTAAAAAAATAGTGGAAAAAGATGTCTAAAAAATAGGAAAAATCAAAAAAAAATAGTAGAATTGGAAAAATCAGTATTGTCTAAAAATAGTAGAATTGGAAAAATCAGTATTATCTAAAAATAGTAGAATTGGAAAAATCAAGTATAAAAAATCTAAAAAAAGCATAGTCTGAAAAATGGTAAAAAATCAGTATTATCTAAAAATAGTAGAATTGGAAAAATCAGTATTATCTAAAAAAAAAAAATTGGAAAATCAGTGAAAAATCTAAAAAAATAGTAGAATTGGAAAAATCAGTATTATCTAAAAAATAGTAGAATTGGAAAAATCAGTATTATCTAAAAAATAGTAGAATTGGAAAAATCAGTATTATCTAAAAAATAGTAGAATTGGAAAAATCAGTAGTATCTAAAAAAGAGATTGTAAAAATAGTAGAAATTGGAAAATCAGTATTATCTAAAAAAATAGTAGAATTGGAAAAATCAGTATTATCTAAAAAATAGTAGAATTGGAAAAAAGTATTATCTAAAAAATAGTAGAATTGGAAAAATCAGTATTATCTAAAAAAATAGTAGAATTGGAAAAATCAGTATTATCTAAAAAAAGTAGAATTGGAAAAATCAGTATTAAAAAATAGTAGAATTGAAAAAAAATAGTAGATGGAAAAAAAAAATAGTAGAATTGGAAAAAAAAATAGTAAAAAGTAGAAAAAATCAGTATTATCTAAAAAAAATAGTAGAAGAAAAACTGGAATTGGAAAAATCAGTATTATCAAAAAAAAAGTAGAATTGGAAAAATCAGTATTATCTAAAAAAAGTAGAATTGGAAAAATCATATAAAAAATAGTAGACTGGGAAAATCAGTATTATCAAAAAAAAATAGTAGAATTGGAAAAATCAGTATTATAAAAAAATAGTAGAATTGGAAAAATCAGTATTATCTAAAAAAAAATAGTAGAATTGGAAAAATCAGTATTATAAAAAAAAAAATTGTAAAACTGGTATTATCTAAAAAAATCAGAATTTAAAAAATTATCTAAAAAATAGTAGAATTGGAAAAATCAGTATTAAAAAAAAAAAATAGTAGAATTGGGAAAATCAAAATTATCTCAAAAAATAGTAGAATTGGAAAATCAGTATTAGAAAAAAAAAATAGTAGAATTGGAAAAAAAATTATCTAAAAATATAGAATTAGTAATCTAAAAATAGTAGAATTGTAAAAAAATCAGTATTATCAAAAAAATAGTAGAATTGGAAAATCAGTATTATCTAAAAAAAAAAATGGGAAAGTAGATTATCTAAAAAATAGTAGAATTGGAAAAAAAATCTAAAAAATAGTAGAATTGGAAAAATCAGTATTATCTAAAAATAGTAGAATTAAAAAAAAAATCAAAAAAAAAATAGAAAGAATATTATCTAAAAAAATAGAAGGAATTAGTATTCTAAAAAATAGTATTATCAAAAAAATAGTAGAATTGGGAAAATCAGTATTATCAAAAAAAAATCAGTATTATCTAAAAAATAGTAGAATTGGAAAAATCAGTATTATCTAAAAAAAATATTGGAAAGAACTGGAAAAATCAGTATTATCTAAAAAAATAGTAGTAGTGATTATCTAAAAAATTGGAAAAATCAGTATTAAAAAATCTGGAAAAAAAATAGAATTGGAAAAATCAGTATTATCTAAAAAAATAGTAGAAAAAAATAGTAGAACTAGAATTGGAAAAAATCAGTATTATCTAAAAAAAAAAAAAAAAGTAGTATTGGAAAAATCAGTAAAATCTATTAAAAAAATAGTAGAATTGGAAAAATCAGTATTATCTAAAAATAGTAGAACTGGAAAAATCAGTATTAAAAAAAAAATAGTAGATCTGGAAAAATCAGTATAGTCTAAAAAAATAGTAGAACTGGAAAAATCAGTATTAAAAAAAAAAAAGTAGATTGAAAAATCTGTATTATCTAAAAAAATAGTAGAATTGGAAAAATCAGTATTATCTAAAAAATAGTAGAATTGGAAAAATCAGTATAGTCTAAAAAAAAATAGTAAAACTGGAAAAATCAGTATTATCTAAAAAATAGTAGAACTGGAAAAATCAGTATTATCTAAAAAATAGTAGAACTGGAAAAATCAGTATTATCTAAAAAATAGTTGAATTTGAAAAAACAGTATTATCTTAAAAATTGTAGAATTGAAAAAATCCGTATTATCTAAAAAAAAAAAAAAAATAGTAGAATTTGAAAAATTAGTATTATCTAAAAAATAGTAGACCTGGAAAACTTGACGACGGTAAATGTTCTTACCGAAAGTAATTGTAATATGGACCGAACATTTAATCCATTTTACAATTAATAAAAAATGTTAGTGTCGTTCAGTGAGTGGTCAGTGAGTTAATGCCTTATTTAATCTGTTAGCGAAGTGAATTCGCCATTAATTACATTAACTTTATATATATATATATATATATATATATATATATATAATAAGAGATTAGAACAAAAACATGTTGAAATCACTAGACAATAGCTTTCGTGTTTTGGCACTGTATTGTGCCTCTTCAAGCGATGGTAGCGTGTATATATATATATATATATATATATATATATATATATATATATATATATAGATAGATATATATATATATATATAGAGAGAGAGATAAAAATAGATAGATAGATAGATAGATAGATAGATAGATAGATAGATAGATAGATAGATAGATAGATAAGGATAAGCAACCTCTAAAAGAGTCTGCCCAAGAGCTTTAATATATTTTTAAGTCAAATCTCAGCTGGGCAGTGACCGACCACGACAAACATCAGGCGGTCAGTATCTGTAGTTAGTAAAATAGGAAAACCTTATACCACTAGGTGAGTGCAGTATGGTAAGCCAGCCAAACTCTCCAAGGGGAGGTTAACCTATTCGGGCAAGACAAAAATAGCCGAAACCCAAAGAAACATATATAGAAAATTCCACTTGAAAAAGCTTGCCGGCGTGGCAAAAAAGTTTTTTCAGTATCTTATGAAACAATAGCACCACGATAGAGGAGTTTATAGCGTCAAAAAGTGCTCTACAATACCAGGCAACTAAAGTCACCCACGCCAGAGCATTTAAACTTCCCACCTAAGATTTGACTTTAAAAAAATGCTCGATGCAAAAGTAGAGCTTAAATTATAATTATTTTAAAAAAAATATGATTCCTTCGCAGAGGAAATGAAGACGATTCGAGTCCGTGGGCGAATATCAGGAGTAAACTTTTGTGAGACTTTGAAATTCAAGAAGGTATTCTGTTATTACACTAGTTATTACGGACTTGTTTATTCTAACTAGTGTCCTCATCTTAGTCGGTCGTTATACTCTCTAGACCTTTCTTAGGTTTCTGTCGAAGTTGGTAACTGTTATGGGAACTTAACCATGATAATAATAATAATGGACTATTCCTGACATAAATACTGCGCCTCTCAAGAGGTATGAGAAGTTTTGTAAGACGAGGAGAGATAGTTGAGAGCATATTGTAAGGACATTTGAATAGTGATACTTGTCGATACCACATAGTTCACTCTAACCAAATCTGATAGTCATTACTAATACTTCTACTTCTTTGTATTATATTTCTGTTGAAATATATCTTTGTATTCCATACCTGGGTTCGTGTTATTCTTTCATTGGTTCTAACCTTGGACCATCACCGTGGTACAAGGAACTCGGACCATAACAGTAACCTTCAGGAAATTTCGAAACATGCCCCTCATTAATTCCCGGTGTAACAATCCAGAGTATATTCCTTGGCTAAGTTGTTTTGTATCCGTGGGTAAAAGCCAGACTAAATCTCTATATATAAAACAGATGATATGTGTGTGTTTGTCTGTCTGTGTGATGATACCTTTTCACTCAAGATCCCTCCAACCGAATTTGGCATACATATTGTACAATGTAAGATATAGGTTCTTAGCGTAAAAATCGATAATTTAAAAAAATCAATAATCTTTAAAAATCGATAAATTTCAACTTTTTTCCTCCGATTTCGTTCAAATTCAGTATGAACCTTCATAAATTTAGACTTACATCATGACGAGCTCAACAGTACCTCATCTGTATGTCTACACTACTGCGTTTAGCGAAAAATCGTGAAAAACGAAAAATTGATTTGAACACAAATCGATTTCAATACTAATTTTAAAGTAAAAACTCCCTCAATTTTCAAGCAATCTAATACAAACTTCACTCAATTGTAGACAACAATAAGTTGATTGTTTAAAGTCATTTAACTTGATAATTGTGTCCATCCATATAGTGAAAACCCGCGTAAATAGCGAAAATGGCCATTTTTAGTGGTTTCTTTCTTATTTTTCGCTGATTTTTCAACCAATTTTCATCAAACTTAACACTTGCTTTATAAAGGTATCCTCTTTTATATCCCTGGTAGCACACTGACAAATTGAATTTCAAAAACTCCAAAATAATTGTGATCTGAAGTGGGTCTTCATGTTGCCTGTTTTATCCCTTCATGTCCTCGTCTAACTTCGATTGAATAAATACAGACGACTTCTATTATATCTGTAACTGGATTAATTCAAAATGTTTCTTAATGTAAGTACTTTAAAGTAATTGAAGAAGATAGACTCTATTACAGTTAAACATGATGCTGTTTTTGTTCCATTCTAATTGATCGCTTTTCTCTGATCGACCAACTGAATATGGCTGCTAGTCATTTATAAAATAAGTATCTGTCTTTATTTCTGAAATGTGGTGTTATGTACATTATTTACATTATTCGGACTATTGTCCTCATCTTTGTCGCCATATTTATTACAGCCTTTCGGCCGTTGTACGCTTCGGCCTTCTTCAGGTGGTTGGAATGTCGAACTGAACCCTTTATTTCACTCATTGGGGTAGACTGTTTTAGTTCCACGTGCCGTGTTTAATGGATGTCAGTTATTAGTTATCTCCTGTTAATTTCCCTCTGAAAGTTCTCCACTGCCTTAACTGAGTATTGAACTCACACTCTTTGGGTCCTGTCACTGGATAAAGGCGTTAGTTAGATCCAGTGTTAGGACTCAAAGAATGTGACATTCCGACCACCTGAAGAAGGCCGGAGCGTACAACGGCCGAAACGTTGTAATAAATAATTTATAAAATCAGTTATAAATTCGCTGGAATATATTCCATCTAGTCGTATAATAGAATGTATATTATTTCATCTGCAGGCCATAGTTGGGGATATGGGAGAAGAAAAAGAAGAAAGTTATTTATGAAGCTCAGCCGAATCTGATGGAAGGGAAATATGGGACGGAAGAGTGTACTGCGCCAATCTTCTGCGTTATTAACCACAATGCAGAGCCTCTACAATTTAAGTATCGCAGATTAAAATAAGGTCGGACTGCAGGAATTGTATCTGCAGAATGCATAGATAGAAACACAAGCAAAGAACAAAACAGTTTTATCAAATGTCAATCGGTTGAAAAGAACCTCAAACTGCAGGACTTGTGTCTATGTAATTACTTTCTACTTATCTTGAGATCGTAATAAAATAATCTGCTCTCCGCCAAAGAAGGATTTAATCCAAGTAGAATATTTACGTTGGATAACTGAATTATTAACAGTTAGCTTGTTCTCTCTTTTTATCGATTCAGCCAACCGTGACATCATTTAACTCCAGTAGCCTCGATTGTTGCATGGATTTTACAGTTAGGTAAGCAGTGAAATGGGACTAAAAAGAAAAGCATCGTTCTAAGTTTCAGCGACTCCAAGTAGCTTGGAGATTTTATTTCTCTTATAAGTTGAATGACGCCTTTAAATAGCGTGGACAAAAAAGAAGTGTTACCAATCATGAAACGAGTTTTCTACAATGATTTGATTTACGGGCAACTGTCATAAAGTAAAAAAAAAAATGTATTTCTCTTTTCATTTTTTCTAATCACTACTCATATATCTCAGCCTGTTCATATCTATCTATCTATCTATCTATCTATCTATCTATCTATCTATCTATCTGTTATGGGACCTTACCCATAATAAGATAATGGACTATTCCATACGTAATAAATACTGCGCCTGAAGAGGTGTTATAGTGGAACACACCTATTCTATAGTTAATAGACGCTCCCACCTATAATAAGTAGGAGTAGTAAGAGTAACGTAGCAGTCGGCAGTGAGTTGGCCAGTCAGTCGATGTCAGACGACCGTTAGTCGGATATTAAAGTATCAGCCACCACAACTAGATTACTGCGTCATTACCTATTATATCAAGTTCCTAACGTTTTGTACGTCGAACCTATTTTAGGACCGACTTAGTACAAATACAAGCCTCCACTGTGAAACCACTACATAACAAGAGAAAACAGAGAGTCAGTCTGAAGTCTGGAGTGAAGTCCGTCAGAAGTCTGTCAGTCAGTCAGTCAGAGCGAGCGAGTGAGTCAGTCATTCGAGTCAGAGGCAGTCCGAAACAAAGTCGCGTTCAGACAATTACTACTAAACCTGATTGTTTGTACTAACACTTTCTACTTCTCTGTATATATTCCTGTTTGTAATATATCTGTGTTATTTCATATACGTGTTCGAGTTCTTCTTTATTGGTTCTACCTTGGACTATCACCGTGGTACAAAAAACCGGACCATAACACTATCTATCTATCTATCTATCTATCTATCTATCTATCTATCTATCTATCTATCTATCTATCTATCTCAGTCTATTTATTTATTTATCTATCTATTTATCTATGGGCCGAGTGGTTAGAACGTTCGCATTCTGATCATGAGACCCGGGTTCGAATCTCACTTTCTGATGTTATCGAAATGGAGGGGCCGTTACCAGCGTGCAGCATCTTTGGAAAGTGCCTGAAAACCATACCACGGGTTGACCCAAGCCTTGTGAGTGAAATTGGATAGATGTCGATAGCTGTGCTAGCACGAAGTCACAAGTCATCGTGGCCGAGGGCTTGAGCGTGCTGGCCTTGTTCAAATTGTTGATCACGCTAAATAACACGCTCTTTCCCAGAAAGTGTAACTAAGGTCTGCTCAGCATAGTTGCATTATGGGCTCTGTGAATGTTGAATAAACACAAATGTGCCTGAGAGATTGGCTAGCCGCCCTAGTAGACGGGTATCCTCGAATACGAGTGGCCAGCTATACACATATCTATCTATCTATCTATCTATCTATCTATCTATCTATCTCACTTTATTCTTGTCTAACTCAGTGATGTTCAGAGGTTTGGTGATGCAGAGGCTCAACTCCTTGACTGTATGCCCCCAAGACTTAAGTAGGTGTCCTATAGAGTCTTATACTGAGAAAGAAAGACATTTAAATTATGTAAAAGCAGATGAAACATGAAATAAACACTTTATTCAAATTAGATATAAACTAAATTTTTATTTCACTCTTTGATTGGATACCTCCCAATATGGAAGCCCGGAGCCGTTGCACCCTCTGCCCCCACTTCTGCACGCTACTGCCACCGCTGATTGGAGATTGTGATAGTAGCATATTTGCTTCCAGGAATTACCTCCCTGGCAACACAGTTCTTGAGAATGTCTCAGACGGTCGATAGTACTTGAAGAACAAAAACAGAAAAAAATATGAAATTCGGGCAGCTTATCTACAATTTTGATATCGACATAAAATATCGTAGTCGAAAACTGGAAAAATATAAAAACAAAAAAAAAAATATGTAAGCATTTAAACAGACCTTGTCAGTTGAATCTAACAAAACATTTTGTGACGAACCCTCGTTGCTATATATATATACATATATATATATATATATATGTGTGTGTGTGTGTGTGTGTGTGTGTTTAAGTCTTTAATGTATGCACATCTTTAAGTCTTTAATAACATTTGCCTAAATACACACCCAGTTACACACCAGTATATATATATATATATATATATATATATATATATATATATATATATATATATATATATATATATATATATATATGTATGTATCGGAGAGGCACGGTAGAGTAGTGGATAGCGGTTCGGATTACATTCACTTACGTGCTAATATCCCTGGGAAAGATATTAATCCTCTTCTCCCTCCAGCTATGAATAAATAACATGACAGACTGGTTTCTATAGCCTTGGATGGCAACTAGTCTAGGAGAAGGACAACTCTGAATTCAAGACTTGCGGAGGGTCGTTGTGGCACGTAGTGCATCAGGTATGTGTATTCGGCACTTCAAAACGTGTGATTGGTTCTGCACAAAGATTTCACCACTATAATCAAATCATATGTGCTGGTGTCTGGCTGTCGGTTCCTAGGAACTGAGCTGCTTGACCCTCATACGTCGAATACGACGGGAGAGTTCGCTATATATATATATCTATATATATATATTAGAAATATCAAAAGAAAAACGATACTCAACTATTGGTGTCTTTCTACGATTTAAAGTTACATGTAGACCCAGTTTGCTATACGACTCTCTCTCAGGATGTTTAAGGAAGAGTTGTATATATATATATATATATATATATATATATATATATATATATGTGTGTGTGTGTGTGTGTGTGTGTGTGTGTGTGTGTATAAGCAGGGTAGATTGGGTTTTCTGGCTTTGGTTGTCAACCAGTCTAAGAGAAGGACATCTTGGATTGTGCATCGGATTGCCAATTCCACTCCGTAAAACCCACTTGCTACACAAGCGACAGCAGCAACGCCTATCATGATGAGTCTGTGGCTCTATACAAGAGAGTTTAAAGCACTTAGACCCTTTTCAATAAGTTATATACATAAGTTATATACATGGCTAGGGATATGTGAAATTATGGAACGTAAGGTCCAAATAGATTTGTCTAGATTTATTTTACCAAACTTATGTAAGTAAAAACGAAAAGGAATATTGATTTGTTTTTTACGGCTTATCAACCCTTTGCAGGTTATTTAAAGCCAGATAATATTTTGAGATTGTAAGATGTTTTGGAGATAATAATTTTCACTGCTACAAATTCTACTAATTAACCTATAGTTAGAAGGAGAAGATGTGGATTCATACCGTTCCCAGGGGTATTTGCGCGTAAGTGAATAGAATGAACACGACTGGAATTGGAACGCGGCTCTCCGATTACCAATTCCAAGCCGTTCTCTATTACACCACCCGCACATCCAAGCTTTACAGCTGGTGGTATTCCCAAGCGGTTACCCATCTAGGTAATAACCAGGCTCGACATTGTGTGGCTTCGATGATCGTACGGGAACCAATGTTTCAACGTGATATGGCCGTAAGCCGTACAAACTGAAATAGAAAATCAAAAGTAATGTTTATTTATTCCGCCCTGAAAAACAATCATCAGACTAGAAAGTTCAGGAATAGACATAGTCGAGTGTTTAGAACGTTCACTTTCCAACCACAAGATCCACGTTCGGATTTCACCATGGCCGATTTGTCGAGGAGACCTCTTTTTGATTTTATCAGCCTGGAGAAGCGATCTCAGCGTGCGGCATCTTTGGAAAGTGCCTGTAAACCATACCACATGTTAACCTAAGCATTGTGAGTGGAATTGAATAAACAGAACTGTTCAGAAGCCGTGCTAGCAGAAAGTAACAAGTCATTGTGACCGAGCGTTTGAGCGTACTAGCGTTGTTAAAACTGCTGTTCATGCCAAGTTATGAGCTCCTTTATGTAACTCAGGTGCGCTAAGCATAGTTGCAGTATAAACCATAGGTGATCTCTGTGAGCGTCGAACAAACACAGATGTGCCTGAGCAGTCGTCAGAAATAGGAAGATGCTAGCTACTCTAGTAGATGGGTGTGCTCTAAAAAGTGAAAGGTTGCTTAATTGGCGCCTAACGGGTAAGAAAATACAAGGGAGAAGATGATGAAAGAGAAGAAGAGTTTGGTGATAACATATAAAAGTGAACGAAACAGTCACGGTCATCAGTGAAATATTTGGGCAAGGTCTTTGTTCTGAAACGAAATGGAAATAGTTGCTGTTGATATATATATATGCAGAGTGTATAAAAAATACTTTTACATACTTTGGAGGCGCGTTCCTTATACCAAAACAAGGACAAAAGTCCATATAAACATATGTCTGCAAATCCTTCGTTTTTGAGTTGTTAAGTGTAAAGAAAGTTTACGGTAGATGGCGCTACGTTGCCATGTAGATTAGGTTACATTTGTCATTCGCCTTCAACGTTTAATGTGTTTAGTAGTGATTTGATTGAGAAGTGTTCCGTTTAACAATGGTAAGATATTAATATCGTGAACAATTAGATATGATTTTTACATCCGGCTGCGAGAATATTAGTGGACAAATGTACTCGAGTGACAAATGTAACCAAAGTTAAGCAACGTCGAACCTGGTCAATACTTTGGATGACTGCTTGGGGATATTAGGTACAGTAAGGTTTTTATGTGCAGGTGGTATTATAGTTAACGGCTGGAAATTGGAGTGCCGAGTTCCAATTTAAATGGAGTTCGTTCTCCGCGCAAATAACGTTGGAAAAGATATGAAGTCCCTTCTCCCTCCAGTTATGAGTTAACTAGTAAAACTTGTATCAGTAAAAATCATTATTATCTCCAAAAAATTCTTAAAAATCTAAAAAAAATTCTGGCTTTAAATATCCTGGAAAAGATTGGTAAGCCGTAAAAAAAACAAATCAGCCAGTAAAGGTGGTATTTGATTTGCATACTCACAGATGAAATATACGAGGCAATGTTATAAATAACTTGACTCGCTAGTCTTTGATGCCAAGGATGCAACTCTTAGTGATATGGTGGGAGTAATATCCGGGGGACGGATCACCGGTGTCAAAACATAGATTTTTTTTTTGTTTACTCTAAAGCCTGAAAATCATAGTATTAGGAATGTTAGTTTGTTTATTTAAAAGTGCAGCTATCAAACTTGCTAAATATGGACGAACCGGATGAGAGAAGAGAAAAGTCGGGGCTGTCATCGTAAACGTGGGACTCGTTTGTTATAGGTTCTCGGTGGGTTTATTTAGAGTGAAAGCACTTCAAGTATATTTTTCTGTTTCTGTGTTGGAAGGGAAGGGTGCTGCAAATGTAGGCGTGTGCGTAAACGTTTATGTCAGGTGTGTCACACTGTACAGGTATCCGTTGCAGCTGTAAGCAGATGCATAGAGATATTTATTCAGCTTGACGCAGTCGAGCTCAAGGCCAAAAAAAGAAAAAAAAATCAAGTGTAGTTTGGCACAAAGCCAACTTGTAAAAAATTATGGTAGACAGATTAATGAAACAATCTTCGAAACAGCGAGGGCTTTACTAGCATGAAAATCAGCATTTAAAATTCTTGCTTTACTCGGGTTTGAACACTTAGTACCATCGTGATACGCGCAACTGACTCATGAAGCTGACCTACATATGTATATAACGATATCTAATAAGCTTATCTCAGCAAAAGCACACGTATATGGCACCCAGTGAGGAGCTAACTGATTATTGTAGTACTGGTCTACAGCAAAGCGTCAATTGATATTTACTAAACTGAGTTTATTTGCTTTTTTGTTTGATTGTTTAGCGGCATATCGACTACTTATGGGTTATTTAATGCCAAAATTTAATTATCTTGGGGGCATTAGCAATTTCTTTTACAAAACTATTGTTGGTAATTTTTTATTTTTTTTTTAATTCTTTACAAAAATGTATTGTTGGTAATTTAAAAAATTTTTTTTACTGCTAAAATTTTTACTATGAAAATGGTATTTTTTTAATTTTTTACAAAAATGTATTGCTGGTAAATTTTTTTTACTATGAAAATGGCATTTTCAATATAATTATTTACCGACATTTTCATATAATTATTTGTACTTTCATAGTGTTTTGACCCCTTTTTGGGGGTTAACTATTTGTCCATAGTTGAGACCCTAACAGGTGTTACCACCGCGGGCCAGGATGGAACTGGAAAAAACAGCAATTAAGAGGTGGTTCCACACTCCTCAAAATCTCCCGATCAGAGGTCTTGCTGCCGGATGTAATTTATCGTCCTACCAAGGACGTAGTTTATTTATTTATTTAATCGTTTCACCCCAAGCAAGGTGATAATACCACCAAGACGCAAGAGGCGTACCGAAGTTGAAGTAAAATGAAAAAGCGTTAGTGAAGAGAAAGGAAAAAAAAACAGGACATAAAATAAGTTTTGAAACGGAAATTAAGAGAAAAACACGCATTGACTAATATCCGTTTCATTTTTATTCTTTAATATCATGAAAAATTAAATATTTTAGTGTTTAGCATCCCACTACCACCTTTCTTTCTTTTTTATCAATATCAATTTTCGTACAAAAAGTGGATCACAAAACTTATTCAGCTTAATGTATATTTTCAGAAAATCTCAACTTCTAATTGGTCACTTAATATTTAATAACATCGACCTAGTTCTTGACTTGACCAAAAAGATAATTCCCCCACAATCTATCAAGCTTCTGTGAGCCTGTCACGTGGCCAAAGTTAGCAATAAAATATGAAACGTCTTTCATCTTCGACAGTGCGCCGATCGGAATCCTTTGAACTCGTCACACAGTTCCAGGCTTTACGTTAAATTTCCTTAACATGATTCCAGCCTGAGAGAACTCATTCACACAGCAATATTTTATTATGAACAATCAACTCAAGTCTTCCACGTTCAACTTAATACACTAATTTTTTTCATACGCTTTCAAGCACAACGTTAATTATTGCAATTAACATAAGCATAGCTTGTTAAGAACTACTTACTCCAACTAGAATATTCTCTTCGAACAAGTGAAAACAAATCAAAGAGCGACAATTTCGTAAACCTTAAAGTAAGTCGTAAACAATATTTCTCTATTCAAATACAAACTTGAACTGTTTATTTTTTTCTTAAATTACAATAATACCCAAACACACTTTCTCATTATTGTAAAGACCATTCAACAAATTATAATCAATCAAACCGGAACTTTGATAACCTTTCATCTAGACATAAAAGGACGTTTGAATTTTTTAAAACTACCTATTTACTCCAGTTGTTTTTGTGTCTCTTGTTTATATAAATATTTTATTCATTGTTGTGCAAAAACTGTTTTTTTCTCATATTGTCCTTATTCTATGTTTGTTGAATACTGAAATTTAATGTGAGAGGAAATTGTTAATTTCATCACGCAGCCTAATTTACTCAACAATTTTTGATCAATATAATTTAATCATTAACACAACCTTCACAAGTGCAATAAGTACGAAGTTGAGATTTTAATGGATAATATGGTACAGTTTTTCAAAAGAAATTTTACATAAAGATGACTGTATTATGTGGATGACTGGATTATACTGAACGATGTTATCTTTCCCCTGTTTTAAAAACACTGGGTCGCATTATACTCAAATCATTTACAAGAAATATGGCCCCTCTCCTTCGTAACTCTATGTAATTGTTCTTCCAACACTTTTCTGCCATTAATTTAGACAAGCTATTCGGGTAGTTCACTTACTATTTTCATCTGACCCTCTTGCCTTCAATTGATCTTTTGAGTGTCGTATTCGCAAAGGCGACCTTTCTTATTAGTTAATAAGAACATGTTTTTTTATCAATATTTTGAGAAATTGCATATTATACGATGAATTTCCAAGGAGGTGTTATTCAGATAAACATCCTGAAAATTTGACCAAAATTCCAGCGTCAATAAACGTCTTTTGTCTTAATGACAGGGAACACATCGAAATTGATTAAATATTAATAAAGGGAATACACAAGATTTGCCATGTTTTGATAACATTAATGTTACAACAAAGATCCTTTCTCCGAAAATTCGAAAATTAATTTTGAAACAGAAATTAAAGAAGAAACACTTATTGGTTAAACATCCGGCCCATTTCTATTTTTTAATATCGTGAAAAAATAAATAGTTTACTGAAAATATATGTACGACATTGAGATTTTAATTGATAATATGATACAATCTTTTCAAAAGAAACTTTACATAGGCATGACTGTATTATGTGGTCGTATTATATTGAACGATGTTATCTTTTCCCTATTTTAGAAACACTGGGTCGAATAAATATTATACACATGAAAATGCCGTATAACAATATCATTTCAGTTACTGTTCATACGTTGAATGTTCGATAGATATATTGTCATTATGCCTTTATTAAAGAACGACAACTTTTTATTTATTTTCATAGTTTATTAATATTTAGTAATATAATAAAGTCATATCAAATCGAAAGAATATGATAGATTAATTAACACCTTAAAATCTATACTGGATATGTCTATTCAAAAATGAGTTACAAAACGGAAATTAGGAGAAGAAACACACATTGACTTAACATCCGGTTCATTTCTTTTCTTTAATACCGTTAAAAATTAAATATTTTAATGAAATATGTGTAGTGAAATACATTGAGATTTTAGTGGATAATATGGTACAACTTAAAAAACTGTTGTGGAGTGATTTCACAGTGGAGGCTTGTATTTGTACTAAGTCGGTCCTAAAATAGGTTCGACGTACAAAACGTTAGGAACTTGATATAATAGGTATAATGCAGAGTAATCTAGTTGTGGTCGCTGATACTTTAACGACTAACTCTCGTCCGGCATCGACTGACTGCCGCCTCACTGAGCGACTCCCTCGTTACTCTTACTACTCCCACTTATTATAGGTGGGAGAGTCTATTAACTATAGAATAGGTGTGTTCCACTATAGCAAAATAATACGTACGGATAGCTGTACTTCTATATGCTAAGTCTCTTCAGGACGTTGGCGATCATGTCCCTCCACAGTTTCCTGTCCTTTGTAGCTCTTAATAAATTGTATATTTTTGCTATCACTCATAAACCTTGTTCCTCTATCCATTTACTCAAGTTCGCTAGGTAGGTAAACGCGTTGTTCTCTGTCCTTCTTGTCAATCTGTCCTGTGGGTATCAAATTTTCCAAACCCTCTTTCCTCATTATGTACCTTAGAAATTTCAACTCTCTTTTTCTGATATTAAGTATAAGTGTTCTTTTTCTATAAAACTTCGTCGTTGCCAACATGTTTGGCGCATGATATTCTCAGCATCCTTCTGTAGAGCCACATTTCTGTTGCTTCAATTCTTTTCTTCATCTGTGAGGAGATTGTTCAGTATTCACTGTCATATAGGAGAACAGATATTATATAACGCTCCACTACTCTTTTCTTTGTTTCTAGCGAAATTGTCCTGTTTCTTAATATTTTACTTAGTTTTTAGAAGGCACCTTTCGCTTATCCCCATTCGTCTTTGGATTTTCGTGCTGTTAAAACACTTCCCAAATATTTAAATTGTTGGACTTGTTTGATTCCGATATCTCCAATTGGTGATTTGTATGTTGGGCTACTAAGGGGTCGTATTCTACTCAAGGATGTAATGTGTTCCCTGTTTTCGGCTTTAGAAACACAGGGTCGTATAATACTCAAGTATCGACCGATTTTCTCTCCACTAAATTGTTGAATATAGAATCGCCCTTGGCTATGAGTAGAACTTCTGCTCATAGAAACAGGGTTCGCAAAGTTGGTCGTAGCGTTGTGTCGTACGCATTGCCGTATCGACTACAGTATTCGTTATGATTGTCTTATTAATCCACGTCCCTCATGTGATTAAACCTTCTCTTCACTAATCGTTTGTTTCAGTGTTTTCCTTATAATATCATTAACCAGAACTGCGAGTTTATACGAGCATCCGAACATGGGGATCGTCAGCCTCTCTCCGTATTCCATTTCTCTCTTCCCTTCCCTTATTTCCCTTTTCTCTGGTATTGGCGGCGGAGATGGCGTGAAGGCTCAGCCTACTCCTAAAGAGTAGTCAAAGAGAGTTTGATGAGGCCATTCGCGTAAATTTGATTTTGGTGGACAACTCTGCGCCACGGTGAAGCCCGAAGCGCCTCTCTCGCGTCTCAAAAGGCATTGAGACAGTGAGCGTTATACACAAGAAAATACGGTAAAATAAGAAGAACGCATAAACTGAGACCAAGAGTTAAGTTGTACCATTCTAACTGACTTCAGCTTTCAATTACGACTGATTTTTTTTTCAGATCGGCAACGAGAGAAACGAACAAATTTCAATCTTTTTATTTTACCATTCTGTTCCAGTTCGATTAATTTCCTCTTCATGAAAAATTAGATTGAACAAGAAAGAAACGTTTGAGACGCTATAATTGTCCAAATCTATTCATAGCAAAATTGCAAGCAACTCTTTGGATAAAAGAAAGAAAAGAAAAGAAAAGAAGAAGCAAGGAACCGTCTTTCAATCGTTTTCAATTCAAGATAGATGATAAAGATCTTTTAACTGTGTATTTTGTAACTTGTGTTCAAGATGACATTAATCCTTTACGCATCGTTTACACAGCAAATTAACAGAAACGCCGATTTGCACTGGATCATCAAACTAAAAGCTATGTTCATTCTCAGGGCCGGCGCGTACTAACCCCGAACCTCCCGACCGGAGGTGGAAGCCTGATTGAAGCTCTGGGCAATGTTTTCTGACTATCGTTAGCTTATCAACATTTGCTTTTTTTCTGCCTACATTTAAATACGTTATAAATTAAACTAAGCCCAACTGACTATTAAAGGATGAAAAATTTTCGTGGATTTTTACGTCATTCTTGTGACTTTTTTTCTTTTTCGTTCAAATCCGTGAATTTGTTTTGCTCGAAAATGAATATAAAATTCATTATTTTTTTATCCATAATGTCGAATGTATTACATTTAAAATTATTCAAGTTGATGTTAAAATTGCCGCAATACATTGTTAATTTATTTAAGATGTAATAATCTATTATGAAATGTATTTAGATATATTGTCTTTATTTAATTTTTTTTCTAGTTGAATTGTTCAACTATATTTAATATGATCCATTATTGTACATAATTAGATTACAATAAAATTTGTATTTTATATGAATACTACCTTGTGAAAATTGAGATGTAGTATAGTGGGTGCGGGGGCGTATCATAGATTCAGAGGAGAGACACGAGACTCTTTCACTCACCCTGGATGGCATAGTAATATTAATAGACAGTTGTGAATAGAATTGTGGTTGATATGATAGTATACAAATTTATGTGACCATCGATATCTTATTATCATTTGTTCTTTGATATCTACATTTATTTATGTTACAAATTAAAATAAGTACAACTGACTATTAAAGGATGAAAAAATTTTCGTTGATTTTGACGTCATTCTCGTTTTGTGTTTTTTTTTTGTCCAAATCTGTGAATTTATTTTGCTCATGCTAAGCTTCGAAAAAACACTATATAAAATTCACTATTTTTATCCTTAATGTTGAATGTTTTAAAATGATATAAATTTTTAACAAGAAAAATCTCAAGTTGATGTCAAATATTTTCGCAAAAGATTTAATTTTTATTTAAGACGGAATGATCTATTATGACATGTCTATATTTATTTAGATACACTGTATTTTATTCTCAATTTTTCGAGTTGAATATTTCACCTATATTGCATACAATCTATTATTATATATAATTACCGTATTTGACGGCATATAAAGCGAACTTTTTTTTTACTAAAAATATCTTAAAATTCCCTTGCGTCATATATGCCATATGTAGGTTTACTAATTTTAATATTTACTAATTTTTTCTTGATTTGCTCTGATGAAATTGGGGTGCGTCTTATACACCCGTGCGTCTTATATGACGTCAAATACGGTAGGTTACAATAAAATTTATATTTTAGATGAATACTACCTTACAGAAATTGAGATGTAGTAGAGTGGGGACCCCATATCATAGATAGGAAAATTGGGAAATTTTTATTAAAAATAAAAATCGTACAGTGTAACCCGGATATAAGAGAGTTGTCGAGACCGGAGAAGAAGTCTCTTATATCCGGGTTTCTCTTATATCCGGGTTTGGTCTATTTATATACATTAACACAGGCTCTAATTTGGGACCAGAGAAAATCTCTCTTATATCCGGGTTTCTCTTATATCCGGGTCTCTTATATCCGGGTCTCTTATATCCGGGTTACACTGTACTTTAAATCCCCACCTCTCTCATCATTTAGCTTCGTTATCAGAAAAGTAAGTTTTAAATAGTGATGACGTCATGAGGCTTATTTTGTTAGGCGGAGCGTTGTTTGTCTTCCAAGAGTATCGGAAGTTTCGTGTAAAACGAAACTAAGCTTCATCAATATTCACAGATGGGTATTTTAGTGCGAGCATGTACAAAATATATATATATATATATATATATATATATATATATATATATATATGCAAGTATATGATTGGTGTATACGGAATGAATTCCAATAACCAACAATTATTCAACATCATCACTTGATAAGACACGGGGGTGTTGAAACAAAATGGCTATTTTTGTAGTGATTTTATAGCATATTTATGTTATAAATTTTTTAAAAAATATATATATATATATATATATATATATATATATATATATATATATATATATATATATAAATTCATTTTAGGTAGAGGAGTCAGGTATTTACTGGAGCTGTTCAAAGAACCGATCATTTTCCCAGCATCTTTAACAATGGATCGTATGTACAAGTTCCACTTGAGGTCTGGGTATAGCTTAAATCCCAATAGGCCCTCAAAAGGGCACGGAGCCTCCCCCAGGGTACATTCATCATGACTGGTGGTAGTTCGAGGTCCAGTCGGCGACGATAGAATATAGCCATTTTTTTCCGCCACTGAGATGTTACAACGAGATCAGAGAGACCAGCTGCGTTCACTTTCCGCTTAGTGTCTGAATCCATCTCTTCTTTCGTCATCTATAGGTGGGTAGATTGGTCTCTCTATCCTCGGGTGTCAGCCAGTCTAAGAGAAAGAAAATTCTGAATTTCAAACCGTAGAGAAAGCAATGAAATCCACTCTAATATCTCTCCTAGAAATTTATTGATATTTACAGTCAATAAAGAGAAGGAATCTGTGGAGAGACCTCCAACTACAACTACTGAAAATTGAAAAATAATTGTTCTTGTGAATACTTTCAGATAGGCATTGTTTTTAAGATTAAGAAACATGTTCGCTCTTTGAGTTCTGCCATGTGAATGAAAGAGTTGTGGCTTTCACATATTCGTAACAGCATAATTGTCCACCCCTCAAAATAATATCTAAAAAACAAAAACAAAAAAAACAACACAAAACTAATTGTTTTTCTTTTTTTCCAGGTTTTCAGATAGGACGTTTAGCCATCTTCATACCGTTTATCGTAAGAATCACTGAAAAACACTTTGGGTTATTCATCTAGAAAGAGAACAGGTTAAAATCGTTTGTGTCAGATCCACTGTCTTCTCAACTAAGCAATGCTGAGAGGGAAAAGATCATTCAACCCAACATCCATAGTCTGGCTTCCAATGTTCATTCAAGAACCATCAAGAGAACCGTGAATAAGTTTTAAAAATAGGGAACAGTAGAGAAAAAAACTGGATTAGGAGGTGACAAAAGGAAGAGGGATCATCATTTCAACTTAGAGCAAAAGAGATCAATTAGAAAAGATTCAACTCAATCCATAAGACGTTTGACACGTAAAAGGGGGAGTTTCAGCTATGACAGTCTAAAGAGCAGTGAAAAAAGACTTGAAAATGAAATTGTACGTGAAACCTGTGAGACACCTTGTTACTCCAGGACAGAAAGTTAGAAGGTTAGAGGTGAAGATCATCTTGAATAAGTTTGAAAATGATCCTCGATTAACACACACACACACACACACACACATATATATATATATATGTTAATCGAGCATCATATATATATATATATATATATATATATATATATATATATATATATATATATATATATATATATATATATGTGTGTGTGTGTTATATTAATATATGTTAATCGAGGATCCTTATATATATATATATATATATATATATATATATATATATATGTTAATCGAGGATCATTTTCAAACTTATATATATATTATTGTATATATATACATATTTGAACTTAATTTCAATGCTTCATGATCTTCCGAATCTTAGCTATGATTAATTAATGAAGATTATGTCATTTTCCTTTATAATCGATTTCATCATAATTCTTCTGTTAAGCTTTGAGAGTAATTATACATTCTTATTGCTCCGAGTTTAGTCCAATAGTGTTATAAAAAACCTCGGAGAATTCTAGTAAGATATCTTTAATCATTTCTAAGATACAACGGTTCAAAATTTAATCTATCAAATCGGCAATTTTTCTTTTACACGATTTGGACAATTTTGCTGTTAGAACAGATATCGGTGCAACAGATATCGACGCAGAAGGTGGAATCGGAGATTCGAGTTCAAATTCCGACCTCCTCATCTGTTGTGTTCACTTTCGCATTAACCACTATTCTATCCCTCCTCGGTTAAATATCAGGGTAGAGTGGTCTCTCTAGCTTTGAGTGGCAACCAGTCTAAGAGAAGAGAATTTAAAACTCTGGAGAATACAACAACAGTCAATTGTGTGCCATGCGTGATACACGCTTATGCGATCTTGTATCTTTTCGATACATGACTGACGCAGTAGTATGTAATTTCTTTCTGTGATAGACCAGTTGTCATCCACGGCTATAGAACCCAGTCTGTCCAGCTATTTACCCATAGCTGGGGGAGAAGAAGAGGATTCAATCTTTTTGCAAGGGTATTAGCACGTAAGTGAATATAATGGATTCGACTGGAATTCGAACTTGGCTCTCCGATTCCGCAATCCAGGCCCGCTGTACATTACTCCACCGTGTCATAGAAATACACAGATAACAAAGAAAAGGAATATGTGGAGTAAACTAAAGTTAATAAGTATCAAGAACAACTTTGTAAAATGTGTCAGGATTGCTTTAGGCTATATTGAATGCGTGTGACTTATGTCAAACTGATGTCGCTGACAAGCAAAAGTCTCTTTACAATATGTCAATATTAGATAAATGCCAAATTATTAATCATATAAGATCAGTAAACTATTAATTATACATTATTACATTTTCAACAATGGATATACAAATAGTGTGATGGTTGGCGACCCAGAAGGAGAAATCAACGAGCCGAGTTCGAATTCACATTCATACAAATACACTTGGGAAATTCTTTCAAACTATGCGATAAATAGTAGCACAGGCGTAGTTCGCAGATAAGGAGGACAACTTTGAATAAGTACGAAACTATATGTAACAAAATTAAACTGTCCGTTCACCATAGTTGCAGTATAAATTGCATGTTTGCTCTGTGAGTGTTGAAGAAACACCGGAAACGAACAGCCATTCTGAAGATGAGACATCACATTGATTTATCTAAAACTCATCAAATAACTTGGTGTATGGACAAGAGGACGGTAAGTGCGACACTGAAATGCGTAAATGTATTGGGATGGCCAAGGACGCATTCCAAAATCTGGACAGAGTATTTCGGTACAGGAAGATTTCTTTGGTAACCAAGAAAAGAATACTGAGTTACGTGACATCAGTCCTTCTTTATGGCAGCGAATGTTGGACGATTTCCTCTAAGATGATGAAGAGGCTCGAGGCGACGGAGATGTGGTTCTACAGAAGAATGCGAAGGCAATCATGGACCGAGTGTGTGAGCAACGACGAGAGTATGAAAAAAAGTAGGAAGCTTATACTTAACATCAGGAAGAGGCAGCTAAAGTTTTTGGGAAACACAATGAGGAAGGAGGGCCTGGAGAATCTGATACTCACGGGTCGAATAGAGGGAAAGAGAGACAAGGGAAAACAATGCGTGCCTAGCGGCCTTAAGCAACTGGATGACAGAACGTGGTTTGGGGTGGTGGCAGAGGAAAGATGCTTGTTGAGAGCTGCAAGGGATAGAGGGAGGTGGAGAGCCATAATCGCCTACGTCCTGAAAGGATACGGCACATAGAAAGAAATAATAACAAATTAATTATAGGAGATTGTTGTGGATTCCGTGAATGGAATCCTGCACAAATAAATTATCAACACCAGTGAAGATTAGTAGTCCAGGAATGCGGGTTAGTAGAAAGTATATGTACTAGTCTTGGTAAGTAAAGCCGTAATCATCTCTCTCTCTGGACTCTTGTATAACTCTCTGAGAACACCCTGTGTCTGTCTCTGTATCTCTCAACCTGTCTCAACGTATCTCAACGTATTTCCACGTATCTCAACGTATCTGCACATATCTCAACAGCAGGTATTCTCTCTGTCAGTATAAGTATACTTTGGACGAGTCCATCTTATGTAAAAGGGGGAGAGCTCCACAACAGAGATAATGACATTAAACATACAATAGACTACGCTAGAGATAGTTTCGCCCAACAACACAAATTGCTTCAAAACCAAAACCTCGACCTGAAAACTCGAGTCATATTCTTAAATAGCTTCGACAGATCGAGACTTTCATATGGATGTCATGCATGGTCCCACACTCGAAATATCTAAACTGCCTCTAACCACTTTCTCAGATCAATGGCTAAAAATGCCTTCAAGCGAGTAAAGCCTGTGGGTCTTAGCGGTGACCAGACTTCTCCGAACCTTGTGGAGTGGCACTACAGAATTACAAACAAAGAGCTGTGCCAAGTAAAAGAAACCACATTAATCGAAAACTTTCAACAACAGCAATAGCTAAAATAGATATCACATGTAATTTGAAGAAAAAAATAATTACATGTTCAAGATGTTGACATTCTACATTACTTCAAATTAAAGGTTAAGAAGGAAACCCTCATCAATACTGGAAAAAGCGATATCAGACATTGGACTTGAGAAACCTATTTTCCTGAAAAATTGTTTTAAGAGAAAAAATGATGAATTTCAATCAACAGCAGTACTGGATGCACATTTAATGAATCCCGATTGTTTCCTTATAGGAAAACGGCTTTTATATTACCATTAACATTACTAAAGCGATATATCCATTTCACCAGCACTCTTAATGAACAACATTGTAAATCCTAAACTGATCCTAAGTAGAAAGCTTGTGGGCAGTGACATTCTTATCCTCAGTAGAAGTGCCAATCTATACATAAATAATTCCATGAATTTTATGGGTACTATGCTAATTTAAGAATGACTTCCAACAACGGCAACAATTAAAATGGATAGTATATGTAACTAGAAGGGAAAAATAATAATATAATCAAGATATTGACGTTCCACAGTACCTTAAACAAAAGGTTAGGAAAGAAACTCCCATCAATATTAGAATGATCGATAAAAGCCGGTGAACATGAGAAGCCTATTTTCCTGAAAAAATTGTTTTAAGAGAAATATTTTATAAATTTCAACCGACAGTAGAACTGGCTACTCGGTCAATGAATGCCGAATGTTTCCTTATAGGGAAACGGCTAGTATTACTATGACCATTACCATTATTTACCTCATGTTCCACCGTCCCAGTTTCGTAACGGTGGTCATTAATGGATTATAGGTAGAAACGTAAAATTAGTATCAAATTTTTATAAACCTATGCTGAGTGACTAAATATATATTGGGTGAGCTTGGTATTATCTAGTTGTCGTAAACAGATTATTACCCAAACACTTGTAACAAAATAAATTAATAATTAAATAAAAATAAAGATAAAGACGGCTAAGGAGGAATCGGAAGAATGTAAATAAAATTCTTATCTTCTAGAAAGAGAACATGCTAACAAAGTGTAGAAATGTTTTACATTCCTTCTCCCCGACTCTGTAAAGGAAAGGTAGTGGATATAATAAAAGATGTCGTCCCTCAGAAGTTCAGCATGTCATATTATTAGAGGTTGTGTCTATTCATCAGTCAGAGTACCTCTTAGCGGCGTCTACCAGAAGATTTTTTCTCTATACAGACCAAGCTTCGATGATTGGCCATTTAAGATCATATGACCGACCAAGCGCTGTACATGCTAATTTCGGAAGAAGCCAAGAACTCAACATCTGTAACTAATACTGGATATTTTAAATTTTAATTTTTATAATTAATATAGGATATTACGCTTACTGATATTTGATAAAACTCTTTCCATTTGTATGAAAGACTGACCTCAAATTATTCAATTTAAATAAAAAATATGTTGAAAGATATTCTTTTTTTCTTTTTATTCCTCTTATGTCAGGTCACTCTAAGAGTGTTACTCGTACCATGTAACCTAGTACTATTTGCCACATGGTCGAGTTATCGGCGACTAAACCGGTTTCCTGGTTAAGCTTTTCTGGCGAAGAAGGTGGCTAGACAAAAAGCAGGATTAAAAACAAGACCTATCAAAGGACGGATGAACATTCTATGCGATAAACTGGGCTTAAAAGATATGTAAGCAGCCAGTGTTGTGATGACCCAACATGGCTGGGCGGAGAGTTTCCTCGAATTAAAAACGGTCAGGGTACAGGGTTCCTCTAATGTCGAACTAACAGCGCAGCTCTTCCTTTCGATTTTCCCCACTGACAACTCTCGGCTCATCTCAACATCACGAGGCGTGGCTGCCAGTAGCATCGGAACAACGCGAGGGACAGTCTGTTCTCCGCCAAGAGCAGACGTCACGGCTCTTCTCCGATCCAAAGGATGAATATTATTATAGACCAGCAACCGGTTTCTTGTCGTTTGACCTCAAATCCTTTCCTTTACCTACCCGTTTACTTCTTCTTTGGTCAAAACAAATATTTTCATGGCAGCTGTTCTGATGAGATTTTTTCCCTAATACCTCGACTACATGAATTTAAACGTGCTGTTACCTTGGCAACTAGGTCACATCGTTTTACCTTTTAACTAGTTAGATGCAACCGCCACATCTATTCTAACTTTTTTCTCGCACTTCTCACTTGTGAAAATTCCTTTCGACTTCTTACTTCCATGCCACCTACAATCTTCAAAAATTTAAATGCAACGTCAATCTCCATCTTCTGTCTTCCTGAACCCTGTTCCTTTACTGTTACTAAATTCTTCGCATGTTTTCCCTCTTTGTACACCCCCGGATCTTCGTGGCATTGTTGCACTGTTTGGTGTGAAAAGATAATATATATATATATATATATATATATTGAACATTAAATTATTTGCATCAAGCACGGCTCAACAAAAAGAAACGTAAACAGGAGAGCAGTCTCAATCTCACTGCCACCGTAACCAAACAGTGGTATGAAAAAAGAAAATGGTAGTTATTCCTTTGACGCGAACCCAACTGAAAAATCCCTGTAACACTCTTGTGTCCTAGTGACATTATCGCCTTACCATTTGTCTGAACATCTGCAATATGAACGGGTGGCATCAGAATTATGCAAATTATTCTGTCCAATGCCAAGGACAATTCAGAACTAACTTCCTCAATACCAAAGCTTTCTTTCACTTTTTCTTCTTTTCTTCCTCTTGAGTCAAACGGGTGCTGCTTACTTTGAAAAACAAAAGAAAAAAAAATCCACTGATCATAAAACCTGAAATCTAGATAAGATTTCCTCTTTCTATGTGGGTGTCCAACCATAATTCCACAGAAAGTGAATATATCTTAAGAACCATTCGCTATGAAAGAGACTACAGTTTTTATTTTAGTTGCTCTTTTTTCTTTTACATATTTCATTTAAGGATTACAGTGATAATATGTATATGATACCTGAGGATGTATTTGTAATCTGATATTAGTCGATCGAGTGTAAATCTATATTTGGCTTTATTAAAATTTTCCAATATTTCTCGGCATCTTTGGGAGCTGAACAAGGCGCCCCAGGGTGCGCGGCACACACTTTGAAAAACTCTGGGTTACAGATTATTTGACTTGCCTATGTACGTACAAATATATTGATATAATTTTTATATATTTTAAATGAAAACGCACTATTTGTAATGAGAAAATGAGTTTGTACAAAGAAAAAAAAATATGCAAAGAAACATTTTTATGCAATTTTTGATGACACTTCCAAATATAATAGGTTGGTAAGAATCTCCAACATTATTATTATTATTATTATTACAGGTTGAGTATCCTTTATCCAAAAGTTCCAAATTCGAAACATTCCAAAATTCAAAAGTCTTTCAGGTGCTGGCAAGACGTGCCACAAATGGAAAATTTCAAAAAGTAACATGGTTGCGCGTGGCATGATCATTGCGTTGCAACGTTACAAATAAAATGCTGACTTTTTTCAGTTTTCAATGCATTTAACTGTAATCAGAATCCATGTTTTTTTTAATAAAAATACTCTACCTGTATATATTGTAACATTTTAACCATAATACAACATTTCTTTTTGTTGATAGAGACTGACAGCTTACTGAATTTTCCTTATCACATTCACAGTGAAGTCATGGATGATGTATCGCTTACGGTCAAATCACGCTGAAACACCGGTTCTCGTTCGATCACCGAAGTTAAGCATCGTAGAACCAGGTCAGTACTTAGATGGGGGACCGCTTGGGAACACCTGGTACTGTAAGCCCCCGAAGTCCAACCCTTACCTCACAGTCGGTGGGGTGGTGTAAACGGTAGTGTCAGAGCTATGCCGCCCGGAACTTCGTTCCTGGTAGGGCCACCCAAGACGGACAGGTCTGACACACTCGCCGGCTAACAAGGGCTCTGGTGAAAATGGAGCGTCTGCATCGGTAACCGGCGACTTTTGGTCGTTCCTGTCTCTGCGTCTGTGGGAACCCCGCGGCAAGCAAGAACGTTATCCGAGTAGGCCTGGGTACCCTACTTCTGTAATTTATCCCAAGAATCTTCTTCTCATAACAGGAAGAAGCCGGCTCAATCCGCCCTGGGTGAATGCCGCATCAGTACAGTTCAGTACAGTACATGGATGATGTATCCTCTCCATCTAGTTTCTCACATCTGATACAGAAGTTGTGTTTAGTGTTGCACTTATAATTTTTTTATAAGTAGTGATCATGTTTTTTGTACACGTACAGAAAGTGCATAACATTATTTTTACGTGAAATCTTAATTTCACCACTTAAAAATCCGTGTGAGCCTTACCAGCGCCATTACCTGTATCTGTACGTACATAAAATTTATTAAATTTAGCATAAAACTACTTTCAGTGTATATGTTACTTATATAAAACTACCATCAGGGTATATGTTATATAAAACTACCCTCAGGGTATGTGTTATTTATATAAAACTACCTTCAGGGTATATGTATAAGCTGTGTTATGAAGTGTAAATGGATATCGTGTTTATGTTTGGGTTCCATTCCCAAACTGCCTCAATTTTTATAAATTAAGTAGACTGTATTCCAAAATTCTTGAAAATCTGAAAACCGTATCACTTCCGGTCCAAAGAATTTCGGATATAGAATTCTCCACCTGTATTATTATTATTATTATTATTATTATTATTATTATTATTATTTTTCTTTGATTTCTGGTGTATACTCATTTTCTTTCCCGACCAGAGACCTAAGGTCAGAAATGGCATCATGACATTTTCCACTGAGAAATTAAAAAAAAAAAAAAAATAAAAAATAAAAACTCGCACGTTTTACACAGATAAAGCCCTTCTTAACGTGTGGGCTGTGTTCATGAAAATTTTTTGTATTTCTTTAAGGCATGGGCTACTAGAAATCCCTTCAATGAGTTTACTGGAAACTACAAATAGAATTGTTAATGTTCTCATGTACCACATTTTTGAGATTTCGGTTTCAGGGTCCTTGTATTTTGATAGCTTTTTGAAGATCTTCAAAGATAAAATGCAGTTTGTAGGAACTGCCATATCAATAAGGAGGCCTCTTTGTCTTTGCAGTCTCTAATCACGATGTCTGGGCGATTAGATTTGATTGTTCTATCTGTGTGTATTGTGAAGTCCCATAAAATTGTTGCAGGTCCTATATCCGTAACCTGGTCTAGGTGGTGTTCATACCAATTTCTTTCAGATTTATTTCCGTAGAAGTTGCAGATTTTCCAGTGCAGATATTAGCCCACTATGTCATCTCGGGTTTTATATTCAGTCGGTGCCAATACCGCGCAACCTGATACAAGATGATCAATTGTTTCTAGATATTTATCACATAATCTGCATTTTGGAGGAATACAATTTTTCAGTATGTGTGCTTGGTAATTTCTAATTAGCAATCATTGGTCCGATGCAGCAAGAATAAAACCTTCGGTTTTAGCTTTTAAGCCTGCACTACGTAGCCACTCATAGGTACGGGGTTTGTCTACATTAGCTTGTTTGGTACGGGCAGAGTATTGACCGTGAAGGGGTTTATTTTGCCATCGTTTCTAGATCTGGTCGGTTGCATTTGCCTTTGCTTTCTTTTTAAGTATTTTGCAGCTGTAGTCGGTATATTGTGCTTTGTATTTCTTCACCCATTTGAAACTCCATTTTGAACTTGTTGGCTTCCTTTATTACTAATAAATTCGCTTATTACTTTCATGTTCTTTGACACATATCATCAGGTTTTCTGTAGTTTCCAGGTATCTTTGAAGGTCAATTGTTGTAGTTTTGTAACACAGTTCTAGTTGAACTAATCCTCTGCTTCATTTAGATCTGGGCACATATAGACAATCAACATCAGCTTTGGAATGATGCATCCGGTAGCATGTGAAAATTTTCTTCTTTTTTTTTTTCGTTTCTTAGATAGCATGTACGTTGCACCATTGTCAATATCACATAAATAATGGACGATTCCGAAAAAAATAATATTAAAAAATGTTTATGAAAAAAGGTAAGAGAGTTCGTTGATCAACGAAGGGATATATGATTTGTATACGTTCAAAAGTAGACGAAGAAATTCCTAGCTTTCTTGGATTGTTTGGAGAAAATTCTTTGAAGTGTCGTACGCTGGTTAGAGCCCTATAATATAATAGGCAAGTAATTTTACACAGGTGAGTACTTCAATGCTGGAAGCGAGAAACGGAAACGAAACCTTTCACATGACTTCAGATACTCTTCTTTTAATTTCATTTTATATCAAAAGAATTTCACATATGCTCACTACTTTCTTTCCTTCTTCATGGAACTGTGGCTAATTTCTGTGTAAGCAAGGTTTTCATTTGCCCCCAAAACAATTTCATATAGGCTCGCTAATTTATTTACTCCTTCTTCTCGGCTCACCGGTTAATTTCCGTGAAAGGCAAAATCTTACATAGGTTCGCGAATTTTTTTTTTACTTCTTCTTGCTCAGTCCTCCGAATTTGGAGGGAATGAATGAAGAGAGTTATTATAACTTTGCACTCACTACTGGGGATTCGCTTATTTATTAAACAGTATATTTAATTATTTTCGTCTACCGACATGAATATTTGAGAAACCTTGTTAAAGAAAAATATGTGATCTCTGGTAGGATTTGAACCTGCGTCGCCCTGTCCTGTGCAGAGGGAACTGTCGTTAGGTCCGACGTGTTCTAAACCGACTGAACTACGAAGAGCTTAACTGATCACGCGAAGCTGAATAGTGTCTTTTATACGAAATTCTTCTCGTCATAGATCCTAGAACTTTTTCATATCTGCTCAGTTTCGTATCCAAACGTAAACAAATAAATTTTCTAAAGAAATAATGGATGTTCTATTTATTAATCCGATAGATTTTATCCCTTTAAACGTTATTTTTAGTGAATACAGACAAGACTCTCATCTACGGATCCCCACCCCATCGACGAACTTCGGATGCTACGGACAAAATCTGTAGGCACAATAAAATAAAATAAAATAATAATAAAAAAAAAACATCTGCAGGAAAAAAATCTTCCAAATCATCAGCGATGTATTTAAAAATTTTCTGGCTTCGCGGAAGGAGCCGTATTAGTTCCCAAAGTGATCGCTTGGCGGCGGTGGTGGGCCTTTCAATTGTAAACAAAGACGAGAAAGTAGATGTGAGAAGTCTTATTATTTTTGTTATTTTGATTAATATATTGATTTTTCTGCTATCATAATGGCATCGAAGCAGAAGGAAAGTGTATAAAGGCAGCGTACAATCCTAAGT
Source organism: Acanthosepion pharaonis (assembly GCA_903632075.3). Classification (NCBI taxonomy): domain Eukaryota; kingdom Metazoa; phylum Mollusca; class Cephalopoda; order Sepiida; family Sepiidae; genus Acanthosepion; species Acanthosepion pharaonis. The sequence continues at coordinate 1,448,216 of CAHIKZ030004214.1, forward strand.
ATCAGTGGCAAATTAGAGCTTCTTCCATCTACGGACAATCGGCTTTCCTTTAACGGACTCTACTATTAGTCCGCTGATGATAAGTGTGTCTGTTGTACTCGTATTTGGGTAGACGCTCCGTTTATAAACAGTATATTTCTTTATTTTCATATATCGGCCAAAATATTCTTGAAATTATGTATGGTGCTATTTTTATGTTTATTGTCGTGAATTGTCAGATTAGAACACCGTACACACGCACACACATATTTTTTTCTTTTTACTATAAACGTTATTTTTGAGGGTATAAATCTTTACACTGACTTGGACCTTCCGAAATGAAAGCGACTAAATTAAAATTAATAATACTAATGAATGAAGTTTTTAAGTAAAAAAAAAAAACTTTTGAGAAATATAAGGGTTATGTTTCATCCAACCCTTTTTAATTAACTCGTGTGTACTTTTTATTTGGTGGGGAGGGGTGTTGTCAATTTTTTTTACAGTTTTATTTATAAAAAAGAATCCTTGAATATATTATTTCAGCAAAAAGTTTATGCAATATCAAGTGTGAACATACGGAAAATTGAATTACTTTTGTTAAGATGCGGGTTAAATTGTGTGTTTGTACACAGGTACATATTGTTCTACCTGTGAGTGCGCGTAGACAGATACACCTATTCGTTTGTGAATATATATGTGTGTGAATGTGTGTGTGTTTATTTTTATTGAGTGATTTGTTTTTTATGGCTTATCAACCTTTTTCGGGTTATTTAAAGCCAGAAAGCATTTTTAGATTGTAAGAATTTTATGGAGATAATAATGGTTTTCACTGATACAAATCTTACTAATTAATCCATAGTTGGGGGAAAAGAGGAGAGGAAGGAGAGGTGGGGGAGAAGAAGTGGATTCATAACTTTCCCCAGGGTATTTGTGCATAAGTGAATATAACGGACCTGACTGGAATTGAAACTCTGCTCTCCGATTTCCGATTCTGAGCCGTTATAGATTATACTACCAGTACCTCCAAGCAAATACATTTTTTGTGGGGGGGGGTATTAAGAATCTCTAAATATATAACTGATGTGGCAGCAATATTCAAATATATATATATACTAGTAGCATGGTCCGGCGTTGCTCGTGCTTGATTCAAAAATCGTACGACTCATACAGCAATCGCTATTTAAATTTTTCCTACTTGTGACGAATGTAGCTATCGATTTTTTTGCATGCTATTTAACATTCGTGTCAGTCAGCTGTTGGCTCTCACGCTGGCCAATAGAATCTTCCTGCCTATTCGTGGTAGCCAGCTATTGGCTCTCACTCTGACCAGTACAAAATGTCCGCAAACTACATGAAAAGTGCCGTAGAAGCATGAAAAGATTATTTCTACTATCGATGGGAGTTGGGAAATGCAAAGTCGGTCTTGGTCTTCCCGCTAACTTGGAGCATGTGCATGTAAATTTTGGTGCAAATCCGTTGAAAATTGCGGCCGTGCATTCGTTACACCCCCCCACACATCCTGCCCTATATATATATATATATATATATATATATATATATATATATATATATATATATATATATATATATCAGTAGCGAGGGGTGACTTGGATTCAAAGAATGCATTTGCAAATATTTTGTCATATACGGCCTACCGTAATATTTCGTCATTGTCGGTCAACAAGTAGACAAACTACTTGCTACTTCAACGGCTGCTTAAGTAAATGAGACCCCCGTCGCAAAAAAGTGGCTTTTCACTGATTTATATATTAAAAAAAAGATATTATTGATCTTGGTCTGGCGGTTTGGTTCAGTCACTTTCACACCGCCGTAAGGTTGCCCCATTGTTCGTGTTAGTTCTTTGCTATGGTACCTAGCGTTTTGAATTTGAGTGCAGTACTGGAGTGGCGTCGAGACCTCATCAGTTTACAGATGAGCTGGCTCGATGTAGCAGTACGTTTTATGCTAACCGTTTCTTCTCTCGAACTTCTCGCTTGTGGAACTCCCTTCCGGCTCCATGCTTTCAAGCCAACTTTAATCTGCAAAAATTTAAATACAATGTCAATCACTATCTACTGTCCTTCGGATTACTCTCTTCTTTTTTTTTTGCTCATCATTATTGCTTCCGTTCCTAATTCTTTCACACTCTGTAAGCGCTTGTGTCTTAGTGACATTACTGCCTTACACAAGATGATACCGATTTAAAAAGAAAAGAAAATAATTTTGGTTTAAAGTTAAATTCATGAAATTAACAAGACGTACACATTTTTATTTTCATTTTTAAGAATGTTTAAATAGGTTTCTTATCGCTTGACGACAGATGTCAGAAAATGACAGAAAAACAGTAAGTGACGAAATATTACGGTAGGCCGTATATGACAAAATATTTGCAACTGCATGCTTTGAATCCAAGTCACCCTTCGTTTTTGATATATATATATATATATATATATATATATATATATATATGTGTGTGTGTGTGTGTGTGTGTGTGTGTGTGTGTGTGTGTGTGTGTGTGTGTGTATATTCGAATATTGCTGCCATATCAGTTATATATTTAGCGATTCTTAATACCCGCCCCACAAGATAATCTGCAATGTTATTGGTCCTGACATGGAATCTCGGCTTCAGTCTCTTTCCCACCACTAAACGTAGCTTCCTTGTGACTTCTCTATAAATACATTCATGTTAATTGTTCTGTTGAAATTTTCGATATGGTACCTACACTTTACGAATTTAAGCACAGTACTAGATTGGCGGCAAGGTCTCATTGTTTTACACTTGAAATTGCTAGATACAACCGTAAGTTCTATGCTAACTGTTTCTTCTATCGCACTTCTCGCATGTGGAATTCTCTACCGGCTTCTTGTTTCCTAGTCAACTTTAATTTTCAAAAATTTAAATGCAATGTCAATCGTTATCTTAAATGTTGTTCATTTATTGTCATCTTTTCAAGAGTATTTTTCTCATATTCTCTAACAACTCCTTGCGTCTTAGTGGCTTTGTTGCCTGACTTGGAGTGAAATGATTAATATATATATATATATATATATATATATATATATATATATATATATATATATATGTGTGTGTGTGTGTGTGTATATGCATTTATATATATATATATATATATATATATATATATATATATAATTATCAAAATCGTTTCAGTGTCCCTGTGTGTGTGTATATATATATATATATATATATATATATATATATAGTAAATATTTATTTGATTACCTGTGTATGCACGCTAGCGCGCGCATAAGCAATTGCTAATATCTTGTTATTTGATTTACCCACTTCTATACCTATATATATATATATATATATATATATGCGTATGTGTGTGTGTATGTGTGTGTGCGTGCGTGCGTGTGTACAATTCTCATTTCTTTCCATTTGTACAGTTTTTTAATTCTTCTTATGCCAAATTGTCGTAGAATTATCTTCTATATCTACATCTGTGCTAAGAAGGCGTGTATAGAAAAAATGACGAAAGTCATTTAAAGCCTCAACTCACCTGTCTAATATCTTAAGGCCTGATCTTCACCCCCCCCCCAAAGCAAACACGCCCACGTCTTTACATGCACCTTTCCGCTACTTCCAGCCAGACTTTCTCATAATTTTAGTAAAAATACAAGCTTCTATATTTATTCGTTTTTTTCTCCTCCATTTTTATTACTTCCTCTCACTTCCTCTCCCATTTTCCCCCCTCTTAAACGTTTCCTCCTGTTTCTTCCCACTCTTTTTAAAGAATATTACCCATTTTCTCTTCTTTACAGCTTAACTACAATCATTATCTTTTCATATAATGCTTTTAACTGATTTTCTTATTATCTCGTTCCTAGATCATTTTTCTCGTTGAAGAACCTTCTCTGTGTGTTATATTTTTTTTATTGAATCGACGAATCTATATTCTATTCTCTCTCTTTCTCTCACACACATATACACAGGATGGCAATATTTTCAGTAAGAGAAAATAGTGTCGATTTGTCGGTAAGAGCGAGGTATAGAGTTTATATTTATGCCTATATGTGTATTACGCATATAAGCATAAACACATACTCTATATCCCTCTTTATCTCTCGCTCCTTTTCTCTCTTTCTCTCTCTTTCAGCTCTTCCCTAACATGCTCAACAGACAAAAATCTTACCGACAAATCTCTGCTCTCTCCCACACTGAAAACATTTCCACTCTTTGGCATTCTTTCCTCTTTTACAGACCCAAGTGCCTCTTGCGCGAAGATTGGATCTGTCTGGCACATGGCCACAAAAATTGAGAACCAATCCTCATTATTAATCGCTGTTTCCGCCTGTGGCATATTGTGAACTAGCATGACTTATTTCCGGTCATGTAATGACATAATCAAGATGCTGACATTCCACACTACCTCAAACAAAATGTTAGGAAGTAAACTCCAAACAATACTGGAAAGAACGATAACAGCTACTGAATATGAAAAATCTACTTTCCTGGAAAATTGCTTTAAGGGAAAGATTTTTAAAAATTTCAACCAAAAGCAGTACTGGCTGCTCGGTCAATGAATGTCAAATGTTTCCTTGTAGGGAAACGGCTATATTACAATTGCCATTTATTACGATCTTAAGCAAGCTTATTTAGTGTCTGCCGCTCATTAATTGGTGACCACCTATGTTTTGGTTTTCCTCTATTTTTTCTCTCCAGGCACCTGTTGCGGAGGCGAAATTGGGTAAACTGGAAGACAGAACCTTGTTGTTGTTGTTATTGTTGTGGAGGTTAGTTCCTTATGATAGAGAAAAATTCCTTCCAAAAGCCAAGTAAATTATTAAGAAACAGAAAATTTTCATTAGAAACAAAGAAAAGAGTACTGAACTGTTATGCAATATTAGTCCTCCTATATGGCAATGAATGCTGGACAATATCCTCACAGATGAAGAAGAGGAAGTAATAGAAATGTGGTTCTACAGAAGGATGATGAGAATACCATGAACCGAACATGTAAGCAACTTTTAGAGAAAATGGAAACATAAAGGACACTTATACTTAACATCAGGAAGAGATGGTTGAAAATTCCAGGGCACGTAATGAAGAAAGACGGCTTGGAAAATTTGATACACAAAGGACATACTGAAGGCAAGAGGAACAGAAGTAAACAACACATAACCTACATAGCGAGTTTGAGTAAATGGATGACAGAACAGGGTTTAAGAGAGATAATAAAAAGACAAAATTTATTGAGCTAGGAAGGACAGGAAATAGTAAAGAGCCATTATCGCTAACGTCCACAAAAGACAAGGCACATAGAAGAAAATATGGCGTCATCGATAATCTTGAGAGGAATAAAAGAAATAAGCTTCGACGTAAAGGGCTGCAAAAAAAATAAGAATACTGAAAGAAATGAAGATACGCACTCATATTTCTCATGTATGAATCTAAAAGTTCAAATCCCTTCCCATTGGTTACAATTTCAGCCTAATTAAATTATTTCTCATATGTTGCTAACCTTCAACATCTGTGTAAAAAAAAAGTCATAATAATTTGAATTATACGCGAGTATCTCACCAGTTTTTGATTATTTTACTGTTTTAATACCAAATACAAATTGTTGTTTCTAGTCTTTCTCAACGCACCCATATTAGGATTATAAATATCGATAGCCAATACGATTACCGATGTTAAGCAACGTCGATCCTGGTCAGTACCTAGATGGGAAAGGTATGAATCCGCCTGTTTCATTCTCAGTTATGAGTTAAGCAGTAGGACTTGTATCACTACGTCCTTGTTATCTCCAAAAAAATTCTTACAATCTAAAAATATTTTCTGGCTTTAAATAATCTGCAAAAGGTTGATAAACCGTAAAAAAATTTAATCAATCATAAGCCGTAAAAAAACAAATTAATCACTCAATCGATTACCAAATTATAGGTTTACGCCAAAGACTTATCCTATGACTTACTCAAGCCCCGTACACTCCAAAAGCGCCACAGCCTCGTCACGCTAGGCGTCGCTGCTGCAGTTTCCTTAGCAAGTAAGTTTTCACGGGATGGTGTTACTAGCTCTTTGTCTAACTGGTTTCTAATTCAGAGTTGTTGTTCTCCTAGACTCGGGAGATATGGTTGCTATGTTTGCCGCAATTCTGGATAATCTTGTTTGATCCCTTTCAGATAATTATTTATTTTACCTTTCAAACCTTCCCTAAAAGCAGATCTTTTGATAAAATAATCGGATTAAGTGATTGATTCGTTTTCTATAGCTTATCAACCCTTTGCAGGTTATTTAGGCCGAAACAACCAGGTTGGAGGGTTCCGTCAATGAAATGAACGACCATGTGTCCGTGACCAAGGCGAACCTTCAAGTTTGACGTGAAGAGGGATGGGATCCGCCTGGTCTACAAGATACGATACACATGAATGATTATCTATCCGACTTTCATCTCCGATATGTGGAGAGAACTGGTCATGTGCTCAGCTGCACAGCGACCCTACAACTACATTTGGTCATGGAACTAATGTTGATGACCGTACTATTTATTATATATAATATTTATGTATTATTTACTAATATAATGGATGTGCTTTGTGGTGTAATGTATATCAGCTCGGAATGAAATATCCGATAACCGTGTTCGAATTCTAGTCAGGCCCATTACATTCACTTACGCGTAAATACCCTTGGGAAAGGTATGACTCTATCTCTTCTCCCCTAGCTATGGGTTGAATAGTATGACCGACTGGGTGCTATAGCCTTGGTTAGCAACTATTTTACTGCAGAACGAAATGGCAACTTACTGCGGGAAAATCTTCTGCCTAGTCAGTGATGACTCGAAAGAGACTTGATTGCCCAAGCGTGTGGCACTTAACTGACAAATATAATATTTGCTTTGAACATTAATATACGATAAAACAGTACTAATATCCTAATAATTAGTATAATCTTTTACCTTGAATACCAATGTGTGTTTCAAGACCTGACTTGCGAGGACTAATCCGGCTACAGATTTGGAATAAGTATTCTTGATTTAATCATTTTCTCAGTGTTGGCAAATATTTTTGTACCTGAAACCAACGGTTTTTCTTAACCTTTTCCAAGATGCAATGATTTCCAGGAAACACAGTTATCTATATTTTTTTAGTGGGATGGGCAGAGGTAACACTTGTTTTATTGACGTGTTGTTGACGTGTTCTGTTTTATGTTATTTTTTTTTATTTCGTTTCTTCTTTTTTACTTCCTCTTATTGTCCCGAAAAAAAAAAATTGGGGAGTTGTTATAGTGGAACACACCTATTCTATAGTTAATAGACTCTCCCACCTATAATAAATAGGAGTAGTAAGAGTAACGAGTGAGTGAGTCGATGTCGGACGACAGTTAGTCGAATAGTAAAGTATCAGCGACCACAACTAGATTACTCTGCGTTATATTCCTAACGTTTTGTACGTCGAACCTATTTTAGGACCGACTTAGTACAAATACAAGCCTCCACTGTGAAATCACTCCACAACAGGAGTTGGGCGAAAAAGTATCTTATAAGGAGTCCCCGTTCCATACAAAGTCTAAATATTTAAAAAATCTGATATTAAATAAAGACGAATTAAAATTTTTTTTTATATTACTACTACTACTACTACTGCTAATAATAATAATAATATCTCAATGTTTTCCCTGCAAATTTGGTTTTGAAACCGCGACTTATACACGAATATATAGCAGCAAATTCCATTTAGTAAACACTTAACACTGCGGATCCCAAACTTTTTATAGTTGCAACTCTCTTGGTTCTCAAGCCACATCATTAGAATCCCTTGTTGTATCTGTATGAAGACATTTTGTTGGTATTAAATTCAGAACCACAGTGTTACACGGTAAATGCATATATGCATTTAAACTTTTCTTTGATGCTATAAGATGTCGCCAAACGAACATCTGTGCCTATATCACTATACTTACAAACCTAGAGTATTGGCCCCTGCAAATATCTGTATATGATTTTTTCGTTTTAAAAATTGCAAAATCTAATAATGATTTTTCTTGATGGCACTCTCTTGGTCTCTCCATGTCAGTGGAATTCTCTCCTACACCTGTATGAAGACATTTCTTTGTTGGTATTAGACAGACTGTAAATTCAAAACCACAGTCTTACACTGTAAATACATATACGCATTTAAACTTTTCTTTGATGTTATTAGATAAGATGTCGCTAAACGAACATCCATGGCTATATGGCTACACCTAGAAACCTATAGTATTGGCCCTAGCTGTTTGGTCTGATCAGCTTGTGGCACGTTCTTATTAGATAGCGTTAGCAAGATACAAACAAATGTTCGTACGTTTAACTTCGGATAGCAAAACAAAACAACCGTGCGTTCGCGAATAATCCCATGATAATGTTATTCTTTGTAAAAAATGAGTGTTCTTTAAGGATACGAGTCTTGCTTTTGTTATTGTTGAAACTTGAATAAAGCATGGAATAATAATAATAACACAAAATGTACTTAAACAAAATGTATTGACACAAGAACGTGTACACAATATTTACAGATAGTTTGGTATATTCTTGGGAAGACCGTTCCTGTAGAATGGGTTGACTTAGTCGCAGTCGGGCAGAGTCTCTGGATTGGATCTCTTCTTCCTCCCCACGTCTTCCCGGTACCAACCATATTTATATGGTCGGTACTCCACTATGTAAATTAGGTGGATCGTACCACAACAGTTATACAAACTTTGTAAAAAATAAAGGAAAATCATTACTTGGCTCTAATAGCACCCTCCTGCACCTTTAGAACCGCCTTTTCCTCTCTGCCTCCCCGCCAACGGAACTTTCCCCTCCTCCTTGGTTCTGATTCTGATTACTTTGAGAATTCCAGAGAACGTATTTGAAGGCTGTTTTGAAGGCTCATGAACACACTGTAAAAAAAATGCAATAGCGGGAGAAACGCGTTTTTATGCTTACGTTTTATATAAACAGACACAAGTAATCGACGTTGAAAAGCGTTTATCCCCGCAAGAGTGCACATACGCAAGACAACTCTGACCTCTTGATAAACAGAAGTGAATTGCACTTAGCAGGTAGTGCTGAATATATACAGTCATCAAGACAAAAGTGTACAAAAATACTTGAGTTACATAAACAAAGTTATACCAGAAAATTTTTCAAGATTTTTCTGGTCTTATTAACCGTACAATAATATGAATAAAAAAGTAATCTGGGTGCATATTTTAACGCTATGGGTAAACCAGTACTTAAAAAAGAAAGAAAGAAAGAAAGAAAGAAAGAGAGAAAGAAAGAGATAAAGAAAGAAAGAGAGAGAGAAAGAAAGAAAGAAAGAAAGAAAGAAAGAAAAAAGAAAGAAAGAAAGAAAATAAGAGTTTAAGTTTCCGAAAGTAATCCTACTTGAATGCCATGGATGAAATAGTAAGGCAGACTGGGCTCTTCAGCCTTGATTGGCAACCATCCTAGGAAAAATGAAACTGAATTCAAAATCTGTCTAGCAATTCCATTCCGTGTAAAAAAACAAAAAACAAGACAAAAGCTACTTGACACGGAAACAAATGTAGCAACGCCTAGCATGTTGAGGCTGAAGGCACCATACCCAACAGTTGGGGTGTAAGAAGCGAGCAAGCGAGTGAGCGAGCGAGAGAGAGAGAGAGAGAGAGAGAGAGAGAGAGAGAGAGAGAGAGAACACTAAACTTGTCAATGTCAGTGCTTCTTGCAATTGTTGAAGAAAATAAGGGAGAAACAAACCGCCCTCAAACAAACAAACAAACAAACAAACAAACAAACAAACAAACAAAAAATCTTGAGAAATATCGGGAAGTCATTATGCGAGGTGAAATAACGAAATCAACTCCGACAGAACGCATGAGAAAATGAAAGGAAGCGCATTTCATCTGAGGATAAAGTCCAGGACATATAACAACGACTGAAATCAATGAAGGGAAAAACCTTGCATAAATGTGTTTGTAGGGATACAGAATGCGATTATCTCTATTTGGTGGAGATCACTCACATATACCGGTCACGTGAAGAACCGCTGAGTGACGTCGTTCTTTACAATGACGAAAGCGACAGTCAATTTCAGTTTCCTTACAGCAGCCAAACCGAAAGGTTATTTTCTTTTAACCTAGGCTAGGGGGGGGGGCTAGCTGAGGCTAAATCTGCCTCTCCCAGTAGCTTACAAGCACATGATACCGTTTCCGTTTGATTATATATCTTTCCCAGATATAGAAAGAAACTCTAGCCCGCAGTCCTCAATATGAGAAAAAACAAAGACTTGATGTTTCCCGTTCGTGGAATATGTCCTCGCTTGGGACATAGTAGATGAATCCGGCCCGTTTGAATCTGGACTCCTAAACATGGTTTCTTCTGACACTGGAACGTGTCCATATTATATGTATGACCCTCCCTCTTTGTTTCTCCTTGAACTCTACTTTGCTGTGTAAATATATGTGATATATTGTTCTCTACGCCAAACACGTATAAATAGGTATATATAGATTTGTGTATGTCTTAGTGGTATAAAAGTCTCTCAGTGAACAAACCATGTTTGTCAATTATTTTCCTTTCAGCCATGCCGTTCCGTCCGTGAACTACGATGTTATTATATTACGGATATAATAATGCCCATAATGGGGGAAATACAAATGGGAAAATAAATTTTTCTTCTATAGCTCGCTCCTGTTATATGTTTATCAAAAAATAAATATATTATCAAAACAATTGTAGATTTTAACAACAGTGTTCAGAAAACAGTGTTCAGAAAAGAAAAACCAAAAAACTAGAATTAAGAGCAGTTAAGGTCTTTCATATCAAACATGACACTTGGACACTGAGAACTAGTGAATATATTTGACAAAAGAAATAAAAAAGAGCAAAATTTCAGTTTCATCTGTTCTTTTTTCTCAAGAGAACTAAAGTGGTTTTATAGAATTGTTATAGCTTCAGATGAAAAAGAAGCAAAAGTTAAAAACTTGTCGGACTTACCTACTCCTAGGCTCCTTAAACCGGAAGAGAACAGGTCATTTCGACCTTGACCTCTCGGTTGTGCTCCCTACACGCTGTTAACCCAAGGTAGAGACTAGCAAGTTACCTTTTCAGTTTAGTTATATTACGAACCTAGTCGTAATATACTTATAGACATTATTAGGCCTTAGTTTCCTTTCAGCTAATCTCGACTTATTTTTTTTTTATATAGACTTTACTGTTTAGCTTACCCAATTCTCTTGCTGGTCTCCCTTACCACAAGACAGTGACTTCTCGCTAAATTTACGGTCGGCGACTGAATCGGTCGGTTACGCAGGCTCCTCGCCTTCGCGGCCAGGACGTCGATCACCGGACTGCACTCCCATTTTTTTTTGTCTGCCAACTTGACGATAGTTGGAAACTTTCTTTCTCTCTCTCCTTCGCCTACTACTTCTGGCTCCTTGGCCCTGTTCGACTCTTGGCATTCCGTCCCTACTGGCTGCCTGCACGTCGTCCATAACCTTTCCCGTACACTACGTTTGTAATTATTACGGGAGGTTACTAATATCGGACTCGACCGGCAACACGCAACGCCTGCACTGGACCTTTGACATGCCCGAACAACGCCAGCTCTTCTTTCCTTCCCAACACGTCAAGTTGGCATCCCGGCAACGACCAACATCAACCTCAAACTATATTGACCAGCAGCGATCATCTGCAACGACCAGCAGCGACCACCTGAATGACCAGAAGCAATCACCTGTAACAACACCTGCAACGACCAACAGCGATCATTCTGCAACGACCAGCAGCAACCACCTGCATGACCAGAAGCAATCACCTGTAACAACACCTGCAACCTCTACCGTTCCGACCACCTTTATTTCTTTTCTATAATAAATTAGCATATATTATATATATCCTCGTTCTGTCGTCTATGTTGTTTCACCTTGTCAGATTTAACGTCTTCGAAAATGTTAGCGGGCCTCTTGTGACCTCATCACCCTTTTGTGATACGGGGGTGGCCGAGGGGTTCGCTACAAACTATACTACACAAATTTCCAAGTATTTACATTGAAGAAAGCTTTTATTGTTTATTTTTTTACAACTGAGCGACCGAACTACTATTCTACCAGGCATGAAACAGGAATAGAGACGCAGATCAGGAGTTGACATGGACGTTTCTTTAATCATTTCGGCCATTGAAGATTAATGATTAGACAGAGTTCAAATCTCTAGTCATATTGCTACCCATCTCTTTCAATGCTTCACGCCATATTGTTTTTTTTTACAAGATTATACTTTCGAATCCTGAATAAACGTCTTTCCCGGTAATTAATTTAAAAAAATATTTCCATATAGGGTTTTCTTATTCCAGTCCCTTCGTTTACTAATATTCCCAAAGAGTTTCAACCTGGACAATTCTATTATGTGTTTCATGAAATATTCTCTCAGTTATTATATGTGTAGCGGGCCGTGGCTGTTATGTTGTTGATAGAAGTCAGACGTAGAAGAAACGCATGTAAGGTTCAGATACTCCTGCCCGCCGGGCCCAACTACATAAAAAGGTTGGACTTTGATTAAGTCCAAAGAAGAAGGCAAAGAAAGCAAACGAAACACAAGACCGATAATATATGTATATACAAATATATATTAATAACAAGTTACAATACATGGAAACAGTACAAAGGATGAAGTGTATGGGAATATTCTGTATGTGCGTGCGTGCGTGTGTGAATATTCTGTATGTGCGTGTGTGTGTATTGTGCTTAGCGTGTTTCCACGCTATCCCTTGTTAGCGCCTACATTTCGAGATTGATAGCTGAAATCCTGAGGAAAAAAAGAGAGATTTACCTCAAGGTGTCGGCGCACAGGCCTGAAGGAAAAAGAGAGATAGAGGCGAAGGGTCAGCGGCTATTTATAGCCAGGGAAGAGAGACCCCTGGTGAAAGGGTTAACGAACTGAAGGAGGAGTTAACTCCGACATATGTTTGTTGGTCAACATCGAGAAGACAATCGTTCAGTCTATAAGGTCGACGCATACTCGAACCATGATGATAGACATATTTTCCTTATTAAAACTATATAATGCCCAGGTCGGTATACATAAATTAAATTTAAAAGCAAGGCGTCTACTCAAACACGGTATCCACTAATTTATAACGTCTTCTATTGGTCTCTAAGTGATGATATTTCAACTTTAAAAATGATGATTTTCAACTTCTTAAAAATAGAGAACCTTTCTGTTCCTTTACTGCCAAAAATCTGCGTGATATTAGAATGTTCACTTAATCACTGGACAAGACTTTTGAATCCAACACAACAGACGTAAACATTTAACAACTACAAAACCAAGAAAAAACAGTCTTCAAATCCATTACCGGTTACGCAGCTTCATCCTCAAAAAAATTCAGGACTGAGACATTCAAATAAGTTAAACAAATAACCATAATAGTTAAAAAAAAATGTACTGTGTCACATATCGCAATTTAACACACACCAAACAAAACACGTCTAAATTCATTACCAACATATAAAAAGGAATAACTTCTCAACTCAAAATCCGGTTACGCTTTCTTATCCATTTTTTCATCACCATTCATTTTAAGCATTAACATAGAATATTCCTTTGCTCCATTTTGGAGGTAGTTAAACTTACAGTCACTTGTCAGGTTTTTCTTTTACTATTACAATAATAAAACCCACACCCATAATATTAGTACCCACCTAATTTGCAGCAGTAGTGGCATAAACTACCAATTGCTTCAGTTTAAAGTAATAAAAATACATAAAAGGTCGTTTTAAGTCAACAAACACAGCAGTATTTTATATTGCTCTGCCTTATTTAAGTTGTGGGTTATCCCCACATAGCTTTGCCAAGAAGCCATTAGGTGGCGTTGTGAAGCACCTATAAAAACGGGGCATTTTCTGGATTTCTCTCTTTTTTTCTAGTATTCAGTAGGAGTGACAGCGTCAATCGGGGACCTTTCCGGACATGGGGATATATTTCCCTTTATTAACTGAACTTTATTCACACACATTTAACTTTTATGTTTTCTTTCTTTTCCGTGTATACAAGTATATTCTCTCTCTTTTTACTCAGTTAAAAACTACAAAAATATATCGCCTTGTTGAAATCGTCTTCCATTTTTGTCATTTGCATATGTGCAAAATATTGCTGCTACTGATTTTAGTCTGCCTTGTAGCAGTGCAATAAGGCTCTGTAGTTTATTATATTTTTTATACGTTTTTAAGGTGTATAAGTCCTTATTTGATATACCTACTGGCATATCATATTCACATGATATTCTCGTTGCTTTCATTATAATATACACTGAAACACCGGTTCCCGTACAATGTCGAGCCTGGTCAGTAACAATATGGATGACCGCTTGAGAATATCAGGTACTGTCAGCTTGTACTTGCGGTGGTGTAATAAATAATAGATCGGAATTGTTAATCGGAGAGCTGAGTTTCAATTCCAGTTGGATTCGTTTAATTCACTTACGCGCAAATCCATTTGGGAAAGATATGAATCCATCACTTCTCCTCCGCAGCTATTGATTAATTAGTAAGACTTGTATCATTTAAATATTTTTATCTCAAAAAAAAAAAATAATAATAATACAATCTAAAAATATTTTTGGCTTTAAATAACTTGCAATGGGTTGATAAGCCGTAAAAAACGAATCAATCAATCAATAAAGAACTAATTAAAATTTTATGATACAAACGAAACAATCCGAAATAAATAAAATATTTTTTAATATACCGAATATTGATCGCTTGTTACTACTTTCCTCTATTATTATTATTATTATTATTGCAATCCTTCCTTGGATTCTGGGATTCGAAAGGATTTATAGAGATTATCCGAAAACCTGTCTTGCAAACATTTTTATTAATAAATTTATTTATAAGTAAGAGTGTATAATTGAAAAGGTTTGAAATTGAAAACTTTTTATATTTCTTTAAACACATGTTCCTTCCTTTCTTTCTTTTTCTTTCTTTCTTTTTTCTTTCTTTCTTTCTTTCTTTTTTTTCTTTCACTTTATCACTGAAACATCTCTGATATGTCAGTTCCGTGTTTTCAGGCAGTCAAAACAGAGCAGTTCATTATTTATGAGGTATAAGCAAGACGTAACGGTCGTGCGAACTATCTAATGAACTAAGTTACTAACGAAGGGAGGGACAAGCTGAATTATAATAGAGTTTATACAATGATAAGGAAGAATATAGCTTTAAGTCGTTAATTCTGTAAATAACTCGTAATTTTCCATCGATATAAATTTCTCACGATAGATCGATCACGTATCCCGTAACGCATTACGGTCGTTGAGGCATAAGCCGAAGCAGGAGTGAATCTTCCTTGGTAAGATAGCCTAATGGCGCCCACTATTCCCCAGGCTGGTTTGAATTCAGAGTTTTCCTTCTCCTAGACTGATTGCCAACTAAGGCTATAGGACTCAGTCTATTCTGCTATTTACCCACATGTTTTGAATTTACTGAATATTGATCGCTTTTTACTAATTTCCTCTTATTATTATTGCAATCCTTACTTGTATTCGGGACTCAAGAGGAGTTATAGAGTTTAGCCAAAAACCTGTCTTGCAAACATTTTTATTAATAAATTTATTTAGAAGTGTGTGTAAATGAAAAGGTTTGAGACTGACAACATTTTGCATTTCCTTAAAAACATCTTTCTTTCTGTTCATCTTCCCTTCTTGCTTTCTTTTTTCGTTTCACACGTTTTTATTGATTATTTGCTTTTATTTAAATCCTTTCTCTTTCTATATTTCTTTTCATCTTTCTTTCTTCGTTTCAAATATTTTTATCTATTGTTTTTTTTATTTATTTGAATCCCTTTTCTTGTTTTCTGATTTTATTTCTTTTTATGACTTTTTTCTTTCTTTCTTATTTAAATTTTGTTTTCTTTTAGCTTCTCATTCTCTTTTTGCTTTCTTTCTTTCTTTCTTTTTCCTTATTTTTCTACTTTTCTCATTTTTTTCTCTATTCTTTCCCTTTATATCTCTTTTTGCTTTCTACTTCTTTGAACTTTGTTTTCCTTTCTCTCTCTCTCCTTTTTGCTCATTTTACCGCTTCTTTTTCTTTAAATCTTTTTTCTCTTGTGACTCCCTTTATAATAATCAATCTTCCCTTCTTTTTTTCTTTTTTCCTTTGATTCTTTCCTTTCTTTTTTGTTTTCCTTCTTTCCATTGCTTTGCTATTATTATTATTATTATTATTATTATTATTATTATTATTATTATTTCCTTGTATTCATGATTCCATTTCACTGAAACAGACGTTAAACAATTTTTTCTTTACTTGCATTATTTACATTACTCAGACTGTTATCCTCATCTTCATTGCAATATTCACAACGTTTCGGCCGTTGTACGTTCCGGCCTTCTCCAGGTAATTGTAATACTGAACCGAACCCTTTATTTTGTCCACCGGGGTAAAGGCATGACAAATGGAACTAGAATAATCTAATATAAATAATGCAAGTAATCATAATACTTCATCTCAGAGATATAGACAGACTTCTTTCTTTCTTTCTTTCTTTCTTTCTTTCTTTCTTTCAAAGTAGCGTCTCTGATGAGGCAGTTCCGTGTTTTCACGCAGTCAAAACAGGATAGTCCATTATTTATGAGGTATTGGCAGGACGTATCGGCCGTGTGAATGCTAATAGGGATAATTTTGAAGATATTTAAATTTCTTAGATGACTAATGTTCATTGTTGATAAAATATGAAAAATATCGTTCGTAAACAACTTCTTTTTTCTAAATTTATGCTGCCAACTTTAACCGCCGGGAACTATCTGGACCTGGAGCTTTGGTATAAAAAAAAAAAAAAAAAAAAAAAAGCTAAAAAACAGCTAATAGGATGAAGAAAAGTAAAACCAATGAAAAATGAATAATGAAAGTATGTCATTCAAGAATTAAAATAGCTTCAATTTCGCATTGCAATAAAGTTATGAGCTGATTTCTCATCTCTCCGAGCAAAGTCGAAACGGAAATCAATAAATCAATGAGATCGAATTAATTTGCTTCGATCGGGTAGTTTTTTCGATGCTCTTGGCGGTTGGATAAAATAGGTAGCATTAAAAATAAAGAGAAGACAAAAAAAAAAAGGAATTAAAGAAACACAAATATACACTTAAATAAAAATAACTATTTTGGTAGCAACAGTGATATCCCCATTTCTGATAATAGCGATTTTATTTAACTGGCTTACGGGCAGATCACGTTGAAGCACCAGTTCCCGTACGATCACCACAGTTAAGTAACGTCGAGCCTAGTCAATACCTAGAATGGGAGACCGCTTGGCAATATCAGTTGCAGTAAGCTTGGATATGCCGATGGGCACCTCGAGGCGGTGTAATGGTTAGCAAGCTAGTCTCGCTAGAACAATTACGATTGAGTAGTGAGTTCGATCCTCATTGAGTGCCTTCTACTTTCGGCACTGTGCCACATCTAAGCTACGCTATACCGGTGGTATAATGGATAATGACTCGGAATTGTTAATCGGAAAACGGAGTTCCAATTCCAGTTGGGTTTCTTTATATTCACTTACGCACAAATACCCTTGAGAAAGGTATGAATCCACCTCTTCTCCCCCAGCTATGTGTTAATGAGTAAGACTTGTATCACTAAATCATTATTATCTCAAAAACATTCTTTTAATCTAAAAATATTTTCTGATTTTAAATAACCTACAAAGGGCTGATAAGTCGTAAAAAAAAACAATCATTTGTAACAATAGCGATTTTATTTACCAGACCTCTCCATTAAGGCAAGATGTGGCACAAGGTCTTTTTGTTACTTGGGATGCCCATATGCATACATATACAAGTTGGGTCAAAAGTAGATATACTGTTGTTTAATTATGCTTTGGCGGTAAGGGACTACTTAGAATAAACTTTCCCACGATCGAACGACGTGGCAGCATTGAAATGCCACCAAGTTCACCCGATTTACCACCAATGGACTTCTTTTGGGTGCGGGCGTAGTAAAGAATAAGGGTTATGAGAAAAATCCCCACACAGGAGCCGAACTAAAACGGTTCATCTTGGAAGCATTTATTGACATTGATGCGGATCGGAATTTGTGTTGTACTGTTTGTCACAGTATTCTGGAGAGGTTTGAGGAATGTTGCAAGGTTGAAGGAGGACATTTCGAGAACTTTCGAGATTAATCAGTTTTAAACAAATGTACCGTATTTTTCCGGATTCCAAGACGTCTTGTAATACAGCGTCTGTCTCCTCGTTTTATCCCTTGTACATTTGATAAGGTAGCTAGCCAATTTTTGTAGAAACCGGCTCAGATATATTTTATACTGCAATTATAGCGAGCATACATAAGTTACATGCTCCGGGAGAAACCAGTTGTTGAACAAGACCAGTACGCTAAAACCTTCAGTCACGGTTCGAGTTCTACCAACAACGACTTCCGAACAGATTTGTCAACCAAATGTCCTTCACCTAGGTGACCCCAGGTATTTCCCAATGGTACTTAACCACTCGGGTTGTCTTTCGAAGCCGATATTATCAAGAAGTTTGTGGAGAAGGGTCAGAGGTTCTTAGCAATATATATCGGAAACTTCGGAAATAAGCGAACAGAATTAAAGGTATAAACAAATAATATATATTTATTTATTTGACTTCGACTGGAGTGAAACTTTTGTTATTCGGGGTAGTGAAAGTTCGTTTGGCTGGGTATTTGATAGTTGATAGTCAGCCTTTGGTAGTAGCCGTCATCTTTTTTGGGGGTATTGCCTGGAATGTGATTACTTTGGAAATGGACGCTGCATCAATCTGTGTGTATTTTCGGCCCTCAAAAAGGCGGAAAACGTCTTAACCAGATGACCGCTTAGTTTCTTCACGCAACATGTTCGGAGGTTTCTTTGATGGTCCGTTTTCTCTGTCTCTGACAAGAGTCAGAGACAGAGAAAACCGCTGTCTGTTTATATCCCTTAAGAAAGGACTCCAGACGAAGGCTTGGTTTCGGCTAGCATCAAGAGTTTTGTTTTTTGATTGGCCCAAATTCTTATATTTTTCCGACGTTCATTTCTTTTTTTTTTTTTTTTTTTTTTTTTTTTTTTACAGTGGGAGTTCTGCTGGGAGCCTTTCTTATTGTGATAGATTTCTAGTCACAAAGACTAGACCAATAGACCAGCAAAATTCCGCCGTTTTGCAGCCGTGTTCAGTCTGTTTTTCTTCCTCCTTTTTTATTTGAGGGTTTCCTTCTCATTATTTGAGAAGAGCTTTAAACGAAAAACGCATCCATTTTGGTGGTACCCAGTTATTTGGAAATATAGCCATTGCAAAAAGCATGTCTGCTTGGAACAACATGGGTAATCTGGAAAGTATTGTATACAACCAGAAGAAATGATCGCTTTATGTTCTTAAGTCATGAATGCTGGCCGAAAAATAAACGTTTACTAACAACAAATATCATATGCTGTGAATAATAATAATTATTATTTACAATAATAATATTTCGAAAAAGATATTAAAAGACTCATATGTGATCTTTCTAATAACAAGGATATGTCAAAACATAAAAAATGTCATATATGTCGTCATTGATAATATTTAAACTAGAAAAAAATGTACTAAACTCTATGTAACATCTAATCTCTTATATGGCAGTGAATGCTGGTCAATCCCCTCACAGATTAAGAAACTTGAAACGACAGAGACGAGGTTCTACCGATGAATGCTAAGAATTAAAAAAAAAAAGAAAAAAGAGGTTTACGGCCGTATCACGTCGAAACATCGATTTCCTTACGATCATCAAAGTTAAGCAATGTCGAGCCTAGTCATTATATAGATGAGTGACCGCTTGAGGATACCAGGTGCTGCAAGTTTGGATATGCGGGTGATGTAATGAGCTTACGGCCGCATCACGTTGAAGCAGCGGTTCCTGCACGATGACAGAAGTTAAGCAACGTCGATCCTCGTTATTACCTAGATGGGTGGCCGCTTGAGAATACAAGGTGCTGTAAGCCTGGATATGCGGGCGATGTAACTTTACGGTGCATCACGTTAAAACACTGGTTCCTACAAGATCACCGAAGTTAAGCAACGTCGAGCCTGGTCATTACCTAGATGGGTGACCGCTTGGGAATACCAGCTTGGGAATACGAGGTGATCGCTTGGGAATACTGTAAGCTTGGGTATGTGGTGTAATGGATAATGGCTCAGAATTGTTAATCGGAGAGCCGAGTTCTAATTCCGATTGGTTCCGTTTTAGTCACTAACGTGCAAATACCCTCGGGAAATATATAAATACAGCTCTTTTACCCCCAGATATGGGTTGATTAGTAAGACCTGTATCAGTAAATCATTATCTCAGAAAAAAATTTATAATATGAAAAAAAATCTGGCTTTAAATATCTTGCAAAGGGTTGATAAACCGTAAAAATTTGTGAATCAATTAAAATACAAAGAATAAGAGAAATGATCTTCACAGGTAGGACCTGCCATGTTGTGTTCACAGTCGCAAATCATCCACATTCCCTTCGTGTTCCTTTGATATAAAGCAAATTCTATTCAGCTTCTTTTCCAGAACCTTTACATTGTGGAATAAACACCCGAGAGAGTGTTTTTCTGACAGCTACAATCTTGGTCTCTTTAAGTCTAGGATTAAACGATATCTATCTTATTTGTCCTCATAATATTCTCTTACTTCCCCCTCCCTGACAACAGTCTCACTTAGTAATACTCTACCTTGAGTGACCCTTGGGCCTTGGATTAGGTGAACTATCAGTAAAAATAAAAAATAAATAAAAATAAGGCGGGAATTTCAAATCATTTATCTTTCCTTTTACAAGTACTTATAGAGGTGCTTACGAAAAAGGCAAGACTCTTACTCAAAGTGAAATTTTTAAAGAAGCAAACATTTATTAAAATGTCAAAAAATATTTTTACAATATACTAGCTGATTTCTAAACGTTTTATTTCTGTATGTCTAAATTTTTTTGGATGAAGAATTATGAGGATGTATTGATTTATTCAGACTAATGTCCTGATCTTGGTTATTGTAGTCACAGTATTTTAAAGGTTGTATTCTCAAACGGATGTGCAGGTGGTGCAATGTTTAGAAGCTCAGAATAAGAAATCAGCAAACCAAGTTCAAATTTCGGTGAGGATAATTGCCTTAACTTTTGCACAACTACCCTTGGGAAATGTATGAATCCATCTCATTCACAACCAGTGCGTTACTGTGGCTTAAATATTAATTCAAACTGAACCGTCTAGCCATGGTTGAATTCAACACTGAATTCAAAATCGGTGGACATACTTAAACTGAAATTAAGATCCTTTCAACCTAGTTGCAGTATAAACCACATATTAGCTTTGTGGGTGTTGAAAAAACAACACATTTATTCAAATTACAAAAAAAAAAAAAATTTTACAATCTAAAAAATGTACAAAATATAATATAAGCTTTGCACGAAATGTCCACTGTGTACCACAAACTATCAAGGCAAATTAACATTTCTTAAAAATATAAATCTGTTTTCTCTTAGAAAACAATAGTTCATGAAAAATATTTTTCCTTAATAACAAAGGAATTTTACTTACTTTCTTATCGAATGCAGTTCATGTATATCATTTTTTTAAAAATAACAAATAGACTTAATTTACCTAGTAATGTTCACATTCGAAAGGTCTAAGATAGAAGAGGTGAAAAAGGACGACCTATCCCAGGCGAAGATAGAATATTTAAGTTTTCGAAATAGGCGTACTCAAATATGAGACAAACTCTCACAGATTTAGAAAAGACATTCAAACGAGATAAACTAATAAGTTTAGAAAATACATTCGTATTTCAAATTTAGAAGATTCTTCTTCTTCTTCAGCAGTAACAGCAACAGCAGAAACAGCCTTTCTCGTCTCAAGTCACAGTGTTTCTCGATCGAGCCGAAATCTTTGTGATTTCACAAACAAAATTTTCTCTCTATAAAGAAAGCGGATGAATAAAATATTTCGTTAGGGGCGTATACTTTCTATCCTCATTAGTTAAAAACTTTGGGAGTCACTAACAAATCAAACTACGCCTGTTTACACCTTGCGATATTCTGATAACATCATAATTGACTCATTTTGTAATTTTTTGCCACATAATGTTTAAAACAGTCTGGTTACGTTTTAGCTATTATCTTATAACATCAGTTTAGGACACCCTTGTTTTGGGAAATCTTTATTCGCATTTCTTAAAAACCGCCTGGCTACATTGGCGACTTTTATAACATCATTTGGAATCCATCTTTATGTAAATTTTTTGCACATAAATTTTTATTCATGTTTATATTATATATATATATATATATATATATATATATATATATATATATATATATATATATATATGTATTATAAACTGCCTGGCTTCACTTTGGTGGTTTCTTTTTTAAAGAAACTGTGTTAGTAACATTCTAATTTTCCTAGTTAGTTTTTCATACAATTTAATATCAACTGTTTTATTAAAACTAATTTTAATAGAACACCAGGGACTAAACATGTTAGCAACCAGAAAGTTTTAAGTTAAACAGGAACTACAAAGGCATTTATAATTACAATCAGAAATAGACAAATTTCTGGGAGATATAATGAGGAAATAAGGCTTGGAGAATTTGACACCACAGGTCATATTGAAGGCAAGCAAAGCAGTGGGAAAGAGCGAATAAGCGACCTAATGAGTTTGTGTGAATCGCTAGAAGAACAAGAGAAAGAGGTATGGTAAAGATGAAAGAGTCAAAAGTTAGTGTAAGGGACAACAGATAGGAAGTTTTGGAGAGGTATGATCGCCTACGGCACTGAATAGAAGCCTGTAATATTAAATGTCTCTTATGCTATCAAATACGTTCAGTTTACTTCTGCTTCCAGTTGACCTTGTACCACCCGACAAGTAGTGGGGGAGGAGATTCTACCTTGAAAAAAAATGCATGCGAATTTTTTCGGTAAGCTAGAAAACCACAGACCGGTACGCGTAGTTAGTTAGCTAATCTGTCACACGATATTTTTTAAAACTAAGTGTAGCCTGGCAAATGGCCAAATTGGTTGAGTGTACTTTTTATGATTAGGGTGATGGTATTGCTCTAGTCTACTAAATAAAGAAAAATTACACGCTTAACAACTAAAAAGGAGCATTCGGAATACTGTGTCTACCTGGGCTCGAACACCGCCTTTCCGAGCATTGATGGCGGGTAGGAAATGCGTAAGAAGTATCTTGCAAGGCACCAAGCAGGCCTGTCCCATCTGCTGCATTTGCAGAAGATACTAAGTAAGTTCTTAAGAGAGTACGATTTTCTTTCTCATACAAATTCTACCAATTTTGTTATAGTAGTTCCAGTAGTGAAGTGTTTTTTTTTTTTTTTATCTAGTGCAGGAGGCTGACGTTGTTATGCGTGTTAAGATATCAGCAGCAGCCGGCTAAATCCTTCCTTCTTCCTCCGACCCAAGAATAAGTAGTGATAACTTTACGCAATTTTGCCTTCTGCCGTATGCACCATCCTCAGACCAAACTGATGACACGGTTCTTAGTTATTTAAATGAGTAAGTACAATTTCACCTGTTTATATTTTGTGATTTTTTCCCGTCTTTTTTACTTACTTTTTTTTTGTATTTTTAAATGTTCCCTTGAAAAAAAAATTGCATTCTCGACGAGGAATAAAAAAATAAGTAAAACATTTTAAAAATGAAAACAAAGTTTACCCAACCACGTTTTATGAGCAATTTTTAAAAGCATTCTTCTCTCTTATATTTTTTTAAAAGTGCTTTGCTGTGTCATCGTAAGCTAGGGAAATTTTTTAAAAAGTACATAGGTAAAAAAGCTAAAAAACTACAAAACTGAATAAAAAAATATGTTTTTTCTTGGGAGCAAAAAATATTTATTTCGCTTTGTTCATAACGAGTTTATGATGAGTCGTAGCTTTTTTCTTTTTTTTTTTTTTTTTTTGTAAATAGTAAATAAGAATTTAAAAAATAAATTGGAAAGATTGAAGACACGTGTTCATTCTGACGATTAGAAAATATTGTGTTGTTTTATCGAACACTAACACACGTACACACACACACACACACACACACACACACACACACACACACACACACACACGGTGTAGCTAGCAGTCTACCTTCCTTATTAAGAACTAATATTCAGTTTTTAAATTCACCCAATCCAGTAAGTGTGTGTGTGAGTATAAAAGTTTCCAGTGCTTAACTTTTTATTCAAATTTTAATGTTTTTTTTTATACTTAAAAACAAAACAAAACAAAAAGTTTTCTATTGAATATTCAGTCTCTTAATTAAAAAAAAGACAGGAAAAAGTGCTGAGAATTTTTGGCATACATGGGAACCAAATTTCATGGCCAAAATTACCTGATCTTTTCATTAGCAATACATATGCATACATATATGACTGTGTATGTGTGTGCAAATTATTTAAATTATGATTGTTATTTTTAAATTAATTAAAACTAATAAATTAAAATTTTTACCTATCATTATTATAATTATGGTTATTTATATGTAAGTTTTTGGATGAAAGCCAATGGTTAATTTTTTTTGTCCATCTTTAAAAATGATTTACAGCACTAATTTCAAAGATAAGTAGACACTCATCTTCACTGAATAAGACTTTCAGAATAAAGAGAAAAGGAAAACATCTTTATACATATTGTCATTTTAAAGATTTTTAGTTATCTCGGAAATTTTACAAAAGTACACACACACAAAGAAAAACCAAAACTGTTGGTGGAACCAACAAATAACTTGCCACCCTTACAAAATAAAATCTCAAAAAGCAAAAAGAAAAAAAAAATAAAGCAAAGATTTACTTATGTACTAAGATTACCTATACAGACCCCACCAAAAACACACCATTGTCAAGCATATGTATGTGTGTACATATATATATATATATATATATATATATATATATATATATATATATATATATATATATATATATATATATAATTATTATATCAATTTATGGTGGGTAAATGAATGACAAAATACAAATATATGCTTGACAATATTAAGCCGTCGGAAGATCACGTGAGTGTGAAACTTGGTTTACGACTAGGGTCAATCTTTTATAGGAAATGATGTTGTCAAGCGTTTTTGGTCTGTATACATAATCTTAGTGTTGAGCGCTTAACAAAGTAAAGACTTTAGGTATTTTTTATTTTTTCTTATTGGTGTCCTTCTGAGATTTTATCTTGTTTAAGAGTATTTAGGCCTTTCGGAAAGTTATTTGTTGGTTCCACCAACAGTTTGGGTTTTTCTTTAATAATATATATATAATATGTGTGTTTATAAAATTTCCTACATAACTAAAAATATATCTTTAAAAGGAAAATATGAATAAAGATGTTTTCCTTTTATCTTTATTCACACACACACACACACACACACACACACACACACACACACACACACACACAACACATATATATATATATATATATGACACCATCAATAAAACAAACATTAATAGACTAAAAATAATTTAATAATAACAAAACATGTGAGATTTTTCCAATTTTTATTCAATTACCCACCACCACCACCTATATATATATATATATATATATATATATATATATATATATATATATATTAAACTATTTTTTTGTCTAATAATGTTTGTTTTTCATTGGTGGTGTCATATATATATATATATATATATATATATATATATATATGTGTGTGTGTGTGTATGAATAAAGATAAAAGGAAAACATCTTTATTCATATTTTCCTTTTTTAAAGATATATTTTTAGTTATGTAGGAAATATATAATATATATATATATATATATATATATATATAAGCAAGTGTAAATGGATAAAATCTGACAGAATGTAGAAATTTTGAAAAACAAACAAAAATCCATAAATGTATTTATGGATTTTTGTTTGTTTTTCAAAATTTCTTACATATATATATATATATATATATATATATATATATATATATATTTTTGGGGTGGTGGGTAATTGAATCAAAAAAAAATTTGGATTTGAGTATTTGTATGTAAGTGAATATAATAATCTTAATTGGAATTGGAACTCAGTTCTCCAACTTCCAATTCTGAGCTGTTATCTACCATACCATCTGCACATCCAAGCTTACTGCATCTGGTAGTCAGCTATCTAGGCACTGACCAGTCTTGATGTTGCTTAACTTCAGTGATTGTATTAGAACTGGTGTTTCAACATGTTATGCCTGTAAGTTTTATATATAGATAGATAGATATTATTTGAATAAATTGAAAGCAAAAGCATGTTTATAATTTGCCTTTCCAAAAGAAAGTGTTTGCTTCAAGTGCTCTTTTTAAGGTAAATGTGATCACTCTTACCTGTAAACTGAGCAATGTGCAATGTTTCCACTTATCATGTAATAGTTTATTATATCCTAGATGTCTACATAGACAGGATGTCCTCGAAAATGTACATGTTAAATGTTAACAACAGTTGCTACGATTACCCGAATGCTAATTTAGAACTTTCACAAATAAAAATTCAAATGATAAATAGAGGGACAAGTAGAAGATATTTATGCTTAAATATGTGAATATTCAAATCTATAATTTTTTTATCTGCTTATGTCTTAATAACTACATATACAGGGTGTCCATGAAAAATGAATATTGTTAATATACTATTTATTAAACATGAGCATCGTTGTTCTGTTTTATATCACAATTTAATGATATCTATCTCATTGCCAATCTGTTTGTATGTCTGTCTGCTTTTCTATGACAATCTGCCTATATATTTCTGTCTCTCTCTCACTCTATGCCAGCGCTTGCATATCTCTCTCACTCTATGCCATTCTATTTATATCTGTCTGTCAGTCTATGCCATTCTGTTTATATCTGTCTTTCTGTCTGTCTGTCTCTCTATGCCACTCTCTTTACATGTCTGTCTGTCTCTCTATGCCACTCTGTTTATATCTGTCTTTCTGTCTGTCTCCCTTTACATGTCTGTCTGTCTCTCTCTCTATGCAACTCTCTTTACATGTCTGTCTGTCTCTCTATGCCACTCTCTTTCATGTCTGTCTGTCTATCTATGCCATTCTGTTTATATCTGTCTTTCTATCCGTCTCTCTTTACATGTCTGTCTGTCTGTCTCTCTATGCCACTCTCTTTACATGTCTGTATGTCTCTCTATGCCACACTGTTTATATCTGTCTTTCTGTCTGTCTCTCTTTACATGTCTGTCTGTCTCTCTATGCCACTCTCTTTCATGTCTGTCTGTCTATCTATGCCATTCTGTTTATATCTGTCTTTCTATCTGTCTCTCTTTACATGTCTGTCTGTTTGTCTCTCTATGCCACTCTCTTTACATGTCTGTCTGTCTCTCTATGCCACTCTGTTTATATCTGTCTTTCTGTCTGTCTCTCTTTACGTCTGTCTGTCTCTCTATGCCACTCTCTTTACATGTCTGTCTGTCTCTCTATGCCACTCTGTTTATATCTGTCTTTCTGTCTGTCTCTCTTTACGTCTGTCTGTCTCTCTATGACTCTCTCTTTACATGTCTGTCTGTCTCTCTATGCCACTCTGTTTATATCTGTCTTTCTGTCTGTCTCTCATTACATGTCTGTCTGTCTGTCTGTCTCTCTATGCCACTCTCTTTACATATCTGTCTGTCTCTCTATGCCACTCTCTTTACATGTCTGTCTGTCTCTCTATGCCACTCTGTTTATATCTGTCTTTCTGTCTGTCTCTCTTTACATGTCTGTCTGTCTGTCTCTCTATGCCACTCTCTTTACATGTCTGTCTGTCTCTCTATGCCACTCTGTTTATATCTGTCTTTCTGTCTGTCTCTCTTTACGTCTGTCTGTCTCTCTATGTCACTCTCTTTACATGTCTATCTGTCTCTCTATGCCACTCTGTTTATATCTGTCTTTCTGTCTGTCTCTCTTTACATGTCTGTCTGTCTGTCTCTCTATGCCACTCTCTTTACATATCTGTCTGTCTCTCTATGCCACTCTCTTTACATGTCTGTCTGTCTCTCTATGCCACGCTGTTTATATCTGTCTGTCTCTCTATGTCTCTTTGTTTATATCTGCGTGTCTCTCTATGCCACTCTGTTTATATCTGTCTTTCTGTCTGTCTCTCTTTACGTCTGTCTGTCTCTCTATGCCACTCTCTTTACATGTCTGTCTGTCTCTCTATGCCACTCTGTTTATATCTGTCTTTCTGTCTGTCTCTCTTTACATGTCTGTCTGTCTGTCTCTCTATGCCACTCTCTTTACATGTCTGTCTGTCTCTCTATGCCACTCTGTTTATATCTGTCTTTCTGTCTGTCTCTCTTTACGTCTGTCTGTCTCTCTATGCCACTCTCTTTACATATCTGTCTGTCTCTCTATGCCACTCTCTTTACATGTCTGTCTGTCTCTCTATGCCACTCTGTTTATATCTGTCTGTCTCTCTATGTCTCTTTGTTTATATCTGCGTGTCTCTCTATGCCACTCTGTTTATATCTGTCTTTCTGTCTGTCTCTCTTTACGTCTGTCTGTCTCTCTATGCCACTCTCTTTACATATCTGTCTGTCTCTCTATGCCACTCTCTTTACATGTCTGTCTGTCTCTCTATGCCACTCTGTTTATATCTGTCTGTCTCTCTATGTCTCTTTGTTTATATCTGCGTGTCTCTCTATGCCACTCTGTTTATATCTGTCTTTCTGTCTGTCTCTCTTTACATCTGTCTGTCTCTCTATGCCACTCTCTTTACATGTCTGTCTGTCTCTCTATGCCACTCTGTTTATATCTGTCTTTCTGTCTGTCTCTCTTTACATGTCTGTCTGTCTGTCTCTCTATGCCACTCTCTTTACATGTCTGTCTGTCTCTCTATGCCACTCTCTTTACATGTCTGTCTGTCTCTCTATGCCACTCTGTTTATATCTGTCTTTCTGTCTGTCTCTCTTTACATGTCTGTCTGTCTGTCTCTCTATGCCACTCTCTTTACATGTCTGTCTGTCTCTCTATGCCACTCTGTTTATATCTGTCTTTCTGTCTGTCTCTCTTTACGTCTGTCTGTCTCTCTATGCCACCCTCTCTTTACATGTCTGTCTGTCTCTATGCCACTCTGTTTATATCTGTCTTTCTGTCTGTCTCTCTTTACATGTCTGTCTGTCTTTCTCTCTATGCCACTCTCTTTACATGTCTGTCTGTCTCTCTATGCCACTCTCTTTACATGTCTGTCTGTCTCTCTATGCCACTCTGTTTATATCTGTCTTTCTGTCTGTCTCTCTTTACATGTCTGTCTGTCTGTCTCTCTATGCCACTCTCTTTACATGTCTGTCTGTCTCTCTATGCCACTCTGTTTATATCTGTCTTTCTGTCTGTCTCTCTTTACGTCTGTCTGTCTCTCTATGCCACTCTCTTTACATGTCTGTCTGTCTCTCTATGCCACTCTGTTTATATCTGTCTGTCTCTCCATGTCACTTTGTTTATATCTGTGTGTCTCTCTATGCCACTCTGTTTATACTGTCATTCTGTCTGTCTCTCTTTACACGTTTGTCTGTCTCTCTTTACACATCTGTCTGTTTCACTTTTTGACTGTGTCTGCTTCTCTCACTATACAAGTCTTAATGTGTGCGGATGTGAAAAAGAGCCACTATACCCCAAATATTCAGACACTTTTTTAATAGCATTTAATATTGCCTGAAATAATAATTAAAAACTGTCATAACTAGCCACATATTTACAATATAATAAATATAGTTTGATTTTATATGTTTATTGACTATCTCTTAGTAATGAGATATTCCACTGTTATGGAAACACCAATAAGCAAACATGCCTTAAATTATCATAACAATGGAATATTTCATTAGTTAATGCAATGTGATCCTGCAACTAATAAATTGCTTTATATTTCTTTTATTTAATATTATCTTCAGATTTTTTTTACTTTTAATGATTTATTTTAATCATTTCACCCCAAACAAGCTGACAAAGCCACTAAGATTCAAGAGGTGACTGAGTATGAAAGAATCTAAAAAAAAAAGGATTAAAATCAGAATTATTTATTACATGTGATAATAAAGTTAATTATACAGATAAAAATTCTAGATTATTCATGCAGAAAATATAGCCAATACAGATAAAAAAAATTATATAT
Source organism: Acanthosepion pharaonis (assembly GCA_903632075.3). Lineage (NCBI taxonomy): Eukaryota > Metazoa > Mollusca > Cephalopoda > Sepiida > Sepiidae > Acanthosepion > Acanthosepion pharaonis. The sequence continues at coordinate 1,478,288 of CAHIKZ030004214.1, forward strand.
GGCCATCAATTTTTGACAGTAGAGTTAAACTATTCAATATTTAGTATATAATAATATGTAAAGGTTTTGTATTGACTTTCTTTGGATATTTTTAGTTTTATAATTTTAAAATGCAGAATTAATTGAATATGAATATAATGGTTTAATAAGGAGAGTTTAATAATCAGCTCAACTCTAGGAACCTTCACTATATCTTTATGAATTTTAGTTTTGTTTGACTTCTTTTACATTATAGAGCAAAAGTTGGAGCACCCTCTGGATTTTGAAAAATTGCTTAAAAATTGAAGATTACATGCCTTTTTGAAAACTAATTTACTAGCACACTTCAGACCAGAAGGACTTTTTCTTCCTGAAGGGTTTTATTGTATTTACAGTAATAATAATCACTTTTAATGATTTAAAAGCTGAATTGTATGCAACAGTAGTGTAAACTGTATAGACCAGTGTTTCTCAATTGATGCACCTAGGTACACTAATGTACCCTGAAAGGTTGCCAGGTGTGACCCAAGTTAACAGAAGAATAATTTATGAATTATTTTTATTTTAAAAATAAATCTTTATTTTTAAAAAGTTAGACACGAAGCAATGCAATGTCTTAAAAATAAATGTTTATTTCAGGAGACTTCTTTATTATTTTACTATTTTCAAATATCATGACTAATTTTTCTGTATTAAAATTTAACTTTAAGTGTACTCTAAAATTTTAGTTATTCTTCAAGTGCACCCTGAAAAAAATGTTGAGAAACACAGGTATAGACAAAAATACTTATGCAGAAAATATGATCAATGTCATTGCAATTATAAAATTATTTAAATACTGCCGTCATTTTTGTTTTTGCAATATGTGTAAATTACTATGATAATAAATATCAAGTAAATATTGTCTGAAATTCTAAGATGAATCATTGTCATTATACCACAAGTTAACCAAGTTATTTACACTATTTATATTCAGACTATTGTCCTCATCTAAACATAAACCTTTAGCCATTGTGCACTCTGGCTTTAAATATATAATCATGTGTATATCAAGCTGGGTAATCTACAGGGAATTCTGAACTGAACCCTTTATTTAATCTACAGTAGTAGACTGTTCTCATTTCACTGCTCATGCCTAGGGATATCATCTAGTTCTTATTTTTATTTAGTACTGTTCAGTTATTGCTTGCCAGTTTCCACTGAGTGCAGGTACACATTGCCTGACTCAGGAATTAAATTCACAACTACTATGTCACAAACTAGTACTTTTAGCCACTAGACTATTATCCCATAGGACAATTTACTGTTGTGAACTTGAAGCTCTAAACCTAACCTGACAGCTGATTAGGTTGCAGTGGCTGCTGGAGTGCTGCTGCTGTGGTTGAAGACTTGCTGTCATTTGTCTTTATTTTTATACCAGCGGCTCTTATATTGTATTTATTTCTATGCTAGGACTACAGGAAGTTCACATAGCCTAGCATATGTATTGATTCTTTCAGATCTCTAACTCTCCAGTGTTCTTCCTTGTCCAGTATTTTCACCTCATTCCACAGAGGCTGATGACTACCTTTTTCTCTCCATACAATCAAGTTAAGATATGAATATTTGATAAATAAAGTTTGGTTCCATAGATGTTAAAGAAACATGAATGGGTTCAAGAAAGTGTTTGCCAACGGATTTATCTAGCTACCCTAGCAGATGGATGCATCCAAAAATGAGTAGCCAGCCATTACTTACTATCCTTGCCACTCACATGTGGTCCTCTTCTTGCAACACCTGTAGGTGCTTGCTCTTTTCATAGGCCATTGATATGTGTTTGAAATTCATATCGTCTTCATATGCCCTTATTACTGTATCCCTTTGAGAAATCTAGAGCAATTTTTGCATTTGTCCCCTAAAACCATTTTGAATCAAATTGTATTAAATCCTGTTTATATGTCATAGCTGCTCAGATACACTGCCACATCTGCACTACCTATTTACTATAATGTCATTTATACATCTACATGTAGCAAGGATGAATATATATATATATATATATATATATATATATATATATATATATATATATATATATATATATATATATATATTGCCATGTCCCTTCAGGATATAAGTGATCACTTCTTTATGATATATAAATTGCCATAATTCCTTGGGAAAAGCAGTTGAGTGGTTTTTTGTTGCTGTCTCCATGGTTTAGAATTCAGAGTAATAGACACAAAATGCATGCTAATATTTTACGGTAATATGCTTGGCACAGTTCTGAAGCATGTTATTTAAAAAGAATATAATTTCTAATAAATATACATGCTTAAAAATTGAAATTTTGCAGATTAATAATTTGATATATGTTTTGAATTCTGTGTAGTTTTTATCTTTTTCCATAACTTACAAGTTAATTAAATTTTATTTTAATTTGGTATCCACTCAGCAGAGATAACATATCTTATTAAAAATTTTCATCAAAAAAGACGTTTTTATTTTATCTGAAACTAATTAATAGAATATATTTTCATCATGTGTTTGCTATAATTTGAATGAGTTTAATTCGTTCATTTCACTATGTCCCAATTTATATGGACACCTAAATTTTTTATTCACAAATGCTACAATTCCGTTACAGTCCAACTTCTTTAATCCGGCACCGTTGTAATCAGGCCACTGCTGTACCATAGGAAATGCTAGATGACAGCAATCACCCTTAAAAATAATCGCAATGTAAACATTCTTGCCAGCTCATTCCATATATATATATATATATATATATATATATATATTGCTGTGTTATCAAAAGTAGAACAAAGCTTAAAAATGGAAATAAAACAATCATCAATACTTCTAAACAAAGTTTTTATTGTTTCATGCAATACAAAGGCTAAAAAAAAAAAAAAAAAAAAACAACAAAAAAAAAACAACAAACTAAAACCAAAAAGCAATTGTATTTTCTTGTCGCCCACGCTGGCAGGATGTGACACAATGTGCCTTCACCCAGACCAAGTCCTCAAATCGTGACGACCACGATAAAGACGCCATTTTTTAAAAAACGCGCAGTATCGAACGACAGAAAGCGTGTGAGGAAATCGCCAAAAATCCAGTTACCATAAATAAAATAAAATCGTTTGCTGAATTATTTAAAAAATGTTATTAAGAGAAATGTTCGTAGGACGGGGATTTTACTAGAAAGAAAAAAGAAAGAATGGAAGTGTTATGGGACCTTACCCATAATAACATAATGGACTATTCCATTTCCATACGTAATAAATACTGCGCCTCAAGAGGAAGCAGAGAGTTCAGTCCGAAGTCGGACGTCCGGCTGATCGGTTGAACTCTCTGCCTTCAGGCGGAAAGGAACCCGAAGGAGGCTACGCCGAAGGGTGGATTCTCTTTCGGGGAGGTAAACCGACCCTGAATCCGTTTATACTGGTTCAATGGGCATATTTTTGGCCGAGCCCACATGCTCGGAGATCCCACGTTAAAAAGGCCTTGTGCCACATGACGCCCTCGTGGGAGGGTGACTGAATATCGTTCAGTCCGAAGTCGGGCGACCGGCTGATCGGTTGAACTCACTGCCTTTGGGCGGGGAGGAACCCGAACGAGGCTACGCCGAAGGGCGGAGTCTCTTTCCGGGAGGAAACCGACCCTGAATCTGTTTATACGGGTTCAAAGGGCATATTTTTGGCCGAGTCCACGGGCTCGGAGATCCCACAGGCTCGGAGATCCCACAGGCTCGGAGATCCCACGTTAAACCGGCCTTGTGCCACATGTGCCCTCGTGGGGGGGTGACTAAATACTGTTCCGTCTGAAGTCTGGAGTGAAGTCCGTCAGAAGTCAGTCAGTCAACCAGAGCGAGTCAGTCAGTCGAGTCAGAGGCAGTCCGAAACAGAGTCGCGTTCAGACAATTACTACTAAACCTGATTGTTCGTACTAACACTTTTCTACCTCTCTGTATATATTCCTGTTTGTAATATATCTGTGTTATTCCATATCCGTATTCGAGTTCTTCTTTATTGGTTCTACCTTGTACTATCACCGTGGTACAAGGAACCGGACCATAACAGGAAGATAGATGTGTTTAACGTCTCTTGTCAATACTACCTAAATAATGGACTAGCTTGTTTTGATTGCGTAGAAAAACAAAATACATACGAACGAAAGATAGATAGATAGAAATGTTTAACATCTCCTGCCAATACTGCATAAATAATGAACTATTCCGTTTTGATTGCGTGGAAAAACAAAAGATATATCCGAGATGCTACTTGGTTTCAGTGACAAAATGAAGGAAAGAAAGAAAGAAAGAAGGAAAAAATAGAAGTGTTTAACGCCTGCTTCTGTGAAATGGAAAAATTTGTCAATTTCAAATCTTTTTATTTGTACCCACTTCTTAAAATAACGACAGGCATTCATATTCATGATAGTTATTACAATATTTTGTTAAAGTTGTTAAGGTCAAATATTTAGCATTGCGATAGAGGAATTTCCACGGGAATTTATCATAGAACTTGCCATTAGATTATTCAATCATTAACTTAAGAATTAAGATTCATCAGAAAATTAAAATCGGTAAATCGTGGAGTTTCACGAGTTTTCTAGTATGAATAAATACTGAAATGTTAACAAAATCGCACATCGCTCTTTGTTTTTTCTTGTTAATCAAAGAGTGATGGCAGACAAGATTGATAGTTATTTTATTATTTTAATTTTACTTATTTGATGAGCAAGCAAAGATAATGTTCTAAGGCTAATGTAAAAATATACTTTGGCTCCAAGAATTAATGAATTACCATGTTTCATGGTATATAAGACCCACTGGCATAAAAGACCGACCCAGTTCATCAGGAAATATTAAGAGAAAAATATTGGATTGTACATGAAATATTTCTGAAGAGTTGATGGATTTATTTTTTAATTTTTTTTTTATGATTTCAAAGTTTATTTTTAGTTTAAAATAAAACAGGGCGTCTACACAAATACGGGCATCCACTAAAAATAATGTTTGAAGTAATAAAAACATCAAATATTATTTGATAATATGTATCACTGGAACTTCAACCATACTTAAGTAGTTCCAAATAAAAACAGTAAGTATCTGGTTATTCATCTTCATCTCAATTTCGGGGGAAGGGGGCTTAGAATTTGGAAGTTCTTCAGTTTGTGATGAATTATCATTTAGTTGGTTTGAATGACTGATAAAATACAAGCCAACAATTTAAATAATTGTTTTAACAGAGGACGGAAAGTGCGACACTAAAATCCAAAGGTGCATTGGGATAGCGAGAGAGGCTTTCCAAAAGCAAAGTGTTAAGAAACATTTGAACGTTTCCTAACCCAGGATGAGTGTTAGGTTCATTACTTTGAGCCAGAGACAGAGACAATCCAAGCATTGGAAACGCCCCCTCCTCATCTGCACCAAAGTAGGCCAAGGTCGTTTTATCTGCAGGGAAGGTGATGTTCCCAGTTTTTTTTTTCGGATGCAAAACATATTGTGTTTATTGACTATCTTCAAAAGTGTCAAACTCTCAAAGGAGAGTACTATGCCAACTTACTGAAGCAAGGACGAGAAGCTATCAAGACCAAACATCCAGGAAAACTGACAGTTTTGTTTTATCAGGACAATGCTCCAGCACATAAGTTCTTGGTTTCAATGGCTGCCCTCCGTGACTGTAGATTTGAACTGGTTGATCACCCTCCTTATTCTCCTGATTTGTCCCTATCTGACTATCATCTGTTCCCCAATATGAAAAACACTTAGCTGAGAACCAGATGTCATACATGTTATTAATGCCTTTTTTGACCAACAGGATAAAAGCTTCTTCACCAGTGGGATCTATGCATTGCAACACCAACGAAAGAAGTCTGTGGACTGCAAAAGGGTGGGGACTATTTTGAAAAATAAACCTCATTTAGTTATATTCCATGTGAGTATCTTGGTCAGCCTATGAACTTCTCAGCCAAGCCTCGTCAATATTAATTAAATCTTGAAAATTTAACTTTAAATATTGGTTGTTTACTACGAATTTTTCTTTTGAAAACCTTGATTTGCATAATAAAACCTGGCTGTGTAAATATTGCCATCATGTTTTGATTCTAATTATAATGATGGAGTAGTAAACTCAATAATATTACATTTAAAAACACACCTTTGAATTGATACACATGCATGCACACACACACACACGCGCGCATGCACGTGTCGTAAGTAGGTAAAATTTAATTAATTAAATAAAATACAGGGTGACCCCAAAAATGGGGAAATTTTTAACAATCTAATAAAACCAAGAGTGATGGAAGAAAAATATTTTATTCATAGTAATTGAAATCTTAAAACATGCCATTTAAGAAACAATGATGGAATTTTCATTTTTTTAAAATTACGTCCTGTAGATGGCGTCCTCCTGTACGAATGCATTCTTGAAATCTGCTGTTGAGATTCCTCATTGACTGCTGCAACATATCAGCTGGAATACTGTAAATTTCATCTTGAATTTTACTTGCTCAAGGTCACTGTCTCGCAGTGTTGCCACTTGCTTATGCCTGGCAATACGCACTTCAAAAATTCCCGTTTTTTGGGGGTCACCCTGTATTTCAAAATATTTGGAGATAATAATAAAACAAAATTGTGTTAAACCAAAATGTATATTCCATGACAAATATTCAGAAACAATTGACCATCTTGTATCAATTTGCATATTTTATCACCCACTGAATATAAAACTCCGAATGGCAGAGTAGATCGATATATGCACTGGAAAATATGCAATTTTTACGGGAATGAAACTGTAAGAAAATGGTAGGAACATCACCCGAACCCAGTTACAGACATAGAACCTATAACAATTTTATGGGACTTTACAATACACACAGAGAGAACAATCAAAGCTAATCAAAGACCACAAAAATAGAATGTACTTTATTATTGACATGGTAGCCCATGCTGATTGTAATGTCTATTTGACGATCTTCAAAAAAACTATTAAAATACAATGAATCTTAAAGTCGAAATCTCCAAAATGTGGCACATGTGGACATCAATAATTCCATGTTTAGTTGGAGCCCACGGTTTGAAAAGGTTCCGATAGACTCATTGAAAGGATTTCTGGTAGCCCATGCCTTGAAGAAATACGAAAACTTGTACTCACAAGTACAGCTCACACATTACGAAGAGCTTGATCTATGTAAAATGTGTGTGATCTTAGTTTATTTTTATTTATTTATTTATTTATTTTCACAAAAATGATCAGTGGAAAATATCATGAAGCCATTTCTGACCTTAGGTCTCTGGTTGGGTCCCGGAAGGAAATGTGTATACAGCAGAAACCAAAATAATAATAATAATAATAATAATAATAATAATAATAATAATCAAACAAATAAAAGAAAAATAAATATTTCTATTTCTAAATATGCCATTTTCCCCTGCTCTGCTGTTTTAGGTGAGGACTATTGTAGGTAAAGTTTAATAAATAAAATAAAATAAAAATTTCTTAAATCCCCTGAAAAGTATCATCTATTTATTATCTCGTTAACACCAGCAATAAAAACAGGACAATCAGCCTACATTTTTTCTAAAACCGGCTACTTGTATAAGCAAAAAATAAAATAAAAAAATAAGATAAAATCAAAGACCCTGTTTCAAAGCGAAGGATAATCCTTACCGCTCTCGCCACACAATCCGACCACTTACCGACCTCAATAAAAACCCAGAAAAAGAAGACGGAATAGGCTGGTATACTCCTCTAAACATCAATTAATCAGGACGAATGCCTGCTACAAAGAAGTAGGGTTTGCTTTCTCTCACTTTGTTTCTTTCTCTTTATTCCAACGTACCCCGAGCTACGAACTCTGTCGCACAAGAAGGATACAAGTTGTATTCATAAAAAATAAAATAAATATTCCAAAACAACGTTTACTCAGCGTTTATCCATTTTGAATGTAAAAACCAACATTCTGTGCCCAAAATCTCCACACCCACCGCCATAAACATTTTCTCTCAGACACAGCATACAAATCAGTGACGGTGATAAAAATGACCCCTTGATAAAGAAATTGTCAATGGATTCCTTTTGCTTGATAAGAAAGACTGTTTATTTCATGCATCTTCCCAATTACCAAAGCTTAATCCCCCAACAACGTCATCTTTCTTTGTGGTAGAGATAAAATAAATTAAGGAGAAAAATTGATACAATAATTTCTTTATTTCTTTAGCCCCCCCCCCAAAAAAAGAAGAAAAACTCTTTAGGGCTTTTCTGGATGAATGGCTGATAGTTAAGAGAAAACAAAAACCTTTTCAAAAGTTGAATCTTTTTTTTTTTTTTTTTTTTTTTAATCGTTTTTTCTCTTTTCTATCATTTCACTTCACACTATATTTTCTGACAGGAATAATTTCTTATACTGTATCTTCTCTAGAATATTTATTTTTTTTAATAGTAAGGTTCACCCCTGAACAAGGCCCGGGGGAAGGGCACACGAGGTAGAGGGTTACACTAAAAGGCAGGTTATAAGGATAGGAGGGGAAGATAACGGTTAACCCTAGACTTAAAAGGTTAAGATTGTAGTGATCGGGGAAACATCCTCTTGGGAGTCTGTTCGACAGGAAGTGGTTCGCGGGAAGAAGTTGTTCAAGTGGAACTTACTTCTCACCAAAGGAATATGGAGAGAATGAGGGTGGCTTGCTACTATGTAAGTGGCACGGCAGGTTCTAGCCGTGAAGGTTAGAAGTGACGGAACCAAGGAATGTAGTTCGCCCGAGCACTTTCCACGGTAGTAGAGATACAATAGTGAGTGGCTTGCCACATCCTGCCTATGAGAGAATGGTTGGAGAGTGGCAAATAATTTGTCACTCACAAGGGCTCAAGGACTCCTTTGAACTCTATCAAGACTGGAAAGTGAGGACTGGGCAGCTCCTGCCCAAATATAACAACAGTACTCCATTTTCAGCCTGATCTGGTTCTTGTAAGGGTAGAGGAATCAGCCACGTGGAATCCGGTACTAACCGACCCCAATAAAAAAACCCAAGAGCGGTACAGGGAGCTGACCATTTTCCCTGTGCCTTTTATGTTGTATGCATGTGTATGTGTTTGTATCCGATTACCACAAGCCGGGATCGAAACCCAACTGATTTGGCATCAGTCGGAGATTTGAGCTATCAGCGCCCGGTTGAGAGGAAGGCTAATTTTTACGTACTTATTCTTCGAATAAACAAGCCAATGACCGAGAGGGGTCAAATGATGGAAGGGTTTTGCAGTATTAGCATTAGTAGTCATTGTTTACAAATTCGCTCTTTCTTCCAAGAGTGCTCGACCGGAATTAAATTTTCCAGGGCGTATTTTGTGTGTTGCATGTGTGTGAATGTATCTTTTGTGTCATTTGTATCTGTAGGTATCTCTTTTATATGAGTATGAGTGTCTGCCTGAGAGAGCGCAGCATCTGACTCTAGAGTTTTGTAGACGATCCCTTAGGGAATCACTTTGGCCACTTGTCAGGGGGTACCAGTAACTGTTTATACTTCTCGATTTTTCTTTTTTTATATGTACTTTTAATTGGTGCAAGTTTTTTTTTTAATTAAATTTTTTTTTTTTGGTGGAAGGAAAACATCCACACTAAATATTTCCAAATGAGAGAAAGAACAGATGAAGTAAAATTCCACTGTTCATAGAATTTACTTTTTAAAAAGTGCTCAATACAAAGTAGAACAATATATTATTATTTTTATTAAAGAGATTAAAATAAAACCTTGTTGAAATCGCTACACAAAAGCTTTCATGTTTCAATAATTTGATTGTACTTCTTCAGGCGATGGTAAGTAACTGGTGATTGACCAGTTACTTACATCACCTGAAGAAGTACAGTCAAAGTATTGAAGCATAAAAGCTTTTGTGTTGTGATTTCAACATGCTTTTATTATAATCGCTATAATAATAACACACATAATATATATATATATATATATATATATATATATATATATATATATATATATATATATATATATGCATATATATGTATATAATTTGTGTGTTTTTCTTCCCACCAAATTCTGATATTATGTCAGATTTGAGGAAGTACTATGGGCCAAGAACTTCTTAGAGAACACGTGTGTATGTATATATTATTTATATTTTTTTATATAAATACACACACACAAACTTTTATAAAGAAATAAATATAAAATAAAAAAGTAAAAAAATAAATAAAAATACGTAAGTTATAAACAATTGGAACACTTTCACTATATGAACCATTTTCATAAATTCCATGTGTTTGAACAGTCGTGTTCTAGTTTTGATGTACATGAATCACACGAAAGTTTGGGTAAACAATTGATTGTGAATTTCATATTAAAATTTGATGAAATACCAAAACTATATCAAAAAAATAAACCACTATTCATATTCAATTAAACGTTTATATTTTAATCGATTTAAGTATAAGTAGACGAATTCAAAATTTTATCTTGAACATTAATCCCATCATGTTATTTTTATAGGATTATTTACCGCGTTATAAAAATTTCTAAGAAGAAAAAGAAAAGTTCATTCCGTACATAAATAATTTTTTATTTAATTCACTAAGAAATCTACCGAAGATTGAACATAAAGTTATTTTCTAAGGAAGTACTGGATTTTATTTATTTAATAATCCGACTTTATTTCTTATTACTCTCTAAAAGTGGATAGACATTTTCTTTTATTATCATTTAAGATGCAGTGTGAATTATATCGACCGGCTTTGGCATTTGAGAGACTTAATAAAGAAGAATGTGCTCTCCGGTTGAATTTGAACCTGGGAGCTCTTTGTCGGGGAAAAAACCACCATCTGATACAGCGTACTTTGGGGAAGAGTGTTTTACAGCAAGCCTGATCAGAACAGGGTTTCCCTTATAAATTTAAAACCCTACAAGATTCTTTATTAATCCTCTGGAATGTGCTGATCAGTAGTTGTGTTTCACACTGTTAAAAAAATTTAAAAAAATGGACACACACATCCCCCCCACATAAACAGGGCATCTACTCAAACATTTGCATCCATTAAAAAGTAAAATTTAGAGACGTAAAAACATCCGGGAAACTCGGAGTTCGGATTCATACTTAAATCAGTTATTTTATCTGTTTGTTTATGTCTATGAATAAAGACAAAAGGAATTTTTCTCTACCAACGCGTTTCGTCCTCTGAGGAACTTTATCAAGGTAAATGTAAGGATTTTATTTGGCAACATGTATTTATAAACAAAAGTAAAGTGGACGAAAATAACGTTAAGCTTTCAAAGTTTTGCTATTTAAGAACGCTCTAAAATATTTTTAAAGCTGTGTAATTTCTTAAACTCTGGAGGACGCTAACGTGTTGGTAAATAATTATTTACTTTTGTCTTTTTACAAATTTATTTTATTTATATTTGATTTTTTTTACACGCACACACATTATATATATATATATATATATATATATATATATATATATATATATATATATATATAAATTAATACACATATGAAATTTATCACTTAGCTGATTGATGTTATATTCAGCATGCCGACTCGTAGACAAACCTTTTATCGCCGTTTGGTCCATCCGTAAGGAGGTACGAGCCAGTCGGTGAAAAAATGGAATCCATGGCCTAATGATAAAAAACGAAACATTTTACACAAATATATTTTAATGTAATCTGACCTAGTTCAGCCAATAGCTCTGTCTAAGGCCACATACTTATTGATCCATTTTTACATACTCTCATAGTGTGTGTATGTGTATCGGATCAACATCTGGAAAGATAATGATTGTAGATTATCAGCCAAAGACTCTGGCATCACTGAACACGTGTTTCTCATGTGGGAGTGTAAATCTCTTCATTGATTTATTTATTATATTGCAACATCTGAAGAGCTAAACGCTTGTAACTCAGACGATTTTAAAACTGGTTGTAGAGCCATTGGCCATGGTTACATGCAATTGGCAGAAATGCGCAATAGAATTGACAGAGTTTCCAATAGACAATAGCAAAAGAAAGAAAAGAACAGGGCAAAAATAATAATCAGCAAACAATATACATATAAAGACAATATAGAATATATATAAAGACATATATATAAAGACAAAAGTAGGTAAAACAATAGTAATGATGCAAAAAGTTAACAAACTAAGAATGGTGTTAACACACATAAGGGATACAAACAAGTAACCGCAGCGTCAAGAAACAACAAATATATGGCGGGTGAGACCGAGAAGTAATCTCTATTATTGGCTAGGAAGAAATCCCAGCATGCATCTGTTCGGTTTGTCTATAAATTTTGGGAAGGGGATGTTTTTTCAGTCCTTCCTGTACGGACGCAAACCAATACAGGTGAAAGCCAAAGATTTACATAAAATATGTTTCTTATGTGGGAATGTAAATGTCTTAATTAATTTATTATATTTTAACTTTGGAAGAGCTAAACGCTTGTAACTCAGCTGATATCAGACGATTTTAAAACGGGTTGTAGAGCAATTGGCCATGGTTAAATGCAATTGGCCATGGTTAAATGCAATTGGCAGAAATGCGTAACAGAATTAACAAGGTTTCCAATAGACAATAGCAAAAGAAAGAAAAGAACAGGGCAAAAATAATAATCAGCAAACAATATATATATGAAGACAGAATATATAAAGACAAAAGTAGGTAAATCAATAGTAATGAGGCAAAATGTTAACAAATTAAGAATGGTGTTAACACACATAAGGGATACAAACAAGTAACCGCAGCGTTCTGACTTCAAGTCAAGAAACAGCAGATATATGGCGGATGAGACCGAGAAGTAATTTGTATTATTGGCTAGGAAGAAATCCCAGCATGCATCTGTACGGTTTGTCTATACATTTTGGGAAGGAGGTGTTTCTGCAATCCTTCCTGTAAGGATGGAAACCAATACAGGTGAACTCCAAATATTTATATAAAAATTATATGTTATAATCATAGATATTTCTGGCCTCATTTGTTAATGCGCACAGAAAACGCAAGCAGATCTTATTATATAACGCACTAAGTGTATGTGTGTGTTTTCTCTCTCTTTTTTGCGGTATTAAACTTATCTCTCTTGCCCTAACGATTTATTAATTTAATCATATATTTGAACTCTAACATACGAACACAAATAGTAGCAAGAAATTAATGAAATAAATCGTGTTTTTTTTTTATCTGTAATATCTTTTAATGTTTTTGCTGTAATTTAACACCCATAGGATATATTGAACACAAGAGGGATAGAGGAAAAACTACCTAACGAGGTTGTCTGAATAACTGACAGAACATGGTTTAGGAGAGATAGCAAAAAAAAAAAAAATAACTTAACAAAAAACGAAATTTACTAATAGCTAGGGCAGGAAATAGTGGAGTGCCAGGAACACCAACGTACTGAAGGGTTATGGCACATAGAAAAAGTGTTATCACCCTTGGGACAATCCTAAAACTACAACTTAGCGCCTTAACACGTTGACTGCCAGAGATCACTTACGAAATCTGATTTCAAACACCAACTTTATAATAGCGAATAGGAAATAATTCTCTTTATAAATTGATTTATAGTTTCAATTGAAATATTAACATTGTTTTCAAATTATGTTTCACATAAGTATCAGTTATGTGCCATGCGTGATACACGCTTAGGCGATCATCTATCTATATATCTTTCGACACATGACTGACGAGGCAGATTTTTTCCCGCAGTTGCCATCTGGTCTACCCGGTCTGTCCAGCTATTTTCCCATAGCTGAGGGGGTGGGGGTGGAGAAGAGGATTCATACCTTTCCCAAGGGTATTAGCACGTAAGTGAACGTAATGGATTCGACTGGAATTCGAACTCGGCTCTCCGATTCCTCATTCCGAGCCGCTATCCATTACTCGACCGTAACTGCGTTTAAACTCGTTTTTAGCACCCGTAGATGAAAATATATCAGAAATTGCCAAGCACAAGATAATTCGTAGTAGACACGAGATAACTCGTAGTAGGCACGAGATAATTCGTAATCGGCCTCATAATAAAAACTGCCAACCACGAAATAACTTGTGGTAGGTAGTCAATTTGTTAAATCGAATATTCCTATTGTGTCTTCTGCTGCCGTCTTGTTGTCAAGCTTGGCTCCCTCTACTGTCGCTTTTTTTCTCTCATATTACCTTATTTTTGCAGTCTTTTTTTGCTGTACGCTAGTGATAGATATATCTGGTACATAATGTTCAGTTTTTCTCAATTAATGGTTCGCATCTGGTATTTATACCTACGCTAGGACTACTGGTTGCGATCCTCATAACCGAGCATATACATTATTCATTCAGACGTTTGATTCTCCAGTGTTCTTTTCTGTCTAGTGTTTTTCTTCATACTTCAAAGGTTGGTGAGCGCTCGTCTTTCTTCATACATGATCAACTATGCCTGATTTCATTGTTTCACCGCGAATTTCAGTTTTTTGCTGTCTCTTCTGCTGGTTTCACCGTTGTATTCTCTGCCATTGGTACGAGTTGTATCTCAGCCATTCGGACAAAAGCCTTATGACAATTTAAACTCTGAAGATCATCAACAGGTTTATTAAAAGTCAAAAGGGTGAAACTAGAAAAAGAAATAAATAAAAACTTGAGACTAGTTTAGTCTGAATAACAAACAAATAAAAAGGTAAAACAGGACATGACGAAGGCCGCTGGAGGCTGAATATAGCAGTAAGACCGTGTGTCTAAATGTGTAAGAGTCGTAACAAATAGTTTGCCTACATGAATATTCTAAAGAAAGGGATGGATTTTTTTATTTATTAATCCAACAGATATTTATTACTGTTTTTATTTTTAGTGGATACACGTATTTGAGTAGACGCTCCAATTATTTATTAAATAGTATATTCATTTTCGTCTACCGTCCTGAATATTCGGGAAATCTTATTAAAGAAATATATCCGCTCTTTGGTAGGATTCGAACCTGCGTTCCCCTAGGGGAAATCTTCATTAGATATGGTGTGTTTTAGAACCTCCCGGCCGCGGAGTGCGTCGATGGTCAAGTAAAGTTGGACACGGTGGAGTAATGGATATCGGCTTGGATTGAGGAATCGGAGAGCCGAGTTCGAATTCCAGTCGAATCCATTACATTCACTTAAGTGCTAATACCCTTAGGAAAGGTATGAATCCTCTTCTTCTCCCTCCAGCTATAGATAAATAGCAGGACAGACTTGGTTCTATAGCCTTGGATGGCAACTGGTCTAGGAGAAGGAAAACTCTGAATTCAAAACCCGCGGAGGGTCGTTTGGGGACTTTGTGGCACGTAGAGCGCCAGGTCTCTGTAATCAGCCCTTCAAAAAGTGTGGATGGTCCGGCACGAAACCTTCACCACTATAATCAAATGTCATGTGCTATACATGCGGGTTGGGGACCACTTGTGAATTCCAAATTCCCATGAAACTCCAATATTGGAGCCGGCTCAACCCACTCCGGGTGAATGCCGTTACAAGAACAAGAGAGAAAAAGTTGAATAGTGCCTTTAAACACGGGTATAAAGTTTGCATTGATAAGTTCTCAGAAAGAAAGCACGATTACCGAAGTTAAGCAACATCGAGCCTAGTCAGTATCTAGAGGCGTGAGCGCTAGGGAATACTAGGTGCTGTAAGTTTGGATGTGCGGGTGGTGTAATGGATAAAGGTTCGGAATTGGAAATCAAAGAGTCGAGTTTCAATTCTTGTCGGGTTCGTTATATTTACATACGTGTAAATACATTTGAGAATGGTATAAATACGTTGCTTCTGCTTCCAGCTACGAATTAATAAGTAGGACTTTTATGGTGAAATCGTAATCCTCTTGAAAAAAATTCTTACAGTTTATAATATTTTCTGTTGTTAAATAGCCTGCAAAAGGTTGATAAGCCGTCAAAAACAAACCAGTCGGTCATTCTTGCTGGTATAAGTCTGTGTGGCCACTTGTGAATTTTTCACGATGTTTTCGGAGTCGGGTGATCTTACGTTGTTTGAATGGTGGAAACTAGAATTAAGGTATTGTCTGGTGAACGTTGGCTTGCGATATACAAATGGCTTGAACCCATTCTCTGCGTGGTTTATTAGTACATCCACGAAGCCCATCTGATCTTTCTTTTTTACTCTTCCATTGTGAACTGGGTTAAATATGTTTAATTGAATTCTTGTGGTTTAACATTGTTTGCACGTCTTCCTGGTGAAGCCAGAGTATGAATGAAATATCTACGTATCTCGGACAGAAATTAGCTATTTGGCACGGACCCGATGTAACACACCAATGAAGGCGATTGGTCCGACAGTTATTTTAATATATTTTCTGTTTATACGTTATTTTCATTTACTTAAATATTTGTATCTATAAAAAGTAATGTATAAAGATATATATATATATATATATATATATATATATATATATATATATATATATATATATATATATATATATATATATATATATATCGAAGACTAGGCCCCAGACTAAGCACAACCAAAGATCGATTACAACAGATCTCAACGGTTGAACCAACGGATGAAGAGGGCTACGCATGACGGACTTACTACAGAAGGCGCACACGAAATAACAGAGTCAGCGACAATTTGTTGCAGTTTCATAACAGGATTCTGCATGTCTCATCCCATATGTGCCACAAACAAAGGTCATGAAATTAAGTGTGTGGGTCAATTTCTGGTAAGTTGAGGCCCACCTTAAACAAATTTACTCCCTCGACACTTTCTTCTACTTTGTTTTTTTTCTTTTTTTTTTCACCTCCAACTAATACTTGCGTTTGATTCAGATTAGTGAATTAAATGTTCTTTTTTTATACTCTTTAACTGTGAATACCCGTTGTCAAATGATGCTTAATAGGGGTGTTTCTTTAGATTTTTTCATCCAATACAAGGCCCAAGAGCCACACAAGGTAGAGTGTTACTGCATGAGGTTTTTGAAAGTAGATGACATTTGACTTGAGACTTGTAGAGGTTAAGTTTAAGTCACTGCGAGTTCGATCCTCACGGGGTATTGTGATTTGAGCTTATGTAACCCGAAGCTTCAGAACGTAACTTCAGTGTTACGTCTTAGTATAAGCTTCGAATAAAAACCAGGCTATCAAATGGACTCGATTACTTCCCAGCTTTGATTTATTGAAAGAAATGATATAAAAATAACAGATCGTTTCATAAATTGTGGATAATAGAGAAAAAAATATTTAACTTGCTTCGAGAGCATAAGATTTTATAAAAGTATAGAATTAAAATATTAAGCTATATCGTAACTGTTTCATGGTAAGTTGTTTTTCTGACAAGCTTTCCTCTTTGGTGACTCGCGTTTACGAATTTAAGCGCAATTATTTTGCTCGTCTTTTTTTTCACTTTAAACGTTATTAACGTAAAATATTCGTTATTCCTCATGGGAAGAATTAAGTTTTATCTTTTTTCTGAAAGTTGAATTTATTTTCTCAGACATTATCATCTGTAAACTTTCGATGTCATACTGTAGACATGAAATATATTTGTGCTTTGAAAAATGCATTTAACAAAACTTTATTTCCTAAAATATATTTTGTATTATGCATTTTCTAGAAACTTACCAGAAGAAAATATTGTTTTTACTTTAGACTACGAATTGCTATATGTTTATATTTAACTGTCATAACCAGTTCCGGTCCAAGCATTAGTTACTTCAGGTTTTCTCATTCTCTCTCTCGCTCTCTCTTTCTCTATATCTATCTATCTATCTATCTATCTATCTATCTATATATATATATATATATATATATATATATATATATATATATATATATATATATATATATATATATATATATATATATACACGAAATAATTGTCGGACTTAATCAAATATCATTGTATATTGTCATTGTTTACGTTAAGATGCGTTTCGTGAGCAGATATAATCGATCGAGAAAAATTATCGGAGATTGTGTGTTTAAAAACATTAATTTGGACTTTGCTAAACAGACGCTTCTCTATAGCTAATTGGTATAGCACGTCAGATCAAATGATCATTCCGTGTAGGACACAGGTTCGATTCCTGTTGGAGAACGGATATTTTTTACGAAATTTCTCAAACATTCAGGACTGTAAATGTAATTAATACTGTTTAATTAAAAACAGAACATTTACTTGAATAAATTGCATCTAGTAAAATAACGTATAAACAGAAAATATATTAAATAATTGTCGGACTTAATGTCCTTTTACATTTGTACCAATTTCCAATCAGCTCCCTTATATTGAAACGCTTGTTTTACAAAAAAATTCCATAACTACAACGTATTTAAAATTTTAAACTAACAATTCACGCGTTTTTAAAAAAAAAAAATCGTTCGTGCATGTTTTTAAAAATCACCATCACAACGGAATGCAGATTTTATCGCAGTTACAATAAATTTGTCTTTGTAGTTTACCCCTGAAGATGATCTTGGAAAAGATCGGAAACATTCGGGTTATAAAAAAAAAAAATCATAATAAATTTCATTTTAACATCAAGAAACAGATTAGATAACTGGAAAGGATCAGTATAAAAATAAGTAGACACAATATGTCTATATTATTCAATGAAACATGTTTGAATGAAAATATGCTAAGTATACATACATACATATACATACGTACATACATATACATACATACATACATATACAGGGTGTATAAAATACTTTTACAAACTTTAGGAATGGGTTCCTCACACCAAAATAAGATAAAATGTTCAAAAGTCCATCGTTGTACCTCAATACAGCAACTCATGACAAATGTTCAAAATGTCCTCCGTTTGCTTCTAGACATGCATACACCCGTCGGATCATTGACTAGCGGACCCTTTCAAATACTCCCACACGGTGTCGAATAGTTTCGTAGGAACCCCCGCCCAAGAAGCGTCTCTCTACATTATTAATGTCTGCTGCATAAACTAATTGTTTTCAGTTGTCCCACAGATAAAACTCCAAAGGATTAAGGTCGGGGGGAACGTGCAGGTCATGAAACCAATCGTCCCCCCTACCTATTCGTCTTTCATAGTAAATGTCAGCCAGTGTATCGCGAACAATGTAACTAAAATGTACTGAAACCCCATCGTGCATGAACTACATGCGTCTTCGTATTACCAGGGTTATAGCCTCTAGCAAGTCTGGAAGTGTGTTCGAAACAAAGTCCCTGTAGACAGCTTCTGTATGACGTACTGGGAGAACATATGGACCTACCAGACAGTCACCAACCAATAATTCCAGGCCACACATTAATCGTAAACTGATGCTGATGTCTAGCCTGTATTGTATCATGGGGACTCCGATCCGTCCACAAATGCTGGTTGTGTAAATTTGTTATTCCATCTCCTCCAAATGTCTCATTTATAAATAAGCCTGAAGAGACAAACAGCAGATTGGAAGCTTGTGCAAAAGTTCTCCCGTCGTGAGTGATCAGAGAGCAAAAGACCCTGTACACACTGCAAATGATACGGATACAGGAGCTGCTCTTGAAGTACCCTCCATTCGGTACTATGAGATGTACAACGTGCCAGGGCAACTTGAAATGTTAGAGTTATCATTCAAATATAGAGTCAAGCGTCGTGAAAGCGAGTTTGTGGTGTGACCAACATAAATATTATTTAATCCATTAGAGATACAATCTCCGAAAGGGCACTTGAATTTGTAAACTATGTTGTTTTTTTGCGAATCACTAACGGGGAGGGGTGAAGAAACATTGCGAATAATTAAGTTGGATATACTAGATTTAGTGTAGTATATGATTAACCTAATTTTTTTGCTAGAATCTGTTGTAGATATATTAGTATTTACTATTTTTTTTTAGAATATTTTCATCTTGTTTATAATTAGTATGCATTTGACTAGGATATAGGAGATTAATAAGTTTGGGATTAGTTGAAGCAGTATTATGTTCTATTTGCTTAGTATTAAGATTTTTAGACATTTAAAAAAACATCTGGCCTCGTACACAATTCCGGAAAACCCTCGTTGAAAACACAACTATACTTAAACATGAAAACAATAAACAAAAACTCAAAATTCTTGAAGCTATATACATAAAACAGTTGAAACCTAACCTGAACAAAATAAACCACGAAATCTCCACAAATAATCTTAAATGCCAATAATTGATAAGTGAAGCCATTGGTTTATACCAACGGCTTCCCATACTTAATACTTCTTCTTTTCATTCTCGCGTGGTCATGTGTGACGTCACGAGCTGCTACGCGATTTTCGCTTCCGCGTCTCGTATACACGAGTTTGTCGTTGCTTTGAAATTTTTCATGCAACAAAAACAGACTATCATTATTGCTTCGTCCGTGTATTGCTTGATATATTGAAATGTAATTGTCATCTTTGATAATGGCTTTTGTAAGCCGAAAGCTTAGATCGGATTTAAACATGTATCAATATGGTGATTTCCTTTCGTCTTTCAATGATAATGTTATTAAGCTTATCAGACAATATGAAAGGAACTTACTTAAAATAAATAGACACAACTTGTCTATCTCTCTCTCTCTCTCTCTCTCTATATATATATATATATATATATATACATTAGTGGTACTGAAACGCTCTCGGTAATGTATTTTTTCAGTGCATTCTTTTTCCTTGTCAATGCACTTAGTCTAACATTTCTCGCTAGATCATCTATCAGATCGTTACAAAAGTCCGTGCTCGACTTTCATTGTTAATATAAAATGACTGCAACTTGAAACTGGCGTTTGTTCTGGTACCGATTTCTGGTGTGTTCTAGATTGAAATCTTTTATCATTCAGTTGAGAATCAGGTTTAGTTGAATGATAACGTTTTGTCCACAAATTAATTCCTTAAAGATGGCAGATGAACTTTCGCCATATTATGATCTATGAATTTCAGAAATGAATAAGCGTCGGAAATTCTAGAAAAAAAAAAAAAAAAAAAAAAAAAGAAGAAAAACAACAAAAACAAAAAAACATTCACATGATTTATTTGGATCGTGTTTTGGATGGTCAAAAAGTGGTTTGGAAGATTTCGTTAGGCTGATTTTTAACCTAAACGATCAACCACGCGTCGGGGGATCTTCTGACGTCAATGAATACGTTCTCTTTCAAAGGAAGATATTGCTAAAACCTTGAAAATCAATATCACAACTGCCTTTCGCCATTTGAAAAGACTGGTTAAAAAAAGGCTACTTTAGACAAATCAAAAACTCTGTCATTTTCCACCACAGCAACGCAAGACCGCATATTACAAAACAGACGTTGTAGAAGCTTAAAGCGTTGAAATGGGAAAAACTTTAACGCCCATCCTATTCTCCAGACTTGGCTCGCTTGGATTTCCATTTGTTCTGGTTCCTGCAGAACAATTTAAATGACAAAAATTTGACTCTGTAGAGTCAGTCCGAACCGCGAGTTCGAATTCCAGTTGAATCCATTACATTCACTTACGTACTAATACCCTTGAGAAAGGTATGGATCCTCTTCTTCTCCCTCCCAACTGGGTTCTATATCCTTGGATGGCAACTGGTCTACCGCAGAAATAAATGCCAACCTACTGCGGAAAAAATCTGCCTCGCCAGTCATGTATCGAAAGATAAATGATCGCCTAAGCGTGTATAACGCATGGTACATAACTGAACTGACGGTCATTCGAAAACTACCTCACAACCTTCTTTCAAAAAAAAAAAAAAAAAAAATTTCGTTCAAAAATGGCAGCAGTAAACTTGTAGACCGATGGGAGACAGTTGTTAAAAACAATGATGACTATGTACTTGACTAATAATTATTTTTTTTTTTTTTTTTTTTTTGTGTGTGTGTGTGTGTGTGTGTGTGTGTGTGTGTAATGTAATGTAATGGTGGAGTAATAGATAGCGGCTTGGATTGAGGAATCAGAGGGCCGAGTTCGAATTCTAGTCGAATCCATTACATTCACTTACGTGCTAATACCATTGGAAAAAAGGTATGAATCCTCTTCTCTCCGCCCAGCCATGGGTAAATAGCAGGACAGACCGGGTTCTTTAGCGTTGGATGGCAACTGGTCTACCGCAGACAGAAATGACAACCTACTGCAGGAAAAAAAATCAATCATCTATCGAATGATACATGATCGCCTAAGCGTGTTTCTGATTGACTGATATAATTTTTTAAAAATTTTAGTCGAGTACAAACTTTTGTAATGATCTAATAATAAATCGAATATTATATATGAATATTTCAGATCGGGATTCAGCTGATAACTGTTTTAGGATACTGACTTATTGATCCACTTTCGAATATTCTGAGTCTAATTTTCTAATAAAAATATTTTTGGTGGTGTTAGGTCTTAAAATGTCCTCCACTCCCGCCGTAATAATCCGTCATTTCATTATTTCAGCTGATAAGAATTTAATGGTGTGATGCGTAAATTAAGAAACGTTTTTATTTTGGTAAGAAAAGAAACAATCTTTTAAGTGAAAATTCCGTCTCCATAATTAGTTTTTATTTTTAGTCTTGAGAGAATTTTTGACTATTTTTGCTTCTAATGAAAGTTATTTTTCTAATTTTTACGCTCAATAAAATTATGACTTATCTCGTCGCAAACAGTAAATTAAAAGAATAGAAAAATGATTTAAAAAACCCAACTTAAAAAAATAAAAACTGTTATTATTCGAACGTCTTGAAATAAATACAATCTAAGATTAATACAATTGAATTTCATTTATAATGTGGGCATTTTTAAGAATTAAACATCTAAACCTTTATAAAAAATGGACAACTTCATATACTCTCTTTCTCTATCACATATATACATCGACAGACAAACAGACACACACACACACACACACACACACACACACATATATATATATATATATATATATATATATTCATGAAGAAAAATATACGGAAAAAACAAACAAAAATCCTTATATGCAATTATGCTGTTTTAATGTTAATATAATGTCAACGTCGGACGTTTCGGTCTAATAAACCATCTTCAGGACATATTCATAAAATATAATTAACATTATCAATTCATGACAAAGATAACATAATTGCATATAAGGATTTTTGTTTGTTTTTTCCGTATATTTCTCTTCATACTGTCGGATCTATATCCATATATTTGCTTACATATATATATATATATATATATATATATATATATATATATATATATATATTAGTAAAATCTTGTTTATTTGGGTAGCAATCCCTCTTTTATACAAGTTTCATTTAGGACCTGGGATTAAGCTTTTTGTTAAATTTTTCTTGTATTCATACAAGTATTTTCTTTTTCAGACATAAAAAATTAAAAAAAAAAATTCTACATATTCAGTTAAAAAAAACAAAACACAACATATTTGATAATGGCTGATAGATAATCCGGAACCATAGAAAATTTGGACAATGTTTACACGCTTTATGTCCAGAAAAAGAAAATACTTTTACGAATGCAAGAACAATTTAATAAAAAGGTTAATCGCAGTGACTTGTCAGTTGTTTTCAATTAAACATATTGCAATAGAAGTATAGAAGAAAAGATATCATCTGGCATCTCGACTTCAGTAACTCTGCTCACCGCCGTGATGTGGCTTCCCTCTGTCTTTTCTATAAATATTTTAATATTTTTATGGCAGTTGTTTTAATAAGCTATCCTCCTTGGTACATTGACCACGTGAATTTAAGCTTACTGCTAGAGTGTGCGGTGTTGCGTAATTGATAACGGCTCGGAATGTGAAGTCGAAGGGCCGAGTTCGGATTCCACTCGGGTTCGTTACATTCACTTACGCGCAAATACCATTGGTAAAGGTATGGATCCATCTCTTCTCCCCCGGCTATGGGTTGAATAGTGTTCTTTAGTCTTGATTAACAACCAGTCTACAGCAGAAAGGAAACGGCAACCTACTGCGGGAATATCTTCTTTCTAGTCAGTCACGAATCAAAAGCGATCGCGTATGACATTTAACTGGCTAACTAGATTGGCCCCTATGTCTCATCGTTTTACTGTCGAAATAGCTGCTTGTAACCGTAAGTTCTGTTTTAATAGTTTCTTCCTTCGCACTTCTCACATGTGGAACTCTCCGGTTTCTTGCTTCTCTGTCATCTAAAAATCTTCAAAAATGTAAACGCAACGTCAAACGTCATTCTCTGTTTTCCAGAAACCTGTTCTTTTTCCTCACTAAAGTCTTCTAATTTTCTTGCAATCCTATTAACCACCTACTTCTTAGTGACATTGACGCCTGGCTTGGAGTGAAATTATTTAAAAAAAAAAAAAGAATAAATGGATGATTTAGCTTAGGTGAAATTCAGTTGAAATTACTTTTTGAGATAAAGTATTGTTATTCAAGAATTTTTTAGAATACTATCTGTATCACAGTACGAGGTTTAGTTCAGACTAATTCGCTCGTCTTAATTGTTTTTTTTTTATCCCAATATTTTGGCCGTGTTCCTCTCCGGCAGGAAGGCTCTCTCTCCGTGGAAGACCAGCATACCACAATCCGCCTCTTCTCACACATCCTCTCTTTGATTTAGTAATTACCAGCACATGAAGGAAATGCGGAAAGACGTTAGTATCAGGTTGGCTGAATACCAAGTCGACCATTTTTAACTGGAGTTGTAAAATTCCATCTGATTTTTTTTTTTTTTTTTTTTTTGAAGAGAGAATTTTCGCTCACACCGGTGGATGTGCGAATGGTGTAATAAATAGCAACCAGGAATGAAAAACCGTAGAGCACAGTTCGAATTTCAGTTGGGTTTGTTATATTCACGTACGTGCAAATATGTTTAAGAAAGGGAGGAATCTATCTTTTAGCTATGGATTAAATAGTAGTATCTGGAAAAATCATTGTTATTTTAAAGAAATTGTTAATGCAACTTTTACTCTAAAAAACACAAAAAAACAACAAAAAACAAAAATTATTCTCACAGCTCAAAATATGTTTCGGCTTTCAATAAGTCGTAAAAATCAAATCAAATTAAGTCTTTATCAGTGGTGGGTATAATAAAAGAAAATTAAATCTGCTTAAAAATGTAGATTATATTATTATTTTATTTTTTACAGTAAGGGTCGCCCTGTACATGGCTCAGGGGCCACTCGAGGTAGAGGGTTACGTTAGGCGGCAGTTTGTATGGATAGAAGAGGAAGGTAACGGTTAATCCAAGATTTGAACAGGTTAAGAGTGAAGTGATCGGGGAAACATCTCCTTGGGAGTCGATTCAACAGAGCAGCGGTTCGCAGGAAGAAGTTGTTCGAATGGAACTTACTTCTCATCGATGGAATACGGAGGGAATGTGGGTGGTTTTCTGCGATGTAAGTAACATAGCGGGTCGTAGCCGTGAAGGAATCAAGGAATGTAGTTCTCCCGAGAACTTTCTGTGAAAGTAGCGATAGAGTAGCAAGAGGTTTGCCACATCCTGCCTGTGAGTGAGAGGTTGGAGGGTGGAAAATAATTCATCGCCTACAAGGATTCGGAGACGCCTTTGGACTCTATCGAGACTGGAAAGTGCGGCCTGTGCAGCTCCCGCCCAAATATGGTTTGATCTGGATCTTGTTAAGGTAGAAGATAGCACGTGGAGTCCGGTACTTACTTGAGCGGTACAAGGTTTTGACTATTTTAATTGCATCCTTAGCGATGGCTCGTATATACGAGTTCCACTTGAGATCAGGTGTGAGTTTAAGGCCAAACAGTCTCTCAAGTCACGGTGTTTTGAAAGTGTTGCTATTGTAGTAAATAAACGTGTTTGGAATACAGTGTAACCCGGATATAAGAGAGTTGTCGGGACCGGATAAGAAGTCTCTTATATCCGGGTTTCTCTTATATCCGGGTTTGCTCTATTTTATATACATTAACACAGGCTCTAATTTGGGACCAGATAAAATCTCTCTTATATCCGAGTTTCTCTTATATCCGGGTTTCTCTTATATACGGGTTACACTGATGGAACTTTGATTGAATAATATACAGTGTAACCCGGATATAAGAGAGTTCTCGGGAACGGAGAAGTCTCTTATATCCGGGTTTCTCTTATATCCGGGTTGGGTCTATATGTATACATTAACACAGGCTCTAATTTGGGACCAGAGAAAATCTCTCTTATATCCGGGTTTCTCTTATATCCGGGTTTCTCTTATATCCGGGTTACACTGTAATATCTTTTTGATGCATACAAGAAGACGAATTCTCAATGTAGAGTCATTTTTATTTATGGATGTTTTCTTAAGGTGGAGGTAAATGTCATCTTTAATATTTAATATTTTTTTCTTACATTAGATTTATAAAGCATTCTCATACTGAGTTGGCTACAATTTCGTTTGGTTTATTAAATACATGTTCTTACTAAACGGACGATGTTTTTTTGGTAGACCTAATGTTATTGACTGCATTTATTTTCTATTGCAAACACGTAATTACGCGTTGTTGTTGCAGGAAACAAAACCTCAATAAATATAAAATAAACAGGAACATATCCGACGGAAGTCGCTTAGACATATAGTCACATGACTGGGATAACGTGATATTAGTACGAGAAACAGCGCGTCTTCAAAAAAATTATCTTATCCCCCTTTCTCTGTTCCCTGAAAAGCTACTGCCTAGCATGTAAGTAATTTTGCCATAACCTTCAAGCACTCTTCGATGATGTGTTAAATGTTTCCTTCTTGATGTGTATTATATTGTTCTGCATATAAATACATTGAGCTCTCTTCATTGATCTATCTTTTTAATATTTTATATTAAAATACCTACTTGGATTATCCTTACCACTTACGGATTTGATATTATTATCTATCCA
>CAHIKZ030004214.1:1512500-1752500 GCA_903632075.3 Acanthosepion pharaonis
ACATTGCCTTCGGCTTTGTCAGTCACAATAAAGATCAAATCGTTACCGTTTTTTTTTTTATGTCAAATTTTAAAATATTGCCTTCGGATTGTCAGTCACAATAAAGAGCCAATTCGTTACCGAGTTTAATTTGCAATGTCAAATTCTAAAACATTGCCTTCAGATTGTCAATCACAATAAAGAGCCAAATTGTTACCTTGTTTTTTTGCAATGTCAAATTCTGAAATTTTGGCTTTGGATTGTCAGTCACAATAAAGTATAAATTCGTTGTCATTACTTTACATGTCAAAGTCTGAATCTTTGCCCACTTCCTTATTGTTGGTTACAATCTGAAATGTTCTCCGTGAATAACAAAGCTTTTGAAAAGGGCGTTACCAGTGCCATATTCTTCAGTACAGTGAAATGTTAAAACTCTTTTTGAAGCTTTAGTTCCTTTCTTCATGTCATCAGTCAATTAAAACAGACCGCTTGCAAGCCCGATGGGAATATAAAAGCTAGAAAAATAAGTACCACATGAATTTAAGGGATATAACATTCATGGCTTAAACGTTTTTTTCTTCCACTATTTACTTGATATAAAAAAATATTAGTACGGTTTCGTTAAAGACACTGGAACAAGGAGTGCGATATTTACGCTCAGAATGATAACAGAAAGTGCAATAAGAATCCGAAGGGTTGTGTATCTATGCTTTATAGATTATGTAAAAAGCGTTTGATAAAGTACGTCACAAAATCTGCTTGAACTACTAGGTAAGCTTGATTTATTTGAGAAGGGTATTAGAATAATATAGAATTTATCCTTGGAGCAAAACACCTGTGTGAATAGAAAATAAATTCAGTAAATGCAGAAAAAGTAGAAAGGTGTGGAAGACAAGGATATATCATCTCACCAGACTTATACATCCCGAGAGAATTAGTTCTAGCAGGATTCATTAGTGGCGGTAATAATCTTAACAATATTAGATATGCAGATGGTACAATGCTGATAGTAGACACAGAAAGGAAACTATAAGGAACTCCGGCAGAAGGTAGTAAAAGAAATCGAGAAAAAAAGGACTAGAAATTAACTGTATGAAAACAGAATATATGGTTGTTAGCGAAAGCAATAGCCCAACATGCGAATTATAACTTGGAGATACAAAAATTAAACAAGTGCAAAAATCTCCATATCTAAAAAGGATTTTAACAGAGGGTGGAAAATGCGACACCGAAATCCGAATGCATATTGGGATAGCGAAAGATGCTTTCCAAAAAATAAGCAAAGGAAAATTTAATTAAGAACATAGACAAGAGTACTGATCTGTTATGTAATATCGGTCCTCTTATATGATAGTGAATGCTCGACAATCTCATCACAGATAAAGAAAATACTAGAGACAGCAGTTCTACAGAAGGATGCTGAGAATACCATGTATGCGTAAGCAACGACAGATTTTTATCGGAAATGGAAACAAAAGAGATTCTTATACGTAGCATCAGAAAGAGACAATTGAAATTTCTATACACATAATGAGGAAAGCGGCCTTGGAAAAATTGACACTCAGATGACAAGCTTTTTTAAATGGTTGGAGGAACATAGATTAGAAGAGATAGCAAACTTATATATAATTTTAGAAATTGAGAATATTGTCTCGTTTAGAGTCAAATTTCAGATATTGAGGAAAGTTGTTATCACGCTATCCGAATGTCTTTCAATTTATTAGGCACGGAATTGATTATAACGTTATATAAGAATTGTTTCCTCTTAGTAGAATTAATGGTTTCATGGGAGGAGAACAAGGAGGAGGCGCAGGAGCGAAAGAAAAAAATTGCTACGAATCGCTGCGATTCGACTGCGTGGAATTGGGGTGGACATGCCACGTGGTACCTATTGAGGTCGGATGCCGTGGACTCCTTAGCCGGTCAATCGTTTCCTTTCTTTTGAAGGTGGGCATCACTGGCCTGTGCATGAAGAGTGTTTCACATCGTCTCCAAATCACAGCTCAACAGGTATCGAGTTGAATCTGGTCAAGATCCAAAATAAAGTTAAATAAAACCATGTTCGCAACACAATGCTATTTCTGACGTGAACACACATCTGTTTACCTTCAATCTTACGTCATTGATAACAATCGCTACGAGTACGTTGTGTTTTGTTTAACGATCAAAAGCAAACAGTTTTAACATAACGTTCAAAATTTAACTTGCAGTTGCATAAAAAATGACAGACTGACACGTCTACGCAAAAAAACAAAAACAAAAGAAAACAATACCCTGTCTGGTGGCAAAAGGTGCTGGTGGCGCAAGGGGTAGCTGTACCGCCTAAGCCACTGAAACTGTGTTACCTCCCCTTGTTGGTAGTTAACGAGCTTTCATTTATCTATCTGAAGTTTTGCCTTAATTTTAGGAAATACTGAGTTCAGAACAATGAATATGAAGATAGAAATTTGATCAATTCTTGAATTAATGAAAATACTTAATCACAGAACTTCAGGCAATAGCTGAAAGTTTGTAGAGTTAAAGACAGCAAAAAAAAAAAGCTATCAGTAGGAATGAATATGGCAGTACTTAATTTCAGGATTTCTATATTAACTTCGATAGCAGAAAGGCCTGAGAGTGCATCAGCAAAACAATGAGTGGAACTTTAAAGATTAGGATACTCGTACGAATAAGTCACAATATAATAACAATATCTACAGGAAAATTTCGTAAGAAACAAAGAAATAAGCCATGTAATATCGGTCCTCCTATATGACAATTTACACACAGGTGAAGAGATTTGAGGTAACTGAAATGTTGTTCTACAGAAGGGTGCTGAGAATATCATGAACACTCACAGGATCTATTGAAGGCAAGGTGGACAAAGGAAAGCAACGCATAGTCTACCTAATGAGCTTATGTAAATGGTTGGCAGAAAAGGGATTAGGAAGGATAGCAAGAAAGGCAAACTTTACTAAGGGCTGCAAAAGACAGGAAGTTGTGGTGAACCATAATCGCAGACGTCCTGAAGAGACCCGGTACGTAGAATATCAGAACTTTGGGTAATATAAAAACGGTAAGCAATCACACTAGCCGAAATACTGAGAATAAAGTAACAAAAAGGAATTTACTAGTCCGTGTAATTTCCAGAATGGAAGCTATTCATTTCAAGATGCGACATATCTAACCCTATACATATTTCAATTAATTCTAATTCATTAGCTATTTTCAAGAGATTGTAGTTATAGGTTCCCAAAGAGGATTGCAGAGCTCAAATAAGGACCAGTCTTCTTGCAAAATATTTTCTCGTGATAGTCGTTCATTCGAATCGACGATTGATTGTAGGGGAACTTTGTCTATCACGTGACATTAAATTATTTTAAGCGAGTTCATTTATAAAATTAATACATTTAAAGATTTAAGATGACAGTTTATTTTACGGTAGGAGCTGACTCTCTTTGGCAGCTTGCCGGGCGAGGCAGATTTGGCCTCAGCCCATATTAAAAAAAAAAAAAAATTTAAAAAAATGATCAAAAGCACGGTTTATTTTCTGGAAACTAATTGAAAGACTGCCCACTTTCGTTACTCTATGAAATAACCTCAGTAAGCGACCGTCATGTGACCCACGTGAATCCAACTCAACTAAAGTATCCCTCCACCAGGAGCACAATATTTTTTTATTTCTTTAGAGAAAGAACACAAACTCGCATCATATTGGTGTTTCTTTTAGTGAATGTCATGGTTTAAGAATTTTACAACAGAAGACACTATTGGAGAAATTAAGGTCTGTGTCTTTAGCTTTGTAACATGGGTTTTGAAAAAAAAGTTCCTGTCACAGGGCTAAAGATAGCGATACTGTTCCAGGTTGAAGAAAAAGAGTAGAGATTACCGTTGGCCGGGCCCACGGGCCGAACTGCTCTCTGTCCCCGAGCAGCCACCGAGTCAGCTATATTGTTCTACTTCGAGTCTAGAGGAAAAGTGTCATCTACGCGCAATTTCCCTACCTAGCCATGAGACTATAGTAGTCAGGTGTCAAAGCAATAAAAGAGAGGGAGAATAAAGTGTCCTCATATAGAAAGCAAATTAGGCTATTAATTTCCCATTAAGAAAAATCTTTCCTCACTTTGAATCGTAAACGTAAATGTGAACAGAGCTTAAGACAGGATAGAAACAGGAGTTTGCGTATCTTGGTTATTCTTTGATAGACAAACAGCACAACACTCAGAGGTCTTCGAATCGCTTCAGTCGTCAACGATGAAAACGAAGAACTATAAATCATTAGGTATTTTAGAAACGTGATCGGACGGAAGAAAGAAACAATTTAACTATGAAATAGGTCTTCTCAGATCAATAAGCACAAGGCGGGTGAGCAGACCTCTGGTCGAATTTTTCATCCTTCCCGTTGGGTAACAAATGATCTACAAAACTAGCTTACTAACCATTGCTTTAGAGTGATTCTTCAGATTAACGGCTACATTACGTTGAAATACCGATTCACGCACGATCACCGAAGTTAAGCAACGTCGAACCTGCTCAGTATGAGTAACCGCTTGGGAATACCAGGTGCTGTAAGCTTTGCGGATGGTGTCATGGATAATGGCACGGGATTGTTAATCGGAGAACGGAGTTCCAATTCTATTTGAGTTCAGTGTATTCACTTGGGCACAAATACTCTTTGGAAAGGTATGAATCCATCCTTTTCTCCCCCAGCTACGGGTTAATTTAGTAAGACTTTTGTCATTAAATCATTATTATCTAAAAAGAGATTCTTACAATCTCAACATATTTTCTGGCTTTAAATAACCAGCAAAGGCTTGATACGTCGTATAAAACAAATCAATCATATTTAATAAGCTTGAGTAACCATCAACTGCAAGAAGACAGAAAGTCTGGTCATCAGCAAGAGAAAAATCTCAAGGTACGAGTTACGAATTGGAGATATAAACATCAAGCTGTAGAAATTCGAAGAACTATCAGGGAAGTGTTTTAACAGAGGATGGAAAATGCGACACCGAGATCCAAAGACGCATTGGATGAGCGAAAGATGCCTTCCAAAAGCTAAGCAAAGTGCTGATAAATGAAAAAGATTCGTTAGAAACAAAGAAAAAAGTGCCGGATTACCATGTGTTGTCCAACTTCTTATATGGCAGTGAAAGCGGGACAATTTCCCCACATATGAAGAGAAAACAGGAGGCAGCAGAAATGTGGTTCTACAGAAGGATATTGAACATTCTGTGGGCGGAACTAGTAAACAAAAAGGAAGTCTGAAAGAAAATTGCAACAGAGAGAGCACTTCTACAGGGAATCCCGAAAAGACAGTTGAAATTCTTTTGGGCAAATAATGAGGAAAGAGGGTTTGGAAAATTTAGCCCCCACAAGGAAAATTGAGAGCAAGAGAGATAAAGGAAGGCAGTAAGTCACTTAATGAGTTTGTGTAAATGGATGGCGGAACTGGCGACGGGAGCGTTATAAAAGGGAGAAAAGGCCACAAGGGATAGAAAATTGTGGAGAGGCACAATCACGTATGTCCAAAGGTGTCAAACACCGAGTGAGGCTCAAACTCGGGACAATTGTTACAATCTACGGGAGGAGATTGCTTAAACTTTACTCCGTGACTTAATGTTCCCAACTGTCTTTGTTATTAATAAAACACATCATGGAAAATGCTTTTATACTTTTCGTCTTCTCGATGATGTGCTGTCGAAACGATGAGGTGAAAACTGTTACAGCATAAGCAAATTTCACTCAGCCTCAGTGACTTCTTCCACTTTCATCACAGCGCATTGCATTCGTGTCAGAATTGGTGAGCAGTCTATAGATAAATGACTTATTTTGTGCTGAAGTCAAGAACCGTAATATGCATTGTAGCATGCTCTTCATATACAGGTAATGTAATACCGGCTCGAAACGGGAAATCGGCGATCCAATTTCGAACTCCAGAGTTCGTTACATTAACTTCAGCGCAATTGCCCTTGGGAAACGTATGAAAAAATCTCTTCTACCCTTAGCTATAGGTTAAATAGGACAAACTTCAGCCTTGAATGACAACAAAGATAGCTATAAATTCCCAAACCTGGTTAGCTGGAACTCGTTTGCGTGGGTCTTCGTCTGAGGGAAGGAAAACCCCGTCAGAAAACCAAACTTTCCTCAGAGAACAGAAGCTGGGCGTGGGCCAATCTCTTCACCCTGTGGTACATTTCGATTACAGAAACCTCAAAAGAGGCATTATGCGCCACAAGGCAGATTTAATGCATTTAGTTGGTTTCAGTTTTTTTTTTTTCACTCAGTTGGCGGCGCTCGAAGCTGTTATTGGTCATCATTTGAATAAGTAGAAAAAATGTTATTGTAACTATGCGTTCTGCTTTCTGATACAACATAGCACTTTGTCGTGGTTTCTGAACTGTTTATGTTACATAAGTTGCCAAAGAAAACGACGAACTGAATCAAACCTTGTGCACAAAACTGAACTGGGGAAAGTTACGCCTTGTCTGTTAACAGAGAATCTCTTCATAGTAATGGTGTACGGAATCGGTGGTCACTCAAAAGGTTTTTATCGGATTCCGGAATAGAACGTTTTTATTACCGAATCCTTGACAATTAGTTACTACTAGCAGCATGGCCCGGCGTTGCCCGGCGTTGCCCGTGCTTGATTCAAAAATCGTACAACTCATACAGCAATTGCTATCACTTGACTTAAAATATTTTTGCCATTCCTTGCCTTTAGAGGAGTGCCCTTTGCCGTGCTGATGTTGCTACATGCCTTACTTCTTGACTATCTCACACTGCGATTTTTTTCTAAGCTCTATACTAAACATTAAATCTGTTACGAAAAAAGAACTAAACAAAATGAACACAAAACGATCAGCTTTAAAAAAGGACTCGTAATTGGAAAAAACGAATGGAAAAAGAATGTTAACAACAAATACTTTTTCACACCCAACCCAGTTCTGCGGAATCAGAATCACCGTTGAGTTTAAGCAAGCAAATGAGCCAATTGGAGTAAAGCGCCATGCAGATTTAAATTTTTCCCACTTGTGACGAATGCAGCTATCGATTTTTTTTGCATGCTAGTTAACATTCGTGTCAGTCAGCTGTTGGCTCTCACGCTGTCCAAGAGAATCTTCCTGCCTATTCATGGAATCCAGCTATTGGCTCTCACTCTGGCTAGTAGAAAATGGCTGCAAACTACATGAAAACTGCCGTAGAAGCATGAAAAATCGATTATTTCCACTATCGATGGGAGTTGGGAAATGCAAGGTCGGTCTTGGCCTTCCCGCTAACTTGAAGCATGTGCATGTAAATTTTGGTGCAAATCTGTCGAAAATTGCGGCCGTGCATTCGTTACACACACACACACACACACACACACACACACACACACACACACACACACACACACACACACACACACACACATCCTGCCTTTTATAGATAGATATTTTAAGATAGTAGTGATCGCTAGCAAAACAATGTATAGATAAAGGAACAGAAACAACGTAATAGTCACGCTGGAAATAAAAGTAGGTTGATCTTCATTTCTCCTTCGGCTCGCTGTAGCAGACGATAAGTTGAAATGCTTCATAACTGCATTATAGAACAAATATAACACAATCCAGTTATAAAAGGAAGTATGGTCTGGTGCTTCTGCTATGTATTTAGAGATTCTTGACATAATACAAAGAAGAATCTTCACTGTTATTTGTCATGACCTGGCATCTCGTCTTCAGTCACTTTCCCGCCGTTTGTAATGTAGCTTCCCTGTGCTTTTTTTCATGGTAATATTTTCATGGTAATTGTTCGGATGAGCTTATGTACCAGAAAGAGAACTTTGTGGTACATAGACTTTATGAATTTAAGAGTACTACTAGATTTGTGGCAATATCTCATCATTTTTACAGTTGAAAAGACTATATATAACCGTAAGTTATATGCTAACAGCTTCCTTTCTCGCACTTCTCGCTTGTGGAACT
Source organism: Acanthosepion pharaonis (assembly GCA_903632075.3). Classification (NCBI taxonomy): domain Eukaryota; kingdom Metazoa; phylum Mollusca; class Cephalopoda; order Sepiida; family Sepiidae; genus Acanthosepion; species Acanthosepion pharaonis. Next base: position 1,520,429 of record CAHIKZ030004214.1, read on the forward strand.
CTCGTCCGACTTCTTGTTTTTCAGTCATCTTTGATCTTAAAAAAAAAAATTAAATACAATGTAAATCGTTATCTTCTGTCTTAATTCCTGTTCTTTTATTGTCCTCTCTCTTTGATAATCTTTTCTTTTTCTCGTTCTCTCAAGCTCAGTAACCCATTGCGTCTTAAATATATTTATATGAACATACGGCGGTTGTCCGAAAAGCTATACAAACTTACTGATCCAACATGTTTACAAATATACAAATAAATTAATGTGTATATTATTAGCATTGCTTTGCTATTTTATCTACACTTAGAATCAGAAAGAATCAATTGAAAATTCTAGGGTGCATAACGAGGAAAGAGGGCTTGGAGAATTTGACACTCACAAGGGACAGAGGAAAGCAGCTAACGAACTTGTGTAAAGTTTTGGTAGAACTGGGATTTTTGAGAGGTAGCAAAAAGACAAACCTTACTAAAAGCGACAAAGGACAGAAAGTTGTGGAGAGCCATAATAACTTTCTGAAGGAACACGCCATATATAAGATGATGTCATCACTGAGATGTCATCATTTGCCCCATCGGTGTAGTAACGCAAAATTTACTGTCTTCGTAGAACGTGGCACCAAGTGATTGGAACCACTCTTGCACTTATGAGACATCAGTGATGTACTTTTTTTGAGAATGTCTAAACAGCTGATAATTCCAATGAGCCAAGCCGAGAGAATGCGAGGAACGAAGTAAAACATTACTTTTTATCAGTTCAGCGTTGTCCGTAGTACACTGAAAAAATCAGCACAAACAGTTCTTCTATGGCCCGTGTCCCTACAGGACGTGGGCGATCAAGTCTCTTCACAACTTCCTATCTTTTGTAGTTCTTAGCAATAATTATCTTTTTACTATCTCTGCTCTGTCACCCGATAGGTCTGTCCCTTTTGTTTTTAGTGTCCTGTTAATGCCAAATTTTGTAAACTTTCCTTTTTGTGTCCTAAAATTTAAACTTTTTCATACTAAGTATAAACGTCTTTTTTTGTTTCTATTTTCTTTAAAACTTCCTTGTTATTCATATGCTCTGTCTATGGTATTCTCAGCATCCTTCTATAGAACCACATTTCTGTTGCACTAAGTGTTATGGAGTGGTTTCACAGTGGAGGCTTGTATTTGTACTAAGTCGGTCCTAAAATAGGTTCGACGTACAAAACGTTAGGAATTTGATATAATAGGTAATGACGCAGGGAAAATCTAGTTGTGGTCGCTGATACTTTAATATCCGACTAACGGTCGTCCGACATCGACTGACTGACCGACCCCTGAGCGACTCCCATTACTCTTACTACTCCTACTTATTATAGGTGGGAGAGTCTATTAACTATAAGAATAGGTGTGTTCCACTAAGTTTCTTCTTTATATGTGAAATCTTCTAGTATCCAGTGAAAGAAAAAACAATTAAGAAAAAAAAATCAAAGAAAGAACTTGAAAAAAAGAATCAAGACAAATTGTTCCGAAAAGCATCTCAAATAAACAGGTAGAGGGCTCTTAAAAAAAACAAACAAACAAACAAAACAACAAAACATTTTACTAGCCCCCGCCCCACTCGTTTATTCGAGAATAAGAAAACAGGAGAGGGAAACTTACTTTTGACTCTCGTATAAAACGGATGGGGGGGGGGGGGTCAAATAAATGGCGGGTGTCTAATAAATGGCGTGTGTCTACATAGTTTCAACATTTCAATAAGAGTATCCATCTACTTATTCTATATACTTTGACGTGGTGTAACGGTTAGCAAGCTTGTATCGCTAGATCAGTTACGACTGAATATTGAGTTCGATCCTCACTGGATGCCTTATTAGTGCCACACTGAAACTACGCTTGGTAATTCACTATTCTGTACTCCTGTCTCTCGAATAAACGGAGGGTATGTTTATAAAAATAAGAGACTCCGTCTCCACTTATTTGATTCTCCCGTTTATTCGAGAAGCAAGATTAGTTAATAAGTAATTGTTTAAGAGTCAAATGTAAGACACTAGTAGGTCGTCCTCGGGTGCTAAATTCTGGAGGAGGAAATTTTTCAAAAGAAACAATAGTGTAGAGATGAAAATGCCGACTAACTTCGGAAAGTGATCCCCCTGAAGAATAAGTGATGCTCCCTCCCACAAAGAAGATATGATTGCTTCCTCCCCCCCCCCAAAGAAGATGTGACTGCTCCTTCCCCCAAAGAAGATGTGATTGCCCGAACTATCAGAATAATAATAAAAAAAACCGTACCAAGTTACCATATGTGTGATCATGAGATAAGCGGGGAATCTACATAAGAAGCAAATGCCGACTTATCTCGTCGTCCAAAGTGCTTTCATGTCGCGTGTTGTTGTTTGTGGGGAAAATATCCTTCTCCACTGAACGAAGACAGCGAACATGCAAATTCATTTCACTCCTAGCCAATCATAAACGACACAAGTATCGTCGAATTGAATAGACTGCTTTAAAGATCATGCAAACCCATTTCTCTCCTGGCCAATCGTAAAGCGTAGTGAGTCGAGTAGAATGATTTACAAACTTCCATGTGTGGCGGTGAGTGTTTGAAGCAAACTTTATTCCTTTTTGAGACCACAATATACGTCTTATTGTTATCCCTCCTAAACCGTGTTCCGGAATCCATTTATTCAAGTTTGCTAGGGAGGTTATGCGTTGTTTTCCTGTTTCCCGCTTGCCTGCAATATGTCCTGTGAGTATCAAATTTTCCAATCACCCTTTCCTTATTATATGCCCGAGAAATTTCAACGTGCCTGATGCTACGTATAAGTGTTCTTTTACGTTTCGATTTTCTGTAAAATTTTGTTGTTGGTCACATGTTCGGTCCATGGTATTCTCAGCATCCTTTTGTAGGGTTACTCAGCCTTCTTGTTTATGGCAGTGAATGTTAGACAATCTCCTCAGATCAAGAAGCAACAGAAATGTGGTTCTACAAAAGAGATTTCAATTTAGATTTCAATTCTGTTACTGAAAAGAAAAAAATGAAGAAATTAAAACCCAAGCGGTTTTAAATAAATTTGAGTATATTAGTATCGAATACATGATACTTTAATTACTTCAATTCTAAAAAAAATGCAACTGCTTGAAAGGAGTCAGTATTGGACTGGTGATAGGGAGTGCTAACTGGTTAGAGGGTGTAAGCCTCTGGTGAAATATGAAAAGGTTATATTGTGTGGAAAAGAGATTTTAATTTGAACACGTGAGACTTACTACCGGGAACAGGGCGTGCATGTACACAAATGTAGATATCTCTTTGCAGACATCTTTAAGGTGTGGTCGTAAGAGTACACAAAGTTTTCTAGCATTTCTCGATGGCGGATGAAATTTATTTTTATATTTGTTTTTATTTTAGCTCGTTTGAGCTTATTCCCCTCCTCTGCTACATCACTTCGGGACGTGGGCGATCAGGGCTCTTCACACCTTAATGATTTTTGTTGCTCCCAGCAATACTTTTTTTTTAAGAATCCTTATTGTCTCTTTTCTCGCTGCTTTCTTTGGTGTGTTCTATTTATATCAAATTCTCCCAAACTTCTTATAGTGATTTTCCAAGCGTAGCTCAGATGTGGCACAAGGCCGAAAGCGTGGGGGCATCCAGTGAGGATCGAACTCACTTTTCAGTAGTAACTGACCTGGCAATACAAGCTTGCTAACCATTACACCACGTCGAGGTGCCCTATATAGTGATTTTCCAAGCGTAGCTTAGATGTGGCACAAGGCCGAAAATATGGGGCACCCAGTGAGGGTCGAACTCACTACTCATTCGTAATTGTTCTAGCGAGACAAGCTTGCTAACCATTACACCAAGGTGTCCAATGATTTTCCAAGCGTAGCTTAGATGTGGCACAAGGCCTAAAGTATGGGGCACCCTGTGAGGAACTTCTTTCCTTATATATCTCTTTATATTTCAGATTATCAACACTTTCGTTTGGTTTGTTTTCCAGCATATCAACCTCAATGGGTTTTTTAATGCCGACAAGATTTTTACTGCTGCTAATATTTTGTTTTGTCAAAAATCTATTTCTGGTAATATTTTTCCTTCAAAAATGGATAGCTGATAATATTTTTTCCCTCAAAAATATATTGCTGGTAATGATGTATTGCTGGTAATAATTTTTCTTCAAAATTAAATGGTATTAAGATCTATTTTTACACTTTCATAGTGTTTTGACCCCAGTTTGGGGGTTAACTATTTGCCCATAATTGGGGCCCTAACAGGTGCTACCACTTCGGGCTAGGGTGGATCTGGAAACACCAGCAATTAAGAGGCACTTCCACGCTCCTTAAAACCTCCTGAACAGGGGTCATACTCTCTGATGTAGTTTATCGTCTTACCCAGGACGCGGATGTAGTTTATCGTCATACCCAGGACGCGGATGTAGTTTATCGTCATACCCAGGACGCGGATGTAGTTTATCGTCATACCCAGGACGGTCAACGGTTTCTTCGTATATTTAATTTATTCGAACGCTTGTTCCCACCTTGATTATTGTAGATGTTAATATAGACGCAGATTGTCGGAAAAATACCTTTTGGCCACCACCTGGTGTCATTTGTTAGGCTGATATAGAATATCTGTTGATTATTGTGTTATTTTGTCCGTTTTTCACTACCTGATCTAGAGATTGAACTCATGACCATTAGATGATAGTAATACATGTTTAAATAATTGCCGTATCCACGATGTCGTCATCCCGAAAGTTTTTTTTTTTAAATTATATTTTTGGAGCTTTTTATATTCAATATTGGATGGTTTCGAGATATTTTTATGTTGTATTTGTTAATTTTCTATTTAATTTTTTATATGAGTAATTATAAGCATTAGTTATTCGAACCGTTGTTCTCATCTTAAATATTATTAATGTTACGGTAGACATAGTGGTTTAGTAGTTTCTATTCGCTTTAAAACTTCATCATTTGTCGTATGCGTTATCCATGATATTTTCAATACAAGGCTCGAGAACAACTCAGAGTGGAGGGTTACGGCCAAATGGCAATTAGGAATGTGGTGTGTGATAGGAATAGAAGAGATGGTGATAAGAAATGAAGATTATGAGGATAAGAAGGATAGATAACTATTTACCATGAACTTAAAGGAATCAAGATTAAATTGTTCGAGGAACTATCCACATGGGCGTCTGTTCTATGTAGAACCATAGTGGCATTTCTTGGTGGTGTTGGTGGGGGGAGCTGTCTAAATAAAACATCCTTCTAACATTTGGAACATGGGGGAAAATAAGTGTGGTGTGACTCCGTGGATGTAGTATGGCATGTCCAAGCAGTAATGATCTGAACTGGTGATACTAAAGAATAGAGCCCATCTGAACATTTCCCATGAAAATAACGATAGAGATAACACATTGTTGATAGAAGACATAGAAGAAAAGCTGTAGGAACTCCTAGAAGATGTAGTAAAGGAAAGCGTGAAGGAAGGACTATTGCATGAAAATATAATATATGGTTGCAAGTGTACCCGGATCAGGATATGATCTACGAATTCGAGATGTCAAAATAAAGTAAGTACGAAAATTTGGAAGTGAAACAGACGACGGAAAATGTGACACAGAAATCTAAAGTCGCACTGGATGTTGCTTTCCCAAAGGTAAGCAAAGTATTAAGAAACCGGAAAAGTTCATTAGAAACAAAGAAAAAAGTTGCCTTGTAGTATCAGTATTCCTGTACGGCAGTGAATGCTGGAAAATTTCCTCACAGATGAAGAGGTGACTTGAAGCAATGGAGATGTGGTTCAACAGAAGGATGCTGAGTATACTATGGACGAAATTTGTGATTATCGAGAAAGTTTTAAGGGAAATGAAAACAAAAAGGACACTTATATTCAGAGAGAGTTGAAATTTATAGAACACATAATGAGGAAAGAAGGCCTGGAAACTTTTACAATCACATGATGATATTGAAGGCAATAGAGGAAACTGAGTAACCTACTTAAAGATCTTGTGTAAGTGGGTGTCAGAACGGGAACTGCTAGGGATAGCAAAAGGGCAAACCTTACTAAAAGCTACAGGGGACAGGAAATTGGGGAAAGCCATGATCATCCATGTCCTGAAGAAACATGGCACATAGAAAAATTGTCAGTTATAAATTATCAGGCTGATATCACTGTATTTCGTCTATAATCTGTGTGAGTTTCGTTTTCTTCATAAGTTATTTTTGTGGAAAAATGTACAAGATTTTAAGTCCAAATTTAGTTGAAAAAAAGTTTGATGAGAGAACCTGACTTATTCTAGGCAACGCCCAGTAACCTACTTAATAAAAAGAATGTGTCAGTATCCTTCATTAAAATATATATTCACATAAATCGAGCCCTTAATGAAAAAGATTCGAGAACCAGCTTAGTGATATCCTTTGTGCAATGTAACTAAAAACGAATATCATCCATTAGTCTCTGTCTCTCTTCCCTTCCACCGGGACTTTATCCCTCTCCTAAGAGCGGCTAAGTAAACATTTCACATCAATTAACCTCAGTCTGAGCAGACGAACCTCAATATCAATTTCACATTTCCCGCCATTTCGAGTTGAAAACTCGGGAAAGTAAACAGTTTGACGGTCGCAATGAGATCAGTAATTGCAAAATGATATAGATTGTTTTTTGTACAGTGAACAATGAAAAAAAAAAAGATTGTTCTGAATTAGAGCAAGTGCTGTTTTGTGCTGGTATACAGCTGTGGCGTTGATGCGCCGTTTATTTTAAATTCTAATCTTTGTTGACTTCATATAAGAGTTTGTCTAAACTTATACATGGTCAAAATATTTCTCCATTTAAAAGTCGTCCGAGGAGCCTCCTGATTGACTATAGTGTAACGGAAACAGGAATAGAAGTATATTCCTTGTTTCGGGTTCTTTTAAAGTCTACTTCAACTCTATACTTCTAACGTGAACGCTTGAACTCTGAAATTTTATTTTTATTTACTAATTATTTTCCCTCCTCAATAGGAGTAGATAAGTTCGCGTATTGCCCAGTTTACACACCTCCCGGGTTTTTAGTGTTAACACCAAGAGGTGTTTAATGCTTGAATGTAATCTTCAGGCCTGATAAAATAGACCGTCTCTGCATGCTGTCGACAAAAGTGTCCACATATATTTACATACGTTGAATCTCGGATATTGAGCACGTTTACGCATAAATATAGCATACCTTATATATATATATATATATATATTTAAAATAACTAAAAAAGTTTTTGCCATTTTTAACGTTGCGTAGGAAGAAGTGATTACGTTACGTGCCGGGAAAACAATCGGGGTTCGGGAATCTTGGCCAGTGCAGGAGCATTACGCACACACATCAGTCCTAGCTTGAGCAGCAGTGAGAAAACCTGGCGGTGTTGAAGTAGCTGGTTCGGGGATGTCTGCTTTATACCTTTACGTTGGACTTGTCTGTAACCGAATCAAGTCGCTCGAATACCTTTGGGGGATAATGATGTGAGTGAACGCACTACCAGGAAGTAATTCTAGAAGATCAGGAAGGGAGATCTATCCCTTTGTAATGAACCATGCAGTAGCGGTGCACATGTACTGAATGATGAAGCCCTGAAGGTGGCCATAGAGGAGGACAACAGCCAAACCTGTGGTGAGCTTGCCGAAAGTTTCCACGTTTCTGACGAAACAGATTTCAACTGCATCGCATAAGGTAAGCGTACAAGTTGAGCAAGTGGGTACCTCACACACTGTCGAAGCCAACAAGCAACAACGAGTAACAGTCTGTTTCTGGTTGCTTTCTCGGCACTGCAACATACACATATTTGATCGAGTGCGCACCTCTGATGAAATGTGGGTCTTGTATTGTACTCCTATGGTACATTGGTTGTCACCACGGAATCTTGTGCCTCACACCACAAGACCACCTCTGCATCCTGAAGATTACATTCAAGCATTAAACACCTCTTGGTGTTAACACTAGTGTCACTTTATATATATATATATATATATATATATATATATATATATATATATATATATATATATATATATATATAAAATCAGTGCACCCTGTACAAGGCAACAATGCCACTAAAACGCAAAGGGCCACTAGGAGTGAAAGAGAATGAAAAAGATTTTAGAAGGAACCAAAACCCAATCTTACACTCTGCCCCAATTTAAAAAAACCTGGGAGGTGTGTAAACTGGGCAACATACACATATTTGATCGAGTGCGCACCTCTGATGAAATGTGGGTCTTGTATTGTACTCCTATGGTACATTGGTTGTCACCACGGAATCTTGTGCCTCAAACCACAAGACGACCTCTGCATCCATGCAAGATCATGCTCTGTACTCGACAAGTGGTGCATTATGAGCTACTATCAACTGTCCAACCATACAGATCCACAATCTGTACTCGCAGCAATTTGAACGTGTGTAACAAGAACTGAAGCAGAAGGAACCAGCATTGGTTAATCGCAAAGGTGTACTGTTCCATCATGACAATGCCAAGCCTCATGTGGCGCAGGTGGCAAGTTATACCATACAGCGACTTGGCTGGGAGACATCGTGCAATCCACCTTACTCCCCGGACTTTACTCCAACAGATTATCATCTATTCCATTCCCTACACAACGAGCATCGTGGGAAGTCCTTTGCAAATGAGGTGGAGTTGCGGCAGGAACTAAGACTTATTTTTGTCCAAGACACCTAATTTATACCGCTAGAGCATTGCACAGCTGGAGGCACGTTGGTAAAATGTTCTTGATGCCGATGGGGTTAGTTTGAGAACTAACAGTATGTCAAATCTGATGCATAATATGTACAAGTTTTAGCCCAAGATATACGAAAGTAAGTAATATTGGAGGTTTGAACTGTATTTAATGTCCATCAGGAACCTTGATCTAAGAAATGTTGATTTTTGGTAACCCCAGTATGTACTGTGTTCATCCTAAGATACACCAAAGTAAGTAATACCCGATGTCGGAACTGTATTTAATGTCCATCAGGAATCTTGATCTAAGAAGTGTTGATTTTTGATAACTCCAATATGTACTGTGTTCATCCTAAGATGCACTAAAGTAATTAATTCCCGATGTCGGTACTGGATTGAATATCCATCAGGAACCTTGATGTAAGAAGTGTTGATTTTTGGTAACCCCAATATGTCCTGTGTTTATCCTAAGATGCACCAAAGTAAGTAATACCCGATGTCGGAACTGGATTTAATGTCCATCAGGAGCTTTGATCTAAGAAGAGTTGATTTTCGGTGATCTCAATATGTACTGCGTTTGTCAAAGCGATACAAAAAAATAAATTTTGAACTCGATCCTACCTCAGACAGTTAACAGACCGAGAAGCCCCGAAGCTTCACCTAGAAAGAGACCTCAGTTACCAAGTACATAATCGGGCCTCATAAGCAAGGCAATAAACCAAGCTGACAGATACACATGAACCCAGCCGTAGACATACATGACAATTGGATAAAAGGAAGTTATATAAACGCCCGATCTACGAGGAAAGAGAAAGGGAATCCTTCGCACTCTTCCAAGACGATCGAACGTTCGAAGAAAGACACGGAACCGCATACTTTCAATTCAGCCGACGTTAATTTGACGGAGTTTGTAAATGAATAAACAATAAGATTTTATTATTATCATGTCGGTCCGGTTAACTTACAGGGAAATTTGAACTAAACCCTCTATTTAATCTGTCAATGTCTATGAATATCTCGTCTAGTTTATATTTTTTAGATCTGTTCAGGTATTGCCCGCTCCATTTCAATTACATCCTGACTTTTAGTGGGCGGCTTGTTTCACCTTTATACGCTTTGCCACAACTGCAAGGAATGTAGTATGCGTAGTTTTTGATCATGTTCTGTCCCCCGTGTTAATCGTGACTCGACAGAGATCTCTCCGTAGAGTAGTGCTGCTTCTTAATATTGTATCGATGTTGTACGGAGCGTACAATCTCGTAGATTAAATAACAGGTTCAGTTCGATAATTCCCTGTATTTTTTTTCCTTGCATAATTCCCGTACGTGGCAGAAGTTAATGTTTACCCCCAGATGAAAACAGATTATCAATGGAGGAAGCCGACTGTATCGCAACCTTTCTACCGCCATTTCCCCATCTGTCCTACTAAGTAAAGTTTATTAAATATCAATAAGACACGTATTGTATTCCCTCTGGCTGCTCCGTAATAACACCATGTCCCTTCTTGTGGTATCGTGTTATATATTGGAATTAGTCTACAATGTTAGCCCGTGTATCAGTGCTTGTTTTGCCTTGACATTTGAACATGATTATTGTTATGAGACAACTCATTTGCTTCTTAACACAAGAGATGGAGTCTTTTTTTTTCGATGGCTCCGGTGTTTTGGATGAAGGAAAGGGAAAGTCGGTACAGGTGGTAGCTATATTAAATTCTTTTACCTTCACTGCTGCGAGAGACAAGATGTTTTGAGACAATGCCAAATGTTCTTTCGTGCTTTGTCAAGAAAACTGAAAGGCAATCTCAGAATGAATGTTGTGTATCTCTTTGCGACAGTGGCATATATAACGAATAAAACTGAAAGATAGGTAAATCTATCTATCTATCTATCTATCTATCTATCTATCTATCTATCTATCTATCTATCTATCTATCTAAGTGTGTTCATATGTACCTACCTGCCTAGCTAGCTATACTCCAGTAATAATAATAATAAAACTTACATGAATATTTATTTTTCAACATAACCCCTTTCTTTGTCAATGCACTAAAGGCAGTGCTTCTCAGTTAGTCATACAGAACATATTAAATTCAAAATTCAGGTAATACGTACATCATGTTATAGATATATAGCAGTTTGTTCATATTAATTGAGGCCTGATCATAATATATTTATCTGTTGACACACACACACACACACACACACACACACACACACACACACACACACACACACATATATATATATATATATATATATATATATATATATATATATATATTTCTTTGTTGACACATATCTATCTATCTATCTGTTGATATCTATCTATCTATCGGTCTATCTGTTGATATCTATCTATCTATCAATGAAGATATACGAGAAAGTGAGGGTGTTGCTATATCGTGATATAACTATTAATAGCACAAAGTAGAACCCAACACAGCGAGCCGAATTGAAATTTCGATGACGGCTATCTGCTTTATATTGATACTTTTGGGAGGCTATACACAGAGATCATGATCACTCCCATCATCAGATGTCTTGTTTATAAAAAAATACACTTCTACGAGCAAGATGTAACAAAACGAGAAGTGAGCCTAATCTTTGGTTTTCCGATGCCAGAGTGACGCTTCCTTGTTTCACAAAAAGTATGGGGTAGAATATTCCGATTCTTTCCTTACCCTGGTCGTGTTGACTGGACAGCCTTTATCCTCGACAACGCATATGTTTTCAGATCACCCACATGTGCCACCTTCTGTTCGAGTGGGAAGGTTAGTCAAAATATCGGGCATGAGTGAGTGACTGAGTTGGCCGTTTGGCAAACCACTCTCTCATATCTACTTTGCCATCCCAGTAAAGTAGTACAGCTGTAACACTCATTGTCGCTGAAAATATAAGCCAGAGATCGATCTCATTAAATTGATTAATTTAGCGGAAATGATATAGTTAGGAATACCTCGAAAGATACGAGAAATTCGGTGTTAGGAAAGAAAAAGAGAGAAGAGGAAGATAGATTATCTTGTATCGTTCGGTATGAACTCGTTAGTTTGTTAAGCCTTGGGGGGTCGTTTTTTGAGCGAAAAGACAGGATAAAAATCTACAGAAAAGAAAGTAAAAATAATGGCTGTAAGTTAGAAAAAATAAACAAGGTGGGGGTAAAATAGGGAAGGGAATATATAGTAATGAGAGAAAGAAAGGCCCGAAATAGAAATCAAGTAATTAGATATGATATGAAAAAAGGTAGGCGTGAAATTGAGAAGAAAATGTATTCTTTAGGCTTTCCATTCCACTGGGGAAATGGATGTCATGAAAAAAAAAAAAAAAAAAAAAAAAAAAAAAAAAACTGCAGAAGGAGTGAAAAAAAAAGAAAAGAAAAAGAATTAACTGTGTGAGTGTAGCCAGAGATTAAATGATTTTTTTCTTTCTTTATTTTTCTTAACTTCTTTCTCCATTTTTCCTTTGTTCCTTTTTTTTCTATATTTCATTTTTGTTCCTTCTTTCTTTTTACTTTTCTATATTTCTATATTTTTCTTTCTTTCTTTCTTTCGTTCTACTTTTCTATATTTTTCTTTTTCTTTCCACTTTTCTATATTTTTCTTTCTTTCTTTCTTTCTTTCTACTTTTCTATATTTTCTTTCTTGCTTTCTTTCTTTCTTTCTATATCTTTCTTTCTTTCTACATTTCTATACCTTTCTTTCTTTCTACATTTCTATATTTTTCTTTTTCTTTCTACTTTTCTATATTTTTCTTTCTTTCTTTCTTTCTTTCTTTCTTTCTACTTTTCTATATTTTTCTTTTCTTTCTTTATAATTTTCTATATTTTTTCTTTCTACTTTTCTATATTTTTCTTTTTCTTTCTACTTTTCTTTATTTTTCTTTCTTTATAATTTTCTATATTTTTATTTTTCTTTCTACTTTTCTATATTTTTCTTTCTTTCTACTTTTCTTTATTTTTCTTTCTACTTTTCTTTATTTTTCTTTCTACTTTTCTATATTTTCATTTTGCTTTTTCTTTCTTTTTTTCTACTTTTCTATATTTTTCTTTCTTTCTACTTTTCTATATTTTTCTTTCTTTCTTTCTTTCTTTCTTTCTTTCTTTCTACTTTTCTATATTTCTATTTTGTTCTTTCTTTCTACTTTTCTATATTTTTCTTTCTTTCTTTCTTTCCTTCTTTCTTTCTTTCTTTCTTTCTACTTTTCTATATTTCTATTTTGTTCTTTCTTTCTTTCTTTCTACTTTTCTATATTTTTCTTTCTTTCTTTCTTTCCTTCTTTCTTTCTTTCTACTTTTCTATATTTCTATTTTGTTCTTTCTTTCTTTCTTTCTACTTTTCTATATTTCTATTTTGTTCTTTCTTTCTTTCTTTCTACTTTTCTATATTTTTCTTTCTTTCTTTCTTTCTTTCTTTCTTTCTTTCTTTCTTTCTTTCTACTTTTCTATATTTCTATTTTGTTCTTTCTTTCTTTCTTTCTTTCTACTTCTACTTTGTTGCATTTTTCTATATTTTTCTTTTTTCACTTTCTATATCTTTCTTTTATTTCTTTATTTCTTTTATGACCTTTTTTTTTTTATCTTACTAGAATTTTTTTCAACACGCTGACGCGTACCCTCACAATATTTAGTATTGTTGAAGTTATTACAAAAATTTTTGTCGAGATTTACAAACTCTGTTTCGTTCAATTTTGCAAACCAATTGCTGAATTTTAAATAAGTTGATTTGTTTGGAAAAATACATTGACACCTTGCCTTACCTGTTTGCACTTCTCCCCAAAATTTGGTTTCAATCGGTCAATATGACTATTTTAGAGAGTGTGAAGGACGGACTAACGAAGGTCACAGTTGCGTTGCTAGTGGCTTCCCGCCTTGCTTGCGGTGAAATGCTTAGAGATAGATAGATAGATATCACAAATTATTTTCTTTATTTTTCATTGTTTTTTACTTGCAAAATATTTTTCCTTCATTTATTTCGTAATTCCACCTGATGACGCCATGGCAAAAAATAAATAAATAAATAAATAAAAAACGAAAAACAATTCTCGTTTTTCAACCCGCGTCTACACCAGTCAAAATGCATTGACATATGTTACATATCACACCGTGGAGCGATGGCTAACAAACTAGTCTCTTTGAATTTACTACCAGGGTAATAGTTTATCTTCACTTGGTGCTCCGTAACTGTGGTCCTATGCGAGACTAAGAATATTTTAGAAAAGGCCCATACGTCACTTATCAAAACTGGCATTGTTACCATTCAGTTATCATGGCTGTTGTTGCGTTTATCGCAGTGGTCTATCTAACTCAGGGGTCAGCAACCCTTGGACCCCGTTCCACATCCGACTCGTGAAACATTTTTGTCCGGCTCGCGAAGGATTTTTGTCCAGCCCGCCAACTTTACACTTGGACACTAATTATCTCTTACTATTTATGGAGCAAATGGCAGAAAAATATCAGTTGGAGATAATTGACTTACAATGTGATGATTTTTTTTAAATCAAAATTTCATTTCAAATCTACTACTGACTTCAACAAGAAATATGATTTTCCCAGCGGAAAATGTAAAAGCCTATGGAATAATGCGAAAATGGTGGTACCTTTGTATTGTGAGACCGTAACATACCTACAACATGGACTCTTCCAGGACTATATAAAGTATGCGACATAACGAGAGAGAGAGAGAGAGAGAGAGAGAGAGAGTTCTAATACCGTAGTATCAGCCGCGTACGAATACCAATATTGGACACTAGCACATAGTAAGCTCCGCTTACACTTACACTATCTTTGTAACCTTTTTGTTTAATATATCTTTCTTACCTCTAATCCATGTTCCGTGTTTTCCTTCCGTGGTCCCGACTTTGGGTCCACATCACTTTGTTTGGAAGTACATACGCTTATGAACAACTTTGTTCGAAAATGAAATATGCTAAAAGTCGTTTAAGAATAAGGTTGGGTGATGTTTTGCTCCTGACATCGACAAATACTTCAGCTGAAGTTGGAGAAGTTATCAAACAATAAGCAGAAACAAATGTCTTATTAAATAATTTGCCATTTCTAACTGCATTTCGTTTGTAGTAAGCAATTTGTATATTTGTTGATTGCGTTACTTGTTATCCTGTTATTTCTGCAGTAAATATATGGAACTTTGATTCAATAGTATACAGTGTAACCCGGATATAAGAGAGTTGTCGGGACCGGAGAAGAAGTCTCTTATATCCGGGTTTCTCTTATATCCGGGTTTGGTCTATTTTATATACATTAACACAGGCTCTAATTTGGGACCAGAGAAAATCTCTCTTATATCCAGGTTTCTCTTATATCCGGGTTACACTGTATATGAAACTTTGATTAAATAATACAGTGTAACCCGGATATAAGAGAGTTGTCGGGACCGGAGAAGAAGTCTCTTATATCCGGGTTTCTCTTATATCCGGGTTTGGTCTATTTTATATACATTAACACAGGCTCTAATTTGGGACCAGAGAAAATCTCTCTTATATCCAGGTTTCTCTTATATCCGGGTCTCTTATATCCGGGTTACACTGTAACATTAATTCGTTGTTTTTTTCTTTAAACCTCCAGACCAAGACAGCCTTCGTGACGGAGCGCTCCGAGGTCGAGACAATTTATTATAGTACATTTGATATCATGACTCTCCTCTGAGCTGTCTGGCCCGCTCTCTCCAAAAGGTTGCTGATCCTGAGCTAAGTAAATACCAGGATTTTAGATGCTGCTTTTCAAAAAAAGTTAAATTGGAAAGTAAGAAACCGGAAGAAAGTTCCACGAGCAAGAGGTGCGAAAGAAGAAACTATCGGCGTAGTAATTATAGTCACAACTAGCAATTTCAACTGTAAACTGATGAAACCTAGCTACTAGTATAGATACTTAGACACGATCAAGAATTGAGAAAACACGTGGTTCTTAGTCGAGACTTAGCAAAGAGTGATTTATACGACTACTCTTGTCGGAGTTAGCTCCTCCTTAATTCCCAAATTGTCACTAGGGGTCATTCTCCCTATACTATAAATACTGGGCGACTTCTCGCCTCGTTCTCTTTTTCATTTCTTCATTTTAGCGACTGTAATGTAAGCTCTCTTAGAAGATCCGCGTCCTCCCATGTGTGGGAGACGCCATGAACATTATACACACATACACGTACGTACGAACATTCAGAACAAACACCAATGTTTACACACACACAAACGATATTGTCCATTGTAAAATTGTTTTGTTTTATACATATATTATATATATATATATATATATATATATATATATATATATATATATATATATATATATATAGGTTTTGTTTGTCTTCTTTGCATCTTCAGTTGGACTTAACTTGAGTCCGGCAATATTCTTGTAGTTAGACCTTTTAATATTCTACTAGGAGTTACACACGTGTTTCTAATACAACAACACGCATACACGCACGGTCCTCTACACCCCTCTCCTTCACCCGAAACCGTGGTGTGAGGTAATCTGACCGTTTAAATAAATAAAAAAAAACAATCACTTCACGACTGTGTCCAGGCCTTTCTTCTTGGCCAACTTAGATTCAAACTTAGAAAACTTGAACGGAGTGAATTAAATTCAGTACAATTAGAAATAGGACAGTTATGGAAAATAAACGAAAATAATTTTCTCAATTCTTGACCCTGTGTAAGTAACATGTACGTATTTAAAATTCATTCTGGCACACCTTTTGGATTTCTTTTTTTTTTTTTTTTTTGTCTGTTTGTTTGTTTCCAATTTACTAATTTAGTTAAGTATTAATCAGTTCTTTCGTTACTACGAATTATTTTCGTTTTCATTTACACGCAAATACTGCTAAAATATGTGAATCCATCTCTTTCTATTAGTTATGGATTAAATAGTATGACTTGTATCTGGAAAAATCGTTTTGTTATTCTCAAAAAATTGTTAATACAATATTCGCTCGTAAAAAAAAAAGAAAATATTTCTACAATCCAAAATGTTTCGATTTGAAATAGCCAACAAAACTTACTAGATTGTTTGCCAAACACGGCTAGAGAATAACCCTTTATCTATTGGGAGAGAGATTTCCAAAAGGCATTAGTAGGAGATGAACCTAACCAAACTCACGTGGAACTTGAAACTAATCTACTATTTTTCGTGTCTTTTGAGCTGATAATCGGTATGAAAATTATTTTTATTCTAATCAAAACAGAAAAGGAAGATGCAGAGTGACCGCTGTTTCCTATTTTTTGTTAAAATGAAGACAATGCTTCCTGAAAAATCTTTTTTCTTTTTTTTCTTTAAAGAAAATAAAGAACCCTATATTTTGGAACATAAAAAAAGTTCTTTTTAAGAAAGAATTCTTGAGACATCGAGATCATGGTGGGTAAGTCTATATATTGAAATTAGTTCATTGAGACACGACGGGCGGCATTGTTTTGATTTAAATCTCATTATTTCTTCCTTTTTTTACTATTGATTTTGAGAATATCATTGACTTTGCGGTTACTTAAAGTAGTAAACATCATTCGAGAACAAAATTTAATTATGAATAATTTTATTATGATTTTCTTGAAAAATTAATGTTCTTAGCAATGAAGACCATAAGGAAACACCAAAGGATGTGGGTTTGTTGTGACTTTAACACGGCAAAACGTCTCATTGTATCTATCATATATATGTGTGTGTGTATGTGTGTGTGTGTGTGTGCATATATATATATATATATATATATATATATATATATATATATATATATATATATATATATATAAACAAGTTTGATCAAAAAGAACCTACAACGTTTGTCTGTTTTAACTTTTTATTGTATTTTTCCAATTTCCGGATAAAGTGTTGGGTATTGTTCGAATTTGCAGATAAACTGTCCGATGTTCATATTTTGTTATTTTTGTTCATCATCAAAAACCAGTGTAGTAGTTAGAATTCCTTTTTTTACATTTTGGTATTCTTTGGGAAGCTGCATGTTTGAAATAGTCTAGCGTGACGTCACGTGTAATGGCGATTGGGAACGAGACTGCACAAAAAGAATGCGATTTATTTATCAATTTAATTTAAATTTTTATATATTTTTATTATTATAATACTTATATATTATGGATGTATTAATCCTATATTGACGACGTGGGACATAATTTTAATTTCACGAATGCCAGCCTTATTAAAAAGAGAACATAACCCTTTAAAAAGAAAATATTATGAAGATATATTTATAGCAATACTACCAACTATTAGCACACGTTTAAAAAAAAACTATATTACGTCACTATTTTTCTACAGATTCATTATTTATGAATCTAAGTTATATCTCTTTCGAATACATAAAAATCGATGAAGATATATACAAAATACGCACGAGATATGCTTCAATGAAAAATCAAACCAAAACAAAGTTTTTCAAAACATCTTGCAGCGTCTCACTAATTTTACACACTCTAGCATCTAGAATATTTTCTTACAGATATTTGAATATTATCTGTTACTTCATTACAAATGACATGAATCTAACCAATAAGAAATAACAAAACGTAACATTAATCTGCGTCTCTTTGTTTTTTTTTTTATCATTTTTTGTCATTTCTATCTCGATCTCTGACAAAAATTTAATAAAGTGAAACATGTTAGATTAAGGTCTGTTTCTTACTCGTTCTTTATCCTATATATTATATGATTAATACAAATATAAAATTTGCCACATAGATTAGTGATGTTATATTCAACACCTCGACTCTAGAGTTTCGTAGACATTTGTGTAATTGTTCGATCCACTCGTCAGGAGGCATCACCAAATGTCTGTTAATTTTCTCGTTTTCATTATTTTTATATTAAGTTAAAAAATAATTTATGCGCTTTTTATTGGTGTTAGTTTGATTTTTCTTCTGTGTGTGTGTGCGTGTGTATGCGTGTGTATGCGTTCGTGCGTACACCTATACGTATTCACATGTGTACATTCGGGTTATGACATTTTGACGTTTGTAAAATAATTGATTTCCTATATTATGATTCGATGAATTTTTGTTAAAAAAAAAAAAAAATGTCATCCCTGACACGAAATTTCTAACATAATATATACGTATAGTAGTACTATCAATTTCTGGAAACTTCTAGATATTGATGGAGCCTTCTAGAAATTGTTTTTGTTTATTTACAAGTTTCTATGTTATGCTATAGATATAAACTATTAGATGCGTTAAAAATACATAAATACTATCCAATTGTGTTATATAGGAATAAAGTGTCGCTGCCGACACTTGAGTTTGAACATAGATCGCCAGTGTACAAACACGGGCGATCCCATTATTGAATTAAGCGTATTACATGACCATAGAGGAAACGAATATATGTAGGAAGTACCTGACGACTAAGGATCTCTATTTCTAGTCTATCCTCTATTACTATTCGGATCTTCATTTCTCCTCTATTACTATACGGACCGCTATTCTGTACTCTATTCGCTATACTATTTCTCTATTCAGATCACTACACGGGTTACTTGTCGAGCGAGTATTATCAAGCAAGTACAATTAGTACAAGTGCTATTCGAAGGCGTCTGACACCAGTACTGTTCAACGGCGTTACTATAATTGTATCTGCGATTACAAAGTTTCTACCACAACGAGTATTACAAAAGTGACAACGAGTATTCGTTGGCGTCACAAAAATGTCAAAGAGTCTTCGTTGACATCACAAAAAATTGCATCATTAGCAAACTGAAAAATAAAGCTTCTGAAATATTTTAATTTTTTTTTTTTTACCCTCATTGCGAATTTTCGGTTTGGGGGGTGATCTTTTTCAAGAATTAAAACAAATTAATGGCTTTTTCATTACTGCTGAACAAAAGTTCATCGATTGATGATACAGGACCTTGTCAGTCTTCTTTTCTTTTATGTACTGTATTCTTCAAGACGTTGGTGATCATAATCCTCCACAACTTCCTGTCCTTTGTAGCTCTAATTATTGTTTAATTCTTTACTATCCCTTTTTGTCCATGCTCAGCCATCCATTCAACCAAACTCGTTTGGTAGATTACTTGCTGTTTAAATTCTCCATACCGTCTTTCCTCATTACGTGTCCCAGAAATGTCGGCTATCTCTTTCTAATTCTAATTACAGATTGTCCTTTTTGTTCTTATTTTTTCAAAACTTTTTTTTTCGTTGCTGACATATCCAGTCCGTGGTATTTTCAGTATCTGTCTGTAGAATCACGTTTCTGACGCTTTGAAACCCTTCTTCGTCTATAAGGAAATTGTTCAGAATTCACTGTCGTAGAGGAGGATAGATATGACATAGCAGTTCAGCACTTTTCCTTTGTTTCTAACGAAAAATTTCTATGTCTTCATAATTTGCTTAGCTTCCGGAAGTCCTCTTTCGCTATTCCGATTTTACTTCGGATTTCAGTAGCAAAACAGAAATGTTGGTAATCAAATACGTTTCTCACTATTATCGAGTTTATTGACAAAGGAGGCCTACAAGAAAATGATGAAAATGATGTGAAAAAGAGTACAAGAGGAAGCGAATGAAGAGAAGATGATATATGAGAGAAAACGGGAAAGTTGTAGAAAGAAAGAGAAAAAGCGAATAGAAGAAGAAAAGAAAGGAGATTTACGAGATAAAAAAACGGAAAAGAGTAGGGAAAAAGAAAGGCAAAAGAAGAAGGAGAAGAAAAAAAACGGGGGCGTAATTCAACAAAAGACGATAAGAAAATGTGAAAAGAAAAAAAGGTAAGAAAAAATGAGAGAGGGAGAGAGAGAAGAAATTATGAAAAGAGGGGAAAGAAAGAAAGCACCGAAGATAATAAAAAAGAAGAAAAGAAAGAGGGAGAAGATAAAAAGAAAGAAGTGAACAAATTTATTGATACAAGAGACCGACAAGAAAATGATGAAAGGACGTAGAAAAGAGTAGAAGAGGAAACGAATAAAGGAAGAAGAAGAGATGATGATGTATGAAAGAACATTGGGAAGTTGTAGAAAGGAGAAAAGACGAGTAGAAGAAAGAAAAAGGAAAGATTAACGACATAAAAAGCAAAAAAGAGCGGGAAAAACGAAAGGCAAAAGGAGAAGGAAAAAAACGGAGAAGTAATTCAGCAAAAGACGATAAGAAAAAGTGAGAATAAGAAAAAAAGGTAAGGAAAAATAATGAAAAAAAGAAAAGAAAGAAGGCACCAAAGACAACAATAAAAAAAAAGAAGAAAAGAAAGAGAAGATGAAAAGAAAGAAGTGAAAAAAAATTACTGCCAAAGTAGACCGACAAGAAAATGATGAAAAGGAGTAGAAGGGGAAACGAATAAAGGAAGAAGAGAAGATGTACGAGAGAAAACGGGGAAGTTGTAGAAAGGAGAAAAGGCGAATAGAAGAAGAAGAAGAAGAAAAAGATTAACGAGATAAAAAGATCTGGAAAAAAGTGAAAAAAATAAAGCATAAAAGAAACGACAATAAAAAATACAAAGTAAAAGGAAAAAAATAGAAGGAAAAAAATTGGTCTTGAAATCTTCGGATCAGAAGAATTAACGCTATTTTCTGAAGATAACCCGGTGTTTCCACCTCGACGACGCCTGTCTAATCTTCTGTCATTACGTGCTTAATTAAGTGAGATGTTAGATGTGGATCAGACGAAATAAAATTAGCTAACAAAACTTGCTGGCTATTTTAATCTGTGTTACCTTGTCTAATAATATTCTTCACCTCGACACCATTAAAATGTGTAAAACTTGTCTGCATAACTACCACGACAATTATCAATGTCCCTCGCTTACCAATTATTTACGAAGCATAGTTCAGTTTAGGCACGAGACTTCAAGTATGGAGCTTTCCATACAACATCCCAAACGAATCTATTAATAGAAAACAGACAGCGTTGCTGCTTTACCTCCCGAGGCCAATATATTAATGATGAGAGGGACTTATGGGTCATTTAATGCCGAAATTTAATTTCCTTGGGAGCTTTGCTATTTTTTTTTACTATTAAAATTTATTGCTGTATTTTTTTCTTTCTACTATTAAAACCTATTGCTGGAATTTTGTTTTTACTATTAAAACCTATTACTGGAATTTTTTTTACTATTATAATCTATTGCTGGATTTTTTTTGCTATAACAATGTATTTTTATACTTTCATAATGTTTTGACACCTGTTTGGGAGATTTACTATTTACCCATAGCTGGGACCCTAACAGATGCTACCACTCCGAGTCAGGTTGGACATGGAACCAACAGCAATTAATAGGTAATTCCACGCTCCTCAACCTCTTGATCAGAGGCCTTGCTGCCGGATGTAGTTTATCGTCAGATGACATAGGTATTCATAGTTGGAATAAGAATGATCTTGAACAAAATATATCAACATGTTTTACCAAGTATTATAAGAAGAAGAACTTATAAAACTTTCCAAAACAGAAACTATGATCTGGAATTGGAATGAAACCAGTGATGGTACCTACCCCGAATCCACCATAATAATCCATGATGTGGAAGTACCAAACACTTCAAATACCATGGTGCATGGATCAGTTAATACAAAAGAAAAGGAAATTTAACATAGAATAGGCAACGTCAGAGATAGTTTTGCCCAAAACTGCAAGTTTCCACAAAACCGAAACTAAAAACTTGAGTCATGTTCTTCTTTCATGTGGATGCCAAATGTTGTAATGGAATGTCCCACACTCCCTACTGCCTATGTGGACTGACTATATCAATAGCTATATATAGTGAGCACGGGATATACCTGGGGATTTGCTTCAGGAATGACTAGCCTGCCACCCGATTCCCTGTCTTTCAGTAGTGTATTCTCTTTTAAAATAAACCTCACTTCTTTCATCCACGCGCGTATTGCTGTTCCTTCACTCGAGTACCACCTTTGTTTGTAACCTCTTTAAGGATACAACATCAAACATGGTGCCAAACTTGTTCAGAATCATCTAAACTTCTAGTTGTATACAGCTGCTCTCTTAGATCGATGGGTAAAAATGGCTTCAAGCGAGTCATGCATGTAGGTCTTAGTGAGGATTATCATTTTTTGAACAGCGTGGACTGACGCCACAGAATCACTGACAAAGAACAGTACTAGGTAAAAGAAACCACATCACATGAGAACTTTCAATAGCAGAAATGGATATCACATTTAACCCCAAGACTGCAGGAGTTGCCGGAAAGTTGTCAGTGTTGACAGCCAACCGCCTTCGGGGATCAACTCCATGTTTTCTGTATGGATTTACTTCCATAGCCTTTTCCGCATTCTAGATATGGCTGCAAGGCAGCAGAGGTTTAAAATCAGGGTTTTCCTTCCCTTAGCTGGACTGCGTTTATGGGATGTCGAGCTCCATCTACCAAAATTGACTCATTACTGCATAAAGTTTCCATAAAATTTTTCTCTTTTTACATAATCTACCTTGCTGGCTGATGGCAATTTTTGGGCTGGTTTCCCATTTTAAATATACCCCTCTCTCTCTCTAAAATAATAATAATAATAGACGCAATGCACTAAAGGATTAAAAAATTTCAGCATCTTAGCTTAGTAGGAGTTAATTAAACCAAAGAAGGTATGAAACTTACTAATTATTAAATCCAGACGGTGGCTCTAAACTTTTACCTGATAGTATATATCGCCACGAGTCCCGTAATCCATGAAGGTCACGGGGGCACCGCATGTATTGCAGACATGACACAGAGGTGTGTCTAGGTAAGATCTAAGGCTCATCTCTTTTTATGTTGGTGCTAAATTTAGTTGTCATTTTCCTAGAGTAATTGCCTTCTCAAGGCAAGATAGCCCAGTCAACCCTGTCACTTAGGACATATATGTATTTTTATCACTTTATGCGTTATTTTAGTGGATACTCGTATTTACGTAGAAGCTCTGCTTGTTTTATTAAACAATGTATCTATTTATTTTCGTCTCTTTTCAAGAAATCTTATTAAAAATGAAATTTGCGTTCGCCGGCAAGATTCGAGACTGCGTCCCCCAAGAGAGAGGGAACTAACGTTTACCCGGCACGCTCTAACCAACTGAGCTACGAAGAACACGCGGTCTTGCAAAGTCACATTTGTGCCTTTAAGCAAAACTTTTCTCGTCATAGATCTCCCGAATTTTTTCATATTTGCACATGGCTTCGCTTTACGAGCGAAATTACTGGAGTGTCACAAGGAACAGGAAATTATTTTTGGTAGTGACTGTAAGAGAAGGTATGATATCCGGAAAGAGCGCAGTTTTACGGTATTACTTCTTTTTTTCTGCAGTGTACGCACTTTACTCTGAAGTAGTTGATATTTGCCCCGAGATAAAAGCCAATATTTCAAAAATTGATTCTCAGTGTACAGGAGGGTCCGAAAGTCTTGTCACCCTATACCTCTCTTCCAAATTGTAGGAGCTCGTGTCAGCCATCTAAAATAGAAAATTATATTATGTAGGGGTGACAAGACTTTTAGACTAATCTGTAGGTAGACTCTCTTCGCTTGGAAGATTGGCGCATCACAATCTTTCAAATCCAGTTAGTTCCCATTTGGCTTTGTGTTTTAATACACAGCTTAATAAATATGGGATCGACTTTGTAGAGGACTGTGGCTGTTATGTTGTTGAGTAGACGTAGAAAAACACGTGTGGGTTCAGATTTTTCCTGCTCGCCGGCCCAACTACATGAAAACGTTGGACTTTAATTAAGTCCAAAGAAGAAGGCAAGGAGAAACAAACAAAACACAAGACCGATTGTATATGTATACAAATATACATATTAATAACAAGTTACATGGAAACAATTACAAAGGACAAAGTGCGTGTGTGTGTGTGTGTGTGTGCGTGTGTGTATGTGCTTAGCGTGTTCCCAGCATTTTGGGAAACGCTATCTCTGGTGAGCGTTCACATCTTCGAGGTGGTAAGGCTGAAAGCCTGAGGAAAAAGAGAGATTTACCTCCAGGTGTCGACGCGAAGGCCTGAGAGAGAAAGAGAAGGGGGCGAAGGGTCAGCGGCTATTTATAGCAGCGAAGAGCGACCCCTGGTGAAAGGGTTAACAAACTAAAGAAGTTAACTCCGACAACTTTATGTGTGAGATAGATGAGTAGTTCTTGCTGGTACTTGTGTTCCAGTCTCGGTAAAAGTCAGAATTTTACTTATTAATTTTCAAAGCAACCCAATCCTCCCCATTTATAGGATTCTCCTCTCCCTGGCTTTGTATAAAACATCAACTGCTCAGCTGTCTGGAGACAGTATCAATAAACATGGTTCGTAGCCACGTTTTCGGTATTCAGATGATGTCTCAATGTGAACAGTGTTGTGTGTGTGTGTTCAAGTTTCCTTTTTAGCGTGGGGTTCATTATTAGAAGTAGTAATTTAATTACCCGCTGTATAAGCCTGTTATGTAAATAGGAGAGAAAGAAAAACGGAAAGAGAGACTCAGCGGGTGAGTAGCTGACAGATATTGTCTAGGTAAACAAGAAGTAAAAATACAATTAAAAAAGCAGAAAGAAAGACCTGTGTTGGCGTCATCTAGCAAGAAGTACTGCAAATGTATCACGATTAAACAGTGTCTGAGGGGTCCTGTCTACCCGACACATCTTGCACACACGCTCATGACACAAAACTTCCTATCCGTTAATAACTATCAAAGTGATATATGCATCATAGGAAGTCTGCTGTAGATTAGCACAACAAACTCATCTGAAATATAACGTGTATATATGTAGGCAGGTTCTGTAGACTCCTCTTCAGAGTATAGCGCCGCAGCCTCACCAGGCAAGGCGCAGCTACTGTAGTTTCTGTAGCAAGTTGGTTTCTACAGGGGGTGCAGTTTCTAACACCACGCTCAGTCGGTGTTGAATTGCCAGCTATCCTTCCTGCAAAGCAAATCTTAAGAATGTCTGCTCTGCTATTTAACCCGTAGCTGGGATTGGAATTGGAAAAGATGTGCATTCATACCTTTCCGGGAAAGCGAATGCAACGGCATCGGCTGGAATTTGATCTCGGCACGCCAATCCCAATTTCCGAGCCGATAACCACTACGCTAATACTGTAGTGAATCCGATTCTCAACGAGCGTCCAGCATTTGTGACTTTCTGCCACAGTAAGTTAAGCTTGGAGCTCATCTCACAGATCATAACTAGTGTAATGAGTTTGGCCCTCACTGGCAGCCCCAGGCTTCTTATTAGAATTGAAGTTGCAACTTATCAAAGAAAACGAGAAAAATTAAATTCTTACATTGGTTACAAAAGCACCACACTAAGTCAACTTGTCACTTATTGATCATCTCATTCCACACAACCAAAATACAACTCATAACATTATCGGTAGATAATGCCAAAATGCTATACAACATTTACTGTAACGAAAGACTCAAAATATTTGAAGTTATTATTATATAAAGAAACAATCTGCAGTAAATATATTTTACCACAGTAGGCGGCATTTTGAAATGTGCATAAAATATTTATAATACTTGTAAAATATTTAACTGTTCTACGCATGTCGGCCCTTATACAACACGTTTATATTTAAATTTGAAGTAAAGAGTGTTTCATTAAGATGGATTATATATAAGAGTGTTTAATTAAGACGGATGAAAGTCAGCAGTAAATAAATAAATTTTCAACAGTAACACTTATGTATTTCTCTATTAGATCATGTTATTTAAGTCATGACAATTATGTGGCAAAAGTAATATCGCCCAAATGTCTGCCAAATCTAAAAGAAAAAGAAAAAAATCATTAGACACTTAAACTTAATTCACATTTAAAATCGGTCCAAGTTATATGAACACTCTTTATAAGGCTCATCACCAAAAAAAAAAAAAAATACCAGGATATACTTAACAATTTTTTTGTATACGATACTAACAGTATTTAGTTCTTGCTAATGATCGAACCCGCCGAAAGTACTCGGAGAAAAAAACAGAGCAAAAAATCAATTTTTTTGAAACTATATATTTAATATATAAGTATGTAAAAATTCAGCTATAAATAAAATATATCCGTAAAAAAGACAATATGAATAATAACTAAAGGAAAAATTTTCTTTAACAAAGTATTTCGTATTCTGATAGATTTTATCAAAATAAAATCCTTACATTTACCTTGATGAAGTCCATCAGGGGACGAAACGCGTGTGTAAAGAAAAGTTTTCCTTTTGTCTTTATTCATATAAGATATACAGTGGCGAACACATACAGATTTTTAATTATTGTGTTTCCAACAAATGAATAAACACGATTTTCATATAATTAACTGTATACAGATGCATAATAACTAAATTTGTATAGAAAACAGAAAAAAAATTGATTTAACAGAAATAAATCCTATTTATCCTAGGTACTGACCAAGCTCGACTTTGGTGATCGTACGAGAATCGGCGTTTCAACGTGATATGGCCGAATATATATTTAAATATATATTAAAACAAAGGACGAGGGAGAATGAAGATAAGAAAAAAAATGCTCACCGTAAAGTGGAGAGTCAAAAAAATTTTTTAAAAATGCAGATATCTGGTTATCACTCCTCACTCTTCAGAGCTCCATCGAGGACAAAACATGTGTACAGATAAAATCATGGGGAGGGGAAGAAAAAATAAACAAATAAAACATTGCCATAGTATAAGCGAGATGTATCACAGATAGATTACATTCTAACAATCATTCTTCCGGCTGACAGACGGAAGGTTGCATAGATTTAATATACCGAGGTGTGTTCCAGAAATTTTGGCACTTTTCCAGGAGAGACATTAATTTCAAAGAAGTACAAAACTCTAATCTCCTTCAAAGTAAAGATCCTCTGACCTCAGTACACTTGTTATTGCGCTCCGGCCACCCCGTGAAGGTCATATGGAAGTCATCCAAAGTGAAGGTGTTCCAGAACCCTTAACTACCTGTACCTGTAGCTGTAACGGCATTCACCCGGGGTGGGTTGAGCCGGCTCCAATATTGGAGTTTCATGGGAATTTGGAATTCACAAGTGGTCCCCAACCCGCATGTATAGCACATGAGATTTGATTATAGTGGTGAAGGTTTCGTGCAGGACCATCCACACTAATCGAAGAGCCGATTACAGAGACCTGGTGCACTACGTGCCACAAAGTCCCCAAACGGCCCTCCGCAGGTTTTGAATTCAGAGTTTTCCTTCTCCTAGACCAGTTGCCAGTCTGTCCTGCTATTTACCCATAGCTGGAGGGAGAAGAAGAGAATTCACACCTTTCCCAAGGGTATTAACACGTAAGTGAATGTAATGGATTCGACTGGAATTCGAACTCGGCACTCCGATTCCTCAATCCAAGCTGACATCCATTACTCCACCGTGCCTTCCAGGACCCTTGTCACAGCCTTCTTCATCTTCTCAATGTCTTCAAAAAAGACTACCTCCGAAATTCTTCTTCAGTTTAAGGAACAACCAAAAGTAACAGGAAGCAAGGTCTGGTCTGTAGGAAAGGTGAGGGAAACTTTTGAAGATACACAACCATTTACCTATGGTCACTAACAACACCTCTTTCCTTCTGTTCGTCACTGAGCACCTCGGGAACAAACTTTGCACAATTTTTCGGCCCACATCTTCATGCGAATTTTCTTAACCAGCTGTGATGTTCTGACATCTACATTGTCTCCCTCCTACTTCTTTCATAGTCTCTTATATCTTTTCCACCGTCCTTGAACCTCTTGTGCCAGCGGAAATCAGACGTCCGGCTCATACAAGTTAATTCATAAGCAGTCTGGAACATTTCATACGTTTCTGTAGCATTTTTGCCCAGTTTAACACAAAACCTTATTGCATAGTAAGTGTCTAAATTGTCTTCACGTCCTGACTACATTCTGCAAACTTGTCCAGTGTGACAAGCAGTGTTTAGAGTGCAGTGTTCAAAGAGCTTTTACAGCCGTCTCCTTCAGTCTGGAATAACAAAAGTTGGAATATCAACTTATTAGATAGATAGTAATTATATACTAAAAGTACAATAAT
This sequence comes from Acanthosepion pharaonis, assembly GCA_903632075.3. Lineage (NCBI taxonomy): Eukaryota > Metazoa > Mollusca > Cephalopoda > Sepiida > Sepiidae > Acanthosepion > Acanthosepion pharaonis. Next base: position 1,548,998 of record CAHIKZ030004214.1, read on the forward strand.
TTAGGAATGTTATGCCTCTTCAAAATTGTCTCAAAACTTAAGGAATGCACTTGGTATAATCTCTCTAAATAAATAAACAGCAAATTCTATCTCACCGTTCGTGTGCCGGGAATTCCTCTAAATCGGGCCATATTTGCTCTACATAGACATTATACTGTTTTTGGAATCAGAATGATCCAGGGATTGAAAAATCTGTCCTTTATCAGGTGCTTGAATATCCAGTATTGAGATTTGTGTCGGGAGAATAGGGAACAATAAAAAAAAAAAAAAACTCAAGTTTTAAAATAACCGAAAAAAATTGGTGATTTTAAAAGTTTTTAATTTATAGTGAGTTTAAAGTAACATAAAGTCTTTGTGAATTTTAAAAAAATGTTTCAAATTCAGTTTAAAATATTTCCAAAACTTTGTGAATTGAGGAAATCAATTTTATTTCTTCAAAATGCAAATGAATCAGAGGTAAATTGAGAGGTTTCGTGACGTGAGGTTTAGAAGTTCGGCAGAATTTGTGATTTGAAGAACACAACTCAAATGAAGTTCTATGGAGATAAAGAACTCCATTTTCGATCTGAATTGAAATTTAGGACCACATCGGAGTTTCGACCCAAATCGGTTTTTAAAATGGTGTGGGAGTCAGATGATACTTGAGGAAACCTTGGGGCGCAGAAGCTGATATATTGTTGGTGCTAACTCATTTAAGGTAGTCGCAATAATTACTAATTATTCTGGGTGCTGTCCGGAATAAAACAATCTTGATCCAACGTACATAGAAACAGATGTAACAACGCTATGGTGAAGCAACGCATTTAAACAAATGATTTTAAGTGAAACTGAAGATAAAGATTTATTTATCAAAAAATAATAGTTTATTTGGATGTTTTATACATCGTATGGTAAATATATTATAAGACCTTTGAAAAGAAGGGTAAGTTGACATATACACATTGAGGTGTTTTTAAATACACTCTTGAAAGGGAAAAGTTAACATACAAGTTTCAGTGGGTTTTAATAAAATTCATAAGAAATGGAAAAGGTTCAATGACATATATTGAGGTGTGTTAAATAAAGTCCATAAAAATAGAAAAGTTCAGACACCCATTGAGGTGTGTTTATAATAAAACTCTTTGAAGGGGGAAATTTCGTACCTTGGTTTCGTTGTAAAATCTATACGGGAAAAGCGGGAATTGTTGTTTCAGTTGATGAGTAATCCGTTTGATTTCACAACGCGGAATTCATTCTCCAACTGATTTTTCCTTGGTGTATGGTATGTATTTATAGATTCCCTTAAACAGTTGCTGGCTCACAAAAAAGTCCCTCAAAAATGTGAGGCAAGCGCTCTCAGTGGCCGATTATAATTTACATAATATTTCGAATATTTATAAAACACTGCTGGAAGTGCCACTCGGAGCCTATGCACAAATGACAGATTTGGGTCATTTGAATTGAGACAGCAACTCCCGGTCGACCCGAAATAGGTTTTGAAGTTCTATGGAGTGAATTGAGGAATTCAAAGTTATTTCTTCAAAATTATCAATGCTGTTTTTTTTTTTAAGCTGGACCAGTCCTTTTAGTTTGGGGCCGGAGGAGCTAAAAGTATGCACGGAGTGCGACTTTTAAGCTAGTAAATAAAATTAGTCACTGATAGTCAAAAGTACTCCAACAAAAACATTAACTTTGGGCAGTTCGTGTGTAATTTTAATCCGGATTTTACGCGAATGGGATAGTTTCGTCGTAATTCTGAAAATTTTCTTGGTGGCGAGTGGAACAAATTACGCAGGAAAAATAAGACAAAGAATTTGTTTTTAAAGTAATAGAAACTTAAAATAACAATTTACGTTTAATTACGTGTAAGTTTTGGCTATCTTTGTATACACAATCTGTAGATAAATGCAGGAAAACAGACATGCAAAAAAACAAAACAAAAAATACACACAAAAAAAGAAAAAGAATTAAAAAAGTAAGCAAACACCCGTAACAGTCGAAAAAACAAAATCTGACTGAACGGGAAATATGAAATTAGATTATTCGTAATAATACTCTTCTGATATTGAATAGTAGCCAATCAAAGCGAGATAGCAGAATGTTCTTTTTGTACATCCATACCCAAAATAATCTAACAGTTGGTAAAAGGAAAATATAAAATAAAATTATTTTAAAAAAGGTTCACATTAAAAAATAACATTAAACTTTACAATTTTTTCATTTTTCCACAATGTATTTATTTAATAAAATTGTAATTCTTTTAACAAACAACAACTTTTTTAAATAAATATTATTAAGTGTAGATGTTTTTATGCATATTCTGATAGTAAATGATGTGTTTTATATTAAATTATGCAAGCATAGATTTTCAAAAAAACGTTTTTTCAGTTTTATTGAATTACTTTTGTTAAAATGCGGGTTAAATTTTCCGTATGTTCACACTTGATATTGCATAAAATTTTTGCCGAAATAATATATTCAAGGATTCTTTTTTATAAATTAAAACTGTAAAAAAAAAAATTGACAACACCCCTCCCCACCAAATATTAAAAAGTACACACGAGTTAATTAAAAAGGGTTGGATGAAACATAACCCTTATATTTCTCAAAAGTTTTTTTTTTTTTACTTATTAAAAACTTCATTCATTAGTATTAATTTTAGTCGGTTTCATTTCGGAAGGTCCAAGTCAGTGCAAACTTTAAAGGTCATTGACACAAACATAATTTCGGAATCCCCAAACAAGCTACGAAAACGGGGGAAATGGAAGTTTATGAAGTTGTATCCAGTTCTAGGGAGTTGGATGAGAGTCTCTTCAATCTTGATTGGTTCAACCAACGATATGAATCTGATGTTGAAAGGCCCGAAACCTCCGATGGTTGCAATTATAAAATATCACTGATAGAAATTTCCCAGCGCACTGAAAATTATATTTGTCGCGTCAGGGGAGGAAACTTGTATTTTAAAGAAAGAGTTATCTCCCTTAGAGGCTTGTTTTTAAAACTAAAATATTGATTTATGCTATCAGAATTACTTTACATTATTTATTCTAAAGCAGAAAAACAAAATGCCAATGGTGATAGGAAGCATTGCTCGATGCTAATAAACGAACATATATGTAAAAAACGGGTTATATATTATGAGAATAAATAGAACGTTCAGCGGATCAAAATCCACAAATAATCCTAGAGTTTTTTTACATAACGGTGTTTTTTAGTGGATACCCGTGTTTGACATAGACGTCATGCTTTTATTTTAAACGTAGGTATTCACTAAAAATAACATTTGAAGTAAAAAAAAATATCGGATTAAAAAAATAAATCTATTCATTTTAACTTAAAAAAAAACGAAAAAAAAAAGAAACGAAAAAAAAAAACGGGGCATTCTACTCAACGAGTATCCACTAAAAATAACATTTGCTATAATAATAATAATAATAATAATAATAATAATAATAGGGAAACCGTGTTTATTCATATTGTCTTTTTACAGATATATTTTATTTTTTTATACTAATGTTCACCCAATATTAGGCCCGAGGGCCACTCAAAGTAGAACATTACTGTGTGGAGTTGTACTGGCTTAAGAAAGGGCAAAATAACAGGAAAGATAGACAGCTAATTCTAGACTTGAAGAGGTCAAGATTTAATTAACGGGTTTCAGAGTTCAGGTGGAGACGTTAGAGTTGAAGTAGACTTTAGAAGGAACCAGAAACCCAATCCTAAACAGGAATCAAGGGATGAACCTCCACTCCTGTTCAAAAGACTGAGAGGCGTGTGAACCAGACGAATTTGATCTGAATTTTTACACACACACACACACACACACTCATAATATATATATATATATATATATATATATATATATATATATATGTGTGTGTGTGTGTGTGCAGCATATCTTCATTCAAGCATGTTTGGTTGAGTAATCTAGACATATTATATCTTATTTATTTTTATTTTAATCCTCACAAATTTACGGATCAATTTCTTAGTGTTGGTACAAAACTGATTAACAAAGACGCCGTAGCTGATAATATACTTTTTATTTTCCCATGTAGTTTCAATCTCAACCAAAATCATCTTCAGGAGTGAGTTGCTCAGACAAAGAATTAATGTAATAGGCTGTACGTGCGCATGAACACGCTCAGTTAATTCAGAAATTTACCGCTATGTAAGGGAGGTAACTTATTGTAATTGTTAAAAAACTACAATTGTAACGGAATGTTTTAAAACACATGCTTACAATTTTTAATTAAGATTTTTACAATATAAATTAGTAAGGCAAAGATGACGAGAACAAGGAGTTTAGATAAAATATACCAAAATATAATCGAAGAATCCGGATATTTCAAATGCCCTGAGTGGTCGTGCTGTTGGTCTTAGATGCGTCCACAGTTGATGATGACCGGAGCAACTTGAGTGGTGCCAAGAGTTGATAGACAGTTGGTGCATTGGGTTGGTACCAGCTGGCATTTATAGCCTAGGGCAAGCGGTTGTTGGTAACCAGAAGATGAAGACGAAACCACGTGGTAGGTATCGAAGGACGATAGGCAGTCAGCGAAGGTCGCTTTCTTAGCCGAAAGTAGGGGGTTGAAACCACAGTGATCTGCGAGATGATGAGCAGCAGGGAGTGAAACCTGAATCGCCGAGTGGAGTGGTAGAAGACGTGGTCGGTGGGAGTCAGTTGATCGCTGGTCCGGATACTACACCATTATCTTCCTTTCCCCATCGTCCCTGGTCGCTATTGGTTGTATAGCGTACGAGTGTTACTCAGGGTTTTGACGCTACTTCCCGTTATAAATGAAAGTCATAAAAATAACTCTAGTATAATTATGAAGTATAATGTAATTGGCCATAAAAAAAGAAAAAAAAAACTACGAACATGAAAGAAATAGTATTGATCTTGGGTAACCAGCGTAAAATGTCTCCGAAACGATGTACAGATGTAATAAACTTTGAAAATTAAAAGGAAGTAGTCCGTTTGCTGAAACAAATAATAGAGTAGCATGTCGCTACGATAAAGGTAATAAGAAAAATATCCAAGCTTTATAATTATTTATTCGATATGAATTGAGACCCCATTAGATTAAAACGTAAGTTTAATGTTCATGATTAATAAAAATATCTAAGAATTTAAATCCTAATTTTAATGCTAAAACTAAAAACTAAATGTGGCATTGTTCTTTAGTGCTGAGGAAATGAATGGTGGGATGCAGAGGGATTAAATATATTTCCGGTCAGTAAGGGTTACAGAATATTAGAGGCACAGTGGGGTAATGGATAGCAGCTCGGATTGAGGAATCGGAGACCCGAGTTCCAATTCCAGTTAAATCCATTACATTCACTTACGTGCTAATACCATTGGGAAAGGTATGAATACTCTTCTTCTCTCTCAAGCTATGGGTACACAGACCGGGTTCTGTAGACTTGGATGGCAACTGGTATACCGCAGAAAGAAATGGCAACCTACTGCGGGAAAAATATGCCACGTCAGTCGTGTACCGAAAGATACATGATCGCCTAAGCGTGGCACATAACTGACTGAAGGGTTACAGAGGAATGTCAGAATAATAAGACCAATGGTAAGGGAGTTAAAGATTAAGGTGCGCCGGGGGAGTGAGAGTAGTCACATGTGTATGTAGCAAAATGTAATTGGTCATAAAATATGTGTATGTGTACATTTTGTTCATGTCTTGCGGCTCTCAAATATCTGAACTTTATTGTATATGGCTTTTACATAAGGCAAGTTTGACCAGCCCTGGTATATATTCACATATGCACACAAATATATATATATTTTTAAATAGGAGGAGAGATAACAAGGATAAGAAGAAATATAATTAACTGTAAAGTGGTGAATCAAAAAAAAAAAAAAATGAAGATAACCGGTGATCACGCGTTGCTCTTTAGAGCTCAATCGAGGACATTAATTTAGGTTAAATAACGCTTCATTTCAAAGCATTTAATTTTCTTCTCTCTACGCTGTGATTAAAAAGATGTTCCCCAAAGAGGATTGATATATAACCTAAAGGAAACTGATTCTCCCTTATAACCTCTATCCAGTCGTGATCATTTTCATTGATACCGGCACAATCAAAGAAGGCATGCTTTATAAACACGGGGAAATGAAGTCGGCTCTATTCTCGATTCAGTGTCCTTTAATATTCTGTCCAAACTGTTTTCTCTTGTTATAACATCGCTTAATTCTTTGTCTATAGTTCTGTTCATATGGTCGGGGATCGGTAGCGTAAAAAAGTGGTGGGAAAGAGGGTACAAGGGCCCCGGGCATCCATATCGGGAGGGGATCCAATTAAAGTTTGAAATAAAAAATTAGTTTTTGAAATTGTCTCTGTTAACTTCGTTGTACAAGCGCCCTACAGTTCCACAAGTTGGTCGCTCTGTGTAAGACGATAAACTACATCCGCGTCCTGGGTAAGACGATAAACTACGTCCAACAGCAAGGCCTTTGATCAGGTTTTTGAGAAGCGTGGAACCACCTCTTAATTGCTGATGTTCCCAGGTCCATCCTGACTCGGGGTGGTAGCACTTGTTAGGGTCTCAGCTATGGGCAAATAGTTAACACCCAAACTTGTGTAAAAATAGGTTTTAATACCAGAAATACTTTGTAATAATAATAATAATAATAATAAATTATTACCAGCAATAATTTTTGAAGGGAAAATTATGATCAGCAATACTTTAAAAAAATATTAGCAATACAAACAGCTATACATTTTTTGAAAACAATATTACCAGCTATAGATTTCTTCAGGGAAAAATATTCCCAGAAATAGATTTTTGAAGAAAAACATATTACCAGCAATAAAAATTTTGTCGGCATTAAATAACCCATTGAGGTTGATATGCCGTAAAAAAACAAAACAAATCAAACCAAATCTACAAGCTGGTGTGAATGTGGATCTGTGTTTTGATAAGCGAGACCGGAGTAGGCCCCTCATCTACTTGAGTCTTAGGGGCATACAATCAAAGAGTTGCCCCCTCCCCCGGGCATCACCAAACCTCTACACGTCATTGGCAGAGATACAAAAGAAAACAAATGAATAAAACACTGCCAGAGAATCAGGCTATGAATTACAGGCAGATTACATTAAGAGATAGAAATCATTTATTCAGTTTAGAGAGTGTGGATTTTTAGATTTAATATACAGGGTCTAAGTGCTTGGGACCCGATATACTAAAAATCTAAGCAACATTCTCTCCCAGAAGCAGAAACAAAGCGTCTTCGTGTAATTTGTCTATGATTCATACTGCAGATTCTCTGGCAGTGTGTTTCTTCGGGTGACAAAACTAATTTCAATTCGCGAGTAAGTTACAGTTCAAGCCGCGCGCTCAGTTTCTAATAAAAAATTCCCGAATCGTTCCATGTAGGTGTAAATGTACATGCTTAATTAAAAAATAACAAAGAAATTTTGGTAAAATCTACCGTTTTGGAGTTATCGACAATAAAAGTTCGGACTCATTCGCGTCGTGGAGGGTGATGTTGAAATTAATTCTGCACTCTGTTTCTTCCCCACGTTTTTTTTAACTAATGTGCACATATTTACGTTTTTTTTTTTTTTTTGCTCCGATTGAACCATGAAGAGCGAGGAGCAATAACAGGTTAACTTTTTTGTTTTTATTGTTGTTGTTTCTTTTTTGCTATATTTTTCAATTTAGAATTTTATGGTGAGTAATATTTTTTGTTATATTTTCTATCCCGCCCAAGGTTATTTTAACATATTTGTGTGTGAATATGTACTTTTTAAAAAATGTTCTTGGTAATCTTTTATTGCGCCTAATTTATAAATTAAAATTGATGTCCAAATAGACAGCGTGGGCATAGAAATCTGCGTGGTAACTCAATTTCACGCCTCAAGCGATTTTCATGATTATATCTACAAACGCTCTATCTCTGATGTTGCGCACCCCTATAAATATACCAAATTTTAATATATATATATATATATATATATATATATATATATATAAATATATATATTAAAATTTGGTATATTTATATATATATATATATATGTAGGTAGGTTAGGTAATGAAAAGTTTGGTAATCCGTATGGATAATCCCAAGGAGGATGTAATCCAGAGAGCTCAATGTAAAACCAGAGCGAGTATTAATTAAAAAACAGACAACCTTAAGGGTCCATTGATGATATTTTATTTCCCCAGGAAAGTGTTTTTCATGGTTTCTGAGATCACATTTTCAAGCATAAAAAAAAATTACACTTGGAAATGTGATCTGAGGAACTAGGAAAGCCACTTCCGTGGGGAAATAAAATATAATCAATGGGCCCATAAGGTTGTCTGTTTTTTAATTTTAATTAAATTAATTTATATATAAATATATATAGATATATAAAGTGGACATTGAAGTCAACGCTCAGCAGCGACATTCTGTTTTATGCTTAAACACATTCGTCAGGCCATGTGCATTGTGTTTTGGCTCGATTACGTTTAAGCACGAAACAGACAATCTCCTCCGTGTGTTGACTTTAATAATGATACTGAGCACTGTAAACCATAAATATAGCACACCTTAAAAATATATTTTATCTATCTATCTATCTATCTATCTATCTATCTATCTATATATATATATATATATATATATATATATATATATATAATTAATACAAGTAAAAATTTATTCCTTAGTTGATTGACGTTATATTTAGAGTTTTCGTAGATGGACCCGTCTGTCCACTCGTCAAGGGTTGACTGATTATTTTTCTCGATTTTTCTTCTATATATGCACTTATCATTGGTGCAATTTTTTTTTTCATCGTCGATGTGTGCGTTCGCGCGCGTGCACTCATGTACCCATCTGTGCGGATGTGCGTACGTGTAGAATGTCATTGTTGACATTTGATAGGCTATCGTTTTTAATTTTTGATTAAACAAATTTTGTTAAACAATACCGACAAAGTATGTCTGTCTGTTCAAATTTTTTAAGCTTTTACAATTTCTGACTTAGTTGTTTTATGTCAGAATTAAATTTGGTAAGATTTCCGAAGCTTATTTTTCTAAAAATCCGCGTTCTTTCTGTCACTACAGTTGTTATCGAGTATTGCGTGTTTAGTCTGTTTATGAAAATGTGTTTGGGTAATACTGGCGTTCCCGAGTTGGTGACAACCAATTTCAAATCACTTAATGGTGACGTCATTTACAACGGTCATACTGAATATTTTACTTGATTTTTTAAATTTTATTTCTACCCAAAGTTTTATTTTTTATTTATGATTTATTTTATTATACCCTATTATTAATTATGCAATCAAGTATTTTTTGTTATAGTAAGTCCTATTTAAAATGACAATAATATTAGACGTGCCACTCTTCATAATTATAATATTTTTATTTCCTTTAGACCTTTTTAATTCTTTGTTTAAAAGTTGGCTCCTTCTTTTATATGGTTGAATTACCGCCCCCTAACGATAATCACAGGCGGCACGAGATCTGAAAGCCTTTTCCTCATTCTCGTTTGAAGCGACAAAACAGGTTCTTTCTTGCTCCGATAGAGAGAGGTACTTCAGACACTTTGAACTTTCACAACTTTAACTTCATTTTTTATATCACCCTTCTGTAACATGTCTGGTTAATACAGTTATTAATTGTTGTTTGTTTGAAAATCATGTTTTTTTGCCATTATTTTTACCCAGACTTACATATCCGCTAATTATTTTTTGCGGGACAAATGTACTAGGAGGCATAAAATGATTCCTCCCCGCAACAATATATATATATATATATATATATATATATATATATATATATATATATATATATATATGTGTGTGTGTGTGTGTGTGTGTTTGTGGTGGTTGTCCAAGGGTAATTGAAAAGTAACTCCCTATTTTATATATGATGGACTATCCCGTCTAAATTTTAAAAGAAGGGAGAGTTCATTATACACAAAATAGGGAGTTACTTTCAATTACCCTGTATAACGAGGATAACCATATTTCTGTACCATAACAACGCAGCTGTTGTTGCTGCCAGCTCATAGGTTCTTCAATGACTCTTTGCTACTGGACTAAAGACAAATATGTCAAAGCAGAAATAGCTAAGATAAATGATGTCAGATGAGTGTTGTCTGTGCAGTTGTTTCACGTCAAATATGACATTCACGTCGACCTTCTCCATCACGACTACATAATCCAGAAAAAGATTGATTGATTCAGCCATTCGTTTTTTACGGCTTATCAACCCAATGCAGGCTATTTAAAACATGAAAATATTTTTTTTTTAGATTGTAATAATGTTTGGTGGTAATAATGGATTAGTGATACAAGTCTTACTAATTAATCCATAGCTGGAGGGAGAAGAGGTGGATTCATATCTTTACCAAGGCTATTTGCGCGTATTGAATATAACAAACCCAACTGGAATTGGAACTCGGCTCTACAATTAACAATTCCGAGTAATTATCCATTACACCACCCGCACATCCAAAGCTTTTTTTTTTTTTTTAAATGGAAGTAGCGGTAGAGCAATGAGAGGCTTGCTACATTCTGCCTATAAAAGAGAGAGGCTGGAGTGTGGAAAATAATTTGTCACCCACAAGGACTCGGGGACGCTTTTGGACTCTATCGAGACTAGAATGTGAGGATTGGGCAGCTCCCACCCAAATATGACAACAGTATTCCATTTTGGACTCTTGTAAAGGTAGAGGATAGCACTAGGAGTCAGGTACTTACTGGAGCGGTACAGTAAACCGACCATGTTTTCCTGTACCTTTAATGATGGATTGTATGTAAGAGTTCCACTTGAGTTTAGATGAGAATTAAACAGAAGACTAAGTTTGATTTCTCTTTGGTTTCAATCTATGACTATTGAGCTGAGATGAATCATTTGTTTAAAATCACCCCGGCCATTAATCTTCAAAATAAATAAATCTTAATTTTCCGATTTCCCCCCAACCCCGAAACATTACATTCTAAAACTTTCATATAAGTTTTATTAGCGGAAAAAAAATAATATGAGTGTCATTCCGGAAAAGAAAATAATGTACAGGGGATCCTCGACTTACGACAAAGTTCTGTTCCTAAGATGCGTTGTAACGTTTTTTTTCCGTGTAAGTCGAAACGTACCTGCGGTTTTCCGTGAACAAGCACCTACGTTAGTCTCCTATACTAACGTCATAGCAAAGTAATAATCTAGGACATAACAACACATTTCTATGAGATACGTTAACATAATTACGACTAAAAACACATGAAGGACGTAAATATAGCACATATAATAAAATTAAATTGTTTTAAGCTGCTTGTATATTTATTGCCAGTGATGACATTGGCTCTCGATAGATGAGACTAGCAGTAGAGCCCGGCGATGTAACAGTAAGAGATAGATCAAATATCGACCACTATAAAGACTGAAAAATAAAATCGACAAAGATTATTGTTTAAGGTTGACGGACACGCATGTCTTAATTAGTTTCTTTTTCTGTTTTTTTTTTTTTTCAACGAATTGGTCAAACTCAAACAAAAACATTGTTTTCAATCGTTATGAGTCTATCGATTGGATAGAATTTTATTATAAACAATTGTCTTGTAAATGAAATTTTTAAAGCATTCTGAATGTAAAAATAAAGAAAAAAGTGTGCAAGACAATAAGAAACACTACCTGCTAAAAAAAAGGTGAAGTTTTGTTGAAATCGGTTGAAAAATGTAGGAAATCCGATCCCATATATAAACGAACACACACACACACACACACACACACACAAACAACCCACCTGGGTTTTATAATAAGTATAACTCGATATTAATAAGTATAACTCGATATGAGTTGTCCCCCTTTCATTAATGCCTCTTAATCGTGTTTTCAAATTGATTTCGTGCAAAAACATTTGTGTTTTTTCAATTTTTGGCGCAAGGTAATTTTACGTAGTTCTGTGAAGTTTTGTTGAAATCGGTTGAAAAATGTAGGAAATCCGATCCAATATATAAACGTACAGACACACACACACACAATCTGCGTTTTATAATACGTAAGATGACGAAGCGTAAGATCTTGTCTCTCTTGCTGAACTGGGGAATCTGCAGAAAATCTGGAGAAGAAAGTAAAACAAACGTTTGTTTGTGTTTCTTTTTTATCGGAAAACTTATAGTCGAAACAAGATTAATGGAGACTGTGTCGTAACCACGAATCGTCGTAGGTCGGGACTGTCGTAACCCGGAGACTTTGTCGTCGGCACCCGCTCGTCATCCTCTCTCTCGATTTCCTTTCTCTCCTCTAGTGGCAGAGATGGCTGTGAATCAAAGAGCGTTTGGCGAGGCCATTCGCAGGAATATGATTTTGCTGGATAGCTCTGCGTGATGAAGAAAACCACACCCTTGACCAGAAGCGCCTCCTCCCTTAGGGGATTGAGACAGGCAAGATCTGGCAAACCTGGCTGCATCGGGCTGTCGGATGCTTGGTCTGTAAAGGTCTGCCTTGGTTACGCCAACCCGACTGGCACTGCCATCTTTCACAGGCTTGACCGTTGAGATCGTGCAGACTTTTGACTATCCCGCCGTTGGGGTCTTCGGAGATTGGTCACGTTCAGTCTGGTCTCTCCTCCTTAACCTTACCGCCATTGTTGACCTACAGGTGTTGGAACTCCAAGCGGCTTTGCTCTTATGATCACGGAGACATGCAAGCCCTATACCATGACAAGGAACGACCATACATATTTTAGACTGATTGTTGGAGTGAAGTTACTGTATTTAATTTTTTTGAAAAGTTTGCTGTAGGGTAATATATCTAAAAACTGTTTTAAAACCTTTATGAGAGAATCAGATCAAAAAAAATATAGACTCAGGAATTTGTAAACTTGTGGGTTGACCTAGTGATGCATTAGTCTCCCATCTGAATGTACTTCGTTTCTTTTTTTTTTATGTAATTTTGTTTGGGGGTTAAAAAAACACATTATCAGCCCACAACGGAAATATATAGATTACAAACAAATCATATACAATATACGACACAGTAAGCATAGACAAAAACGATAAAATGCTTTAGTATATATTTCGTTATTTTAAAGTACCTATACGTAAATAGAGCTAAAACGTTTGTATTTATCTGTTGGTAGCAATATATTCTATTGGAGAACTGACCAGACATCTGACTCCTTTGGTCGTCGAAAATGAAAAGAGGGAAAATTTGATTTTTTTTTCCAATTGGCGGCAATGCGTCTATTTTGGAGCATTTGATATTCAGGGGACACATAGAGGGCAAGTGGTACAGAGAAAACAATGCATAACATACTTAGTGAGCTTGAGTAAATGGATATCGGAACAGGGCTTAGGAGAAATAAGAGAAGTTTATTAAGAGCTACAGGATGTTGTGGAAGGCCATGATCGCCTATGTCTTCAGTTGACACGCCACAGTATGATGAAGTAATCAAGAGTTAGTCTTTTCTGCTGCTGCTGCTGCTGGCCGAAAGTTACTGATAGAAGCGTCTTCGTGTCACTGGTCGGTTAAGCTTGCCGGCTGTGGGGGTCCGACTCTTTTTAGCCTGGTCAGATCTGTCCTCATGGGTGAAATCGGCGTTGGTTTTAGTCAGTCCGTAACTCAGAAACGGCTGCTGCGAAAATCGTATAAGCCTTTTCTGATTGGTCAGAAGTTGTCTTATGGCCCTGGGTGTGCGGAGTCGGATGAGACTAAGATCGTTTTTTGTTGTTGTTGTTTTTTTTTTCATATGATCTGTGGATGTCGAAGTGAACATTTCCGTTTGAGTTAAAGAATTGGAGTTACGACACGGTTCGATACAAGTTCATAGAATTATTATTCTAGTATTTTGTTATAGAGGAAAGAAAGAAACTTCACTACCCCTTGTTTTTAGAAATTTACAAAAATATCAGGGGATTATCCGATTTAAACGAAATGTTCAGTACTTATTCATTAACGAATGAATTTCATACTGAATAGGTAATTTGATAAGAAATCTTTTGTGGCAATATTTGTGTCAGTCTAATCCATTCTTCATTGAAATCTCATGTGTACTTTTTAATTTGGTGAGGTTTGAGATTTTTTTTTACAATTATACAAAGAAAAATTCCTGAATATGTCATTTTAGTAAAAAAAAAAAATGCAACAAAAAAAGTATGCAATATCAAGTATGAACAAACGAAAAATTCGTCTTGAACTTTAACTAAAATAATTCAATAAAACTAAAAAAAAAATCATTTTTTTGACATTTGATGCTTCCATAATTTAATAAAATACGTTATTTTATGTCAAACTGGAAAGAAAATTATCTACACTTAAAAATTTATTAAAAAAAAAAAAAAGAAGAAAAATATTTCGATGTGGATTTCACGATAAGGACATTTATGTTTATTTTTTTAAAAAATCTTTTCACCTCCAAGCAAGACAACAAAGACACTACCATGCAGAGCGAGGGAGTTACTGAATGTGAAAGAATATAAGGAAAACATTATTAAGGAGAGAGAACAATAAAAGAACAAGAATTAAGACAGACGCTAACGATTGACACTGATTTTATTTTGAAGATCAAAGATGACTGGAAAACGAGAAGCCGGAAGAGAGTTCCACAAGCGAGATAAGAAACTATTACCGATCCATAGCGGTTTCAATTGTAAAAGGATAAAATGTTGTTGACGATCAAGTACTGCGCTTAAATTCATAGAGTCTAGATGTAGTGGGCCGTGGCTGTTATGTTGGCGGTTACGGTTTGTTGAGAGAAGTCAGACGTGGACGAAACGCCTGTATGGTTCAGATACTCCTGCTCGCCGGGCCCAACTACATAAAAAGGTTGGACTTTGATTAAGTCCAAAGAAGAAGGAAAAGAAAGCAAACAACACAAGACCGATAATATATGTATACACAACAAATATATATTCATAACAAGTTACAATACAGGGAAACAGTACGAAGGACAAAGTGTGTGAATATTCTGTATGTGCGTGCGTGCGTGGATATTTTGTGTGTGCGTGCGTGTGCATTATTGTGCTTTAGCGTGATTTCACGCTATTTCTTGTTAGCGACTACATTTCGAGGTTGATAGTTGAAATCCTCTAGGAAGCAGAGAAATTTACCTCGGGGCGTTAGTGCCCAGGCCTGAAAGGGAAAAAGAGGTCGAGCCGAAGGGTCATTGGCTATTTATAGCCAGGAAAGAGAGACCTCTGGTGAAAGGGTTACGAACTTGAAGGAGGAGGTAACTCCGACATAGATACTACAATGGAGATTAATATTTATTTACCAAATACAAAAATATGGCACAAGGCCAAAAGTGAAGATAGGGGAAATCTGGTGTTCAATCTGTCTTATCTTTAAACTTAGCTAACCGCAATTACTGAACTAAACATACCACAGTATTGCTTACACCAAAAAAACACGTTCTTACTTACCTTTATTACTAAAGTCACCGTAATACCTCAAAGTCTCTATGAAGTCCTAACTAGTTCCCATATGTACAATTTATTTGGGGTGGGGGATAAAAAACAACATTTAAAAAAGAGGAAAGTTCATCAGGGCAATTACCATGAAAGTATTTATAAAAAAAAAGCATAGGGAAGCTATGTTACAGCGGTGAGAAAGTGATTGAAGCCGAGATGCCAGGTCAGGACCAATGACATAGCAAATTCTTCTTTGGATTTTTATTAAGGAGCACCAGTGTAGTTTCATATTTTAATTAGTCCAGTTGGGTTGGGGTGAAAGTTAAAATTAATACTGCGCCCCTCCGGCAGCAACTCTCCTTCAGAAGGGGCTGAGGTCATTATCCGGTGCCTGAAAAAAAAAAAAAAAAAAGTGCTGAAGGGGAGAAAGTAGTTTTGAGCGGCGACCGAAATCGTTGTTTAAACTTGACTTTGTGCCAAATTATGTGCTTGTAGGTGCGTAAATCCCTTCAACAAATGGATCGCATAAATTGAGACGCGTGTTAAAATGCAAAAACAAGAAATTAAGTTTAAATCACATAGTAGTTGTGTAAAAATAAATAAAAATGGCGTTAAGTTTTATAAAGTGAAGATTGAGGAAAGATTATTGAACTGCATTTAAAAATACTGAATTATAGAAAAAGTTTTCTTTGATGCCTAAAAAATATTAAAGCTTTCAAAATGTGCATTTCATTTTCAAAGTAAAAGGGGTTTTTGTCCGGCTTTCTACTTTAACGCAAGAAATCTTATCTGGGCCCTACTTAATTTACTACACCTAAAGGTATTTTAAAGATTATTATTACCTATTCCATATTTGTCAACATATTTTATACATAAAAAAATCTAACAGTGAGACAGAGGAAGTATTTTTATAAAAGAAAAAAAAATTAAAATGATTATTACCACTAATTATAAGATAAAAATTAAAATAAAAAAATTAAAAATGAATGAATAAAAGCAAATAAATGAAAAAAAGTAATAATAAAATTTATGAACGGTGAATTATTATTAGTGCAACTTTCAAAAAAAAAATCGAAAATTAGGACACGCAGTTAAGGAAGCGTAACATGTTAGTTTTTATTAACGATAACAAAAGATTTTTTAACGTAACGGACCGAAAACTTTTAAATAAAAAAGAAAAAAAAAAAAAGAAAAAAAAAGTAAACGAAATCCATCTTTTCTTCTCAGTTATGAGTCTATGGTTTATTTTTTTAGGGTAATTATCTTTTCTATTAATTCACCCCCAAATAAAAAGAATTTTTTACTGAAAAAATTCACACCAAGTTCTCCCAGATTGAAGCCCTTCCATTGCACTCCGGTTGGGTTGACCTTTGCGAACGCCCCAAATGTGGGCGATTCGGGTGTGCTATTTCTATGTTTGGGGTTAGCATTCGCGCTCACACCGATAAATAAGCCCAAAAAACTGATTTTTTTTTTTTAATTGAAAAAAAAAATACTTGTAAGTACACGAAAATTCTTGTAAGCACACTTACGAAAAATGTGACTAACCTTCTAATTTTTTGGTAATTTTTCATTCTGAAGGCTGAAGAAGTTGTTGCGGGAAAGCTAAACAAATTCTGATTTAAAAAGAAAATTTATAATTTTAAGAGTGCCAAAAATTTAATAAAGTAACAAACAAATCTTGATTTAAAATTTATAATTTATGTGGTTTTAATTTATATTTGCGATAAGTAACTTTGGAGTGAATTAACTACATTGACGCTTAACACTACCAACAGAAAAAATGCGAATGGTAAAAAGGCGAGAAACACAATAATTTTAATTTTTTAAAACGTCACATTTCCCGCGTAATTAAACTTAACATTTATTGGGTCATAATTTAACCAAATTATTTCATTCATTACCTCGAATGACAGTTCACAAACCAAACATTTCACCTTAGGAAACTCATAATAGTATCTGTTATTGAAAATAAATAATTTCACCTGCAGAGACATGACTCAGTGAGTGAGTGAAGAAAGGAAGTAGTAGTGTGACGTACAGGTGAATAATAGAAATGTCCAATTAACTGTCGCTGCTTTACTTTTTTACAGGTGTGTCAGCAGCAGGAGGAGCTGCAGTCCCAACGTCTTCTCGCCCACCTGTCGGATAGTTTCAGGAACTATTCGTGACAGGTACATCTGAAACTTCTCTTGGGCTACAATTCAAATTTAAGGACCTAAACTTTTGCACAGGATATTCCCTTTGGATTTTTATTTTTGAAACCGACGACTGGAAAAGTTACAAAAGGCGTGTTTTTTTTTAAATTTATGGTGTTGGGTGGTGGTCTCGTCAGACCATGGCCAATGTATGGACGTATCTCTTGATTTGTTTGGGATGTTTTATATCCCAATCAGAATGTAACACCAGACAAAGTAAGTAGTTGAAATATATTTATATAAAAATAAAAAGAATTTGTGTGGTCAATTTCGAATCATGAAACCAAACCTAATTTAACAGAATAATATTTAAAAATTATCTGAGTATTACTTAAGTAAAAACAATTAAAAGTAATAACTTTTAAAAAATTATATTAGTTGTTTGTAATTTAATGAAAACAAAAAATTAATTTTAAAACCTTTTTAAAAAAGTATTTTTTCAGTACGGGTATCTCTTAGGAATTAGGAAAAAAAAATGAAAAAGTAAAAAAACTGATCTAAGTTAAGTTTATTTACTAGTAAGTTTCTTAACTTCTACATTTATTTGAAATTATCTTTAAATTATTTTATTTTTGTATCTAAACGTTAAACAGAAAAAGAACTTTACTTTTTTCCCTCTTAAAAATTGAACATTTTTCATCTCATCATGGCTGACCCCGTTTAATGAATCTCATTTCCGTGATGTTGTAAAAACGATTCAAATGTTGAATGTTTTGTCGCTTATATAAACGACAAAAAGTTGTATTTTTGCGAGAAGGAAAATATGTGAAAAATCCAATCTTAGCTTGCTTAGTTTTTTTTTTTTCTCTCATTTTAAGGACTTTTTTTTTTTTTTTTTTATTTATCAAATTTCTGGTTCAAGGCTTGATTTTTTTTTATTTCCTCTAAACAAAAACTACATGTACAACTTCTTCAAAGTTTAAAACTTGAATCTTCAATGATGACTAAAAAAGATATTTATGTATTTATTTATCTATATAGATATTTTTTTCCTTGTGAGTTATAAAAAGAAATGTTTTGCTTTACTTTTATTTTTCAACAGTGACTTTTTTTTTTTTTTTTTTATTAATTTGACCTAGTTTTAAATATTTATTTTTTAGTATAGGACACTTTTCTAAAAGTATTGAAATCACATGTAATTATATAATAAAATAATTTGTTCTTTGTATTTATTGGATAAAACTTGTTTAAATGTCTTCTTTTATTTCAGGATTTGTTCTTTCTTTCCATAAACTAGGAATAAGACCCGAATAAATACAAATTTGAAATATTCACGTGCAATTTTAGTCAAATCAAATTATTTTTTAAAGATTATAAATAAATTTAAAATAAAGCCTCTTTAGTACAGTTAATTAATTACATACAATATCAGAAAATTTTATATTCTTCTATTTTTAAAAAAAAAGAAATCATAATTGGTAATCACCGGTAATTTTTTTTTCTAAAGGCGACATAAATTTTATTTTTGCAATGAAAAAAAACAAAAAACGATCTCATTCTGTGTGTGTATATATCGTCATTATTACACTTAATCAAGATGAGTTTTTTTTTTTTTTTTTGCCTACGAGGTCAAATGAACAGGACCCTAATTTTTAAGTTAAAACTTACCTTTAAATTAGTGAACTTTGTACACTTTCACTTGTAGAGTATTATTCTTTGATGAAAAATGTTTAAGTTTGTTCGTTTGGATTATTTAATTTAACAAAAAAAATAAAAATAAAAAAGATAATAATAATTAAGCTAAGCAGCTACTTTTGCTAGGAATTCGGCTGATTGATAAAGGAAGGTCCTTTTTACCTTTCCACTGACTTTGGTATACATGGCCTCCCTTCTAAGGCAAGATATAACAAGGTCGTTTTTACGTGGGGAGCACCATACACATGTATATGGGCCAGGGATACTGTCCAGTCCACGCGACTATTGGCATCGATACCAATGCCACCTCTCTTAGAGCAATGAAGAAAGTGCTGCCACAAGGTTGGAATTCCCCAGACAGGGTGCCTTCTCCCAAGGAGAAGAACAGTTTGTTTACTGCACTTCTGGTCAAAAGCAAACTCCTGCGTCAGGTAACTAACTGACCGGGGAAATGATTTCTAACTTTTTAAAAATATTATTACGACTAAAAACTTACCCCCTAAAAAAATAAAAAAAAACACACGTAGTAAAAAGGGTCTGGAGAAATGAAATATTTAGTTTAGTTTGTTAAATATTCAAACGTGTGAAAATGAATAATAATGACGCGTGTAAAGGATTGGCGATCTTCGTTAAATCACTTTGATTTTAAAACAATCGTTTAAGATAAGAATTTGACATTTTTTATGGTTTTCTTAGTTAATTATATTTTATTTCCTAATTATTTTTGGTCTAGAATCTGGATCATATTTCTCATGCACAGAAATGATAGTAGATAATTTACTAGAATTTTTAACTTTTTGAAAGAAAACAAGTTAATTGCAGAACAAAGAACTTTTGAAGATTGTTATGACCTTGGTATCGAAAACTTGTTCTGATGTATGTTTGGAGATGTCCCATGAAAACCAACTGCAGGAATCTGCACAAAAGGGAAATAGTGATCTGAATATATATTTTGAGAAAAATTAAAAATTTGAAATAAAAATATTTAAACCATAACTCGCCATTTTGTGCATCCGAATTACAGACCAGATTCTAGGCTAGATTTTTTTTTTTTTTTACCTCTTAGTCTTGTCTTATTTAATAACCGCTTATTTATTTATTTTTTTTTTTTACAGTAATACACACACATTTTAATGTTTTATGTTTTCAAATTTCACATTATAATTACATTTTTAGGAAGTTTTTATCCCATTACGACTGGAACACTGTGCACCACTGAAAATTAATTGTAGAATGTATTGTAGATTGTTTGTGTACTATCAAAAAAACTCAAAATAATTCCATAAACCAATTTAAGCATAAATTTACGACGGGTATTACATAGGATAACCTTTCAATTGAATAAAGATGATGATTAGCATCGTAGATTGTTGAAAAATAATCAAAATTGCGAACATTGTATTTTTAGACACATTCTTATTGAATTAGTTATTGTCAAAATTAAAAATCTTTTTTTTTTTTTTTTTTTTTTTCGATATTAGTTAAAATAAACGTAAGAAAGTGCAAGATCACTAGGATTTTCTCTTGATCAAGTGGCGCTGTATATCGACAAACTTTGGATATGTTTTGTTGGGGATTTTTTTTTAAATTTAGTTTAGTTTGAATTTTTTTTTTTTTTTTTTTTTTAATAAATGCCATTAAAAAAGTTTTTAAATTCTCAAATCAACTCCAAACGAAACTAAAATTGGAAAACTGAACAATTTAAGCTCAGCACGTCTTCATTTTATTGATTGGAATTTTGATAAAATCTTAGTTTGCTCTTGTCATAATGAAACAATTTATTCCAGACGTTAATGTTTGGAAATGAAGTATTTGAAGTTCATGCTTCTCTCCCTTTTAAAAAGAAAAAAGAACCCCATACGTAAAGAGCGCCTCAGTATTAAGCGATTTAATTTTCTTTAAATTTTTTCTGCTTGTAAATTGGTAAAGTAACTGACGTCAATTTTTATTAGAATAAAAAACAAACCTACTACTGTTATACGTTTTATATCTTCAACAATAACTAAAGTGGGGAGCGAGGAAGAAACTTCTGGATGTTTCAAATTAAATAAAATTTGATTTTGTTTTACATTGGTTATTCAGTTCCAAAAATTGAATATATGGATCCCTTTCTCAAATAATGTCATATTTTGATTGTTGGATAAGTTTTTTTTTTTTTTTTTATAATTATTGCTCACATGATGCAATGCCCAAGAGTCACTCAAAGTAGAGGCTTACTGAATTAGATTGTTGTAAGGGCATAGGGAAGGAGGAAGAGGTGCATATTATGAGATTAAGATTGTAATGTTTACAAACCATCCTCTGAGGAGTCTGTTTCACACAGTGACAGTTTTGGGGAAAGTTCTTTCTGAATGGAACTTGCTCCTAAACAAAGGGAACAAGGATGATTTGATGCTATGTACATGGTATCAGGCTTTCACTGCTAGAAACCTCGATACTATATAACAGTTTGTTTGAACATCTACTATAGTAATATCAACAGTAGTAAGAGGCTAGGAACATTTAATCTGTGAGAAAGGGGCTTTATGGTGGGGAAATAATTCATCACTCACAAGGCTGCGTAATTGCTTTTGTACTTGGTCAAGGCTGGAGAGTGAGGGCTGGGCAGCTAGGAGTATTGCTGTCATATTGGGTGAAATTTTAATGAAAATGTTATTTTGACATAGCATCATACTTAATCACAAAACATTATGCAATTTGAAGAGGGCTGAAGAATACATTGATTGAAACAACAAAACTTAGGATTCTAATCTTAGTTCTAGAAATTGTGTAAAAGTTGCACAACTTCAGACATTTTATATAATATGTATCAGGGAGTGTGTGTAGTTTAATGGTTAGAGGCTGGGAAAGTGAAATCAGTAAGTTGGATTTGTGTTGTAAAATACGGCAAGAGTGTATTGAGATTAGGATAAACACCTAGCCAATTGCTAACCCAACTGCTGTGGAGAGTAATAGGCAGAGAAAGAAAAGAGACAGGAGGCAACAAAATGATACTGCTTCAGAAGGCACAGCAACTTTAAGAAGAAAATGCCCATGGATCTGAGTTCACAAGACACTGAGTCTTCTCAAGCACTGACTGCAGGTTTTCTTGTCGCTTTTATTGACAGCTGACAAATCCAAATCTAGAAAAGTTGCAGAGAGGCCCATACCTGCACATGCCAAGTTGTTCCACTGCTGATTGAGAAAACTTGGATGTAATTGGTTTTGACAGTCATATCCACATGTGATCTGGGACCTCTTTTGTGTCTGTACTGCTGTGCATTTGCCCTGTAAAACATCAATTGTAAGAAGACACAATACTTGATCATTAGCAAAAGGATGATCTCAAAATGCAAATTCCAAATTGGAGATACCAAAATCAAACAAGTACAATAATTTAAATGTCTAAGTATTTTAGCAGAGGATTATAAGGCACATTAGTATAGTGAAAGATGCCTTCCAAATGCTAAGCAAAGTATTAAGAAACAGAAAAAAAATCATAGAAAAATGTACTGATCTTTTATGTAATGGCTGGACAATCTTCTCACAGATGAAGAGACTTTAAGCAACATAACTGTTCTACAGAATGATACTGAGAATACCATGGACCAAACATGTGAGCAACAAAATAGTTTTAGAGAAAATGGAAGCAAATGGAGACTTATACTAAACATAAGAGGCAATTGAAATTTCTAGTGTGCATAATGAAGAAAGATGGCTTGGAAAATGATACTCACAGGACAGATTGAAGGCAAGAGAGATGGAGGAAAGCAGCAATTAACCTACTTAGCAAACCTCAGTAAATGGATGACACAACAAGATTTAGGAGAGATAACAAGATAAAATTTATTAAGAGCTACAAATGATAGGAAATTGTGGAGAGCCATGATTGCCAATGTCCTGAAAGGACATGGCAAATAGAAGTTGTTGTAGTCCTGGCAAATTGAATGCTATGCAGCCATTGATTAAATGATGCACTTCACAATTAACTGTAGTTTGAAGTTGTGGTCTATATGATCTCGACTGAGGTTGAATAAAAATTATATTCATATAAGCCAAAAGTTTGGGTCTACTCTTTTGGATTTAATAATTAGTAAGTTTCATACCTCCTTTGGTTATGTAGGAGTTACTGAAGCTATTAGTGCATGGGATCCAAGTTTTTTTTTTTTTTTTTTAGAGCCAGAGAGGTTGACTAAATTTTAAAATCCAACTGGTCAGCTAGATAGATTAGGCAAAATGAACTAAAATTTTAAGGAAACTTTATACAGTAACGGGTGGATTTTGTTATTATTATTGAATATATGATAAAAATCTTCAGGAAGAGAAAGTTCCTCTGGCTCACAGTGAGTTAGTAAATTAGTTTTGAAAAGGCCTTAAATTCTTAGGCAATTCTTTGAAATCAAGAGGGTGCTTCCAAAATTTTGATCTATAATGCATATAAATAGTTAATAATTTTCTTTAACAGCCTTTCAACACTTTTAGTGTTATTTAATGTCATGATTTGTTATAAGGGATGTTTTGTTTTTTGTTTGAAGGCAGAATTAATTTTAAATTTTTGTGTTTGGTTTGCACAAAAGTCAATGATATACACTAGTTTGACCCATTGAAGAATCAAAATGTTTCATAAGTCTTTTTTGGTGTTTTTTTTTTTTTTTTTTTTTTTTTCTTTTAATCAAATCGAAAGAATCAGCAATATTATTGGTCCTGATCTGGCATCTTGGCTTCAGTCATTTTCCCACTGCTGTAAAGTTGCCTCCTTGTACCTTTTCTATAAATAATTTCATGGTAAATGTTTGGATGAGATCTTCGCTATGGTACCTGGACTTTATGAATGTAAGTGCATTACTAGACTTGCAATGAGGTCTTATCAATTAACAGTCAATTTGGCTTGATGTAACCATGAGTTCTATTGTAACATTTTTTTCTATTGCACTTTTTGCTTGTAAAACTCTTTGACATTCTGAAAGTTAATGAACTATGAAAGGCAGGAATGTTCAACTTCCAAGTGATCAAATTAACTTATTTAAACCAGTACTTTTATGGATTGTTTTTCCTTCAATCCTCAGCGGATTAATTGGTAAACTAAATATTTACAGATTGCATTTTACTTTTCTTGATTTAAAAATTGATATACATTTTTTTATGATGATATAAATTGTGAAAATGATTTTGTTAATGATGTAAAGTTGGGTGTGTTGGATAAAAATTTAAAGTTTTTTTTTTTTTTTTTTTTTTTTTTTTTATTTAATATATGGTTGTCTTGTTTCTTATAATTTGCTTAACTTTTGCAATCCCAATGTATCTCCACATTTCGTTGTTGTATTTTCCATCCTCTGTTAGCGTTAACATGTTGCCCCCACACAGTCTTGTGGTGGTATGTCGGCAGGCCCACACAACCCTCTGATGGGCTGTTTTCCATTTTCTTTTCTATGACGGTTATTAGGAGTGGGATGCTATGAGTGATTACTTATGAGATCATGGTACACCAGAACTGTTTGTGTTTTTTTTTTTTTTTTTTTTTTTTTTTTTTTTTTTTTTTTTTTTTTTTTTAACCTTTTGTTTTCCTTTTAGAATTTCTATTGCTGTTTTTGAGGGCATTTTTTTTTATTTTTACATACACAGAGCTGTAACATGCATTCAAGTAAAGTAAAAGATTGAATAAACAGAAAATTTAATTGTCAAAATATTAAATTTAAAAAAGTATACTTTATTTACTTAGGAAACCAGAATAATGCATACAACCAGTAAAATAAACATAATACTATTCTAATAGAAATCTTCTTTTATGAGCCATGTCCCGTCAGGATGTAGGTGATCATGGCTCTCCACTTCTTCCTGTCCCTTGTAGCTCTCAATAAGTTTTGTCTTGCTATTTCTCCCAGACCCTGTTCTGCCATCCACTTGCTTAAGCCTGTTAAGTATGTCACACATTGCTTTGCTTTATCCCTCTGTCCACCCTGTGAGTATCAGATTTTCCAAGCCCTCCTTTCTTATTACGCGTTCCAGAAATTTCAGCTACCTCTTCGTGATGTCAAGTATGTTTCCTCTTTGTTTGTATCCTCTTTAAAACCTCATCATTGCTCACGTGTTTGGTCCTTGGCATCCTTCTGCAAACCATGCCTCTGTTGTCTTGAGTCTGTTCATCTATGAGGAGACTGTCCAACATTCACTGCCATAAAGGAGAAAAGATATAAAAAAGAAATAATCATATTCCTAAAGTCTGATTTCTTGAAAAAATATAAAAGCACATATTGCTACATGGCTAAGAAAAGTTGAATTGATTCTTATTTTGTATGTCTCTTATTGAAACACTTAAGGCAAAGGAAAGGATGACATTCACATTCAGCACAGAATGTATTTAGTTTTTTTTTGTTTTTTATCAGCTTCCTTTGCACTCATCGTTTTCCTCATTTCACTATAACAGGATTTAAGATATAGTGTTTTAGAGCCTGTGACAACAATGGAAATGAGGCTTGTGAGCCAATATGTTAACACTTCCTAGATATTTAAATTTTGTACTTGTTTGATTTTGATATCTTCAATTCATAGTTCTCATGTTGGCCTGTTTCTTTTGCTAACAACCATACTTTGTGTTTATTTACAATGTTTAGTCCTTTCTTCTTGCTTTCCTTTATGACCTTTAGAAATTCTTGTAGTTTCCTTTCAATGTCTGTTATCAGTACTGTGTCATCTGCATATCTTATGTTGCTAAGATTGTCATTGCCAATTCTGAATCTTGCTAGGAATTCTAATTTTCTCCGCATTGTTTTACTGTAAAGTTTAAATAAGATCATCTTATATGGAGGTCATATGCCACTTTTGTGTATTTACCGAATTTCTCAATGTTGGTGTAAGCATGAAAAGCACTGAGAATAGCTGAGACTTTTTTGAATTTTTCTTGGCATAATGCCTTTGAGAAAAATGTGTATCCATATTCTAAATGAGGAATTAGTTCCTGTGACCGATAGTATGTAACTCAGTACAAAGTGTGGCATCTTGCTTAGAGAAGAAATTGATAGTATCATGAAGCCTCATGACTCAAACAAATATTACAAAGGACTACAGCATGGTACCTTGACAATATATTATGCCACCTTAGGGAGGTCATATGCCACTTTCTATTTTTGTGTATTTACTAAATTTATTTTCTGTCCATATACAGACGATTTGCTCCCACTGCAAGTTTGGGATTATTCTATTACCCTTCCCAAATAAATCAAGCTTACCGAGCAGTTGAAACAGTTCTTTGTGACAACATTTTATGATACAACATTTTTAAAATTAACAACTGAAGCACAGCTTTTGTTGCTTGTGTTTTTTTTTTTTTTTTTTTTTTTACAGTAAGTTTCACCCTGTGTATAGATGTAGTCATAAATTCTGTGCTAACAGTTTCTTCTATCGCACTTCTTGCTTGTGGAACTCTGTTCTAGCTCCATGCTTTCCAGTTAACGTTAATTTTCAAATATTTAAATGCATTGTCAATTGCTATCTAATGTCTTCTTGATTACAATTCTATTGTTCTCACTCCGTAGTAATGTTTCTGTTTTATAATTCTTCCACACCTAGTAACCTCTCGTCTTAGTGACTTTACTGCCATGCTTGGGATGAACTCTATGATATATATAAAAATTGTTTGTGCAAATATTGGCTATCAATCTGTATGCAGTGCATAAACATCAGAAAGAAAGTTATTGTCAGGAATGAATACTTACTGACAGAAGAGCCATTATATCATGTATTACAAACAATAGAAGTATTATTTATGATAGAGAAAACAATCTGACTTGGAATAGTTATCAGGCAACACAGTCTTATCTCCCCCTCCATAGCAATGAGATATCCCATTGTTAACAAAAGGCATTATTCAATCCCAGGAAGCAGGCATACCTTTATAACAAAGGAATGTCTCATGAGTAGGTAGGGGAAATCAGGTTGTTAATATATTTCATTTGTTTTCTTTTGGATATTTTTTTTTTTTACTTATAATAATTTAAAAGCAGAATTGTTTCTTATATGTGGCAATTGTTTATATAAAAATAATTATAAATTTCACTTGTGGAAAATATAATCAATGCAAATAAAAAAAAAAATAAAAAAATATTGCCATCATTTTTCCACAATCATGGTAAACTCTTCAATATTTGTTTTATAGTAATATGTAAAAGTTTTGGGTTAGCTTTCATTGGTCATTTTTACTTTAAATGATTTAAAAACAAGATTATCTTCTATGTGTGTCAATGGAGTTAATTGTAGAGATAAAAACATCTTAGATTACACATGCAAAAAAAAAAAAAAATATATAACTAATGTAATCAATGTGGACCTGGGATCTTGATTTTAATCACTTTCTTACAGACATGACATGGCATCCCTCTCTTGAAATATTTTCATAGTAACTGTTCTGATGAATTTTTTTTTTTTCCCCTAGTGCCTCAATTGTGGTGTAATGGATAATGGCAGAGTTTGAATTCCAGTTACGTGTGTTAGATTCACTTATGCACAAATACCCTTAGGAAAGGTATGAATCCATCTCTCCCCCCCCCCCAGCTATGAGCTGAATAGCAGAACAGATTGGGTTTTTTAGCCTTGGTTGGCAACTAGTCTACCGCAGAAAGGAATGGCAACCTACTGCAGGGGGGGGATCTGCCTCGTCAGTCATGTGTTGAAAGATACATGGTTTCCTAAGCATGTAATATGTATGGCACTTAACTGACTGATTAGATTGGCAATTAGGTCTCTCTTTTATTGTTGAAGTAATTAGATGCAACCACCATTTCTATTCTGATTGTTTCTTTTATCGTGTTTCTCACCTGTGGAACACCTTTCTGATTTCTTCTGTCAGACTTGCTGCTCTTCTCCCTTTACAACCCCCCCGCTTTTTTTTTTTTTTTTTTTTTTTCACAAATTGTGGATGTTTTCCAGTAAATATTTAACCCCTCCCCCCTCCGGAACATTTGTCCTGCAAACAATATTAGTGGACTTGTGTAAGTCCTGGTAAAAATAAGAAATGCAAAACTTGGAATTTAAAAGAAGTGGCTGTTGATGCATTTTATAAACAAACATGAGTACAACCGTAAAGATAAAAACATCAGAAAAGACTTTCATTGTGGAAAATATAATCAATCCAAATGACCGTGAATCCATCTCTTCTCCCCCCCCCCCAGCTATGAGCTGAATAGCAGAACAGATTGGGTTCTTTATGCACCACATACAGATTGATAGCTAAAAAACGTACACAACTGAAAGGAAAAGACGTTAAAACTAGCTATAAGAACGTGCTTGTTTGTGTGTGAAGAAAGTTCACTTGTCAGTGGACCAAGAAAAATGAGTGCACATCAGTTGTGACACTCTTTATTTACATTTGTCTACCCCTAGAAATGAGGAAAAAAAAGATGGAAATTTTTTTTGCCTTTTTATAAACTTAAAAAGTGACATCTAATGGGCGTTTCTAATGAAGCCAAGTAGGTTAACATGCAGTCTAACCCTTGCCAACTATTATACCAGGATGAAGCACCTATCAGCTGGAAGGAGAGAGAGAAAGGGAGTTCAAGTATGGGATAAGTTTTCTTGATTTCAAATCCTCTTTGTCAAACACCCAAGGCACTTGTCACTTAAAAGACAGACAAAAACTCTTTAAACAGACAACAAACATAAGAAGGTATGACTAATCAGAAGGGAATCATAATAATAATGATAGTTTTATCTAAGAATGGTCGATTGATTGATTGCTCTGTTTTAATGCTTATTTACTGACAAAGATTTAAAAAAAAAATTAAATATATGTCTTGTAAACAATCTTTTGGGTCATTGGTTCCACCACTCTCCAGTTATGCCTCTAGGACAGTTATTTAGTGCTATAATTTGTAGTATAGACCTACCCTCAAGTAGACTTGGCTAGTCTCTACTTGTATCTTCTTGAAAAAGTCCTCTAGACTAGTCATGTCATAAAATTGCTTGACATATAGGGCCAAGGTCACAGAATATTTTTACAAGCATATGCTTCCATTTTCCTGATATGCTGTGCATTTAGGAGACATATTTCAGTTTTAATTTCTTAATGCTTTTATTTTTGTCTTTATTGCTGCCATATATGGTCCAGTGTCCCTGCTATTTACCTGGAGCTCCTTGATAAGATCCAAAGAAGAATCAGCAATATTATTGGTTCTGATCTGGTGGCGTAACTACAGTCATTTACCAACTGCCATAAGGTTGCCTCTCTGTGCCTTTTTTATAAATACTTTCATGGTAATTGTTCGGGTGAGCTTTTCACTATGGTACCTATACTTTATGAATTTAAGTGCGGTACTAGACTGGCATTGAGATCTCATCAGTTTACAGTTCAGTTGGCTAGATGTAGCTGTAAGTTCTATGCTAACAGTTTTGCACTTCTCACTTGTGGAATTTCCTTCTAGCTCCATGCTTTCCAACCAACTTTAATCTGCAAAAATTTAAATGCAATGTCAATCACTATTTACTGTCCTCCTGATTACTCTTTTCTTTCTCTGCTCATTAATGTTTCTGTTCCTAATTCTTCTACACCCTGTACCCCTTGTATTTTAGTGGCTTTACTGCCTTGCTTGGGATGAAACTGATTTAAAAAAACAAAACAAAAAACGTTTGTTTTGGCATTTTAGTCCATCTTATTTCCTAATGATTTACAAAGCTCCTTTTTAACTTACTGGTATTATGGCTGGAAGCCATAATACCAGTAAATATTTTTAGTTTGGTTATAGGGGATGCTGAGATGAGTTAGTTAGTCCCTCTCATTCTCTATGGAACATTGGACTATTTTAACAATGCATCTGAGGAATTGCTAATAGTAGGAGTTTCAGTGGGAATTTGAATTCACAAGCAGTTCCCAGCCACATGTATATATACACTTTCAGGATAGTGCAATCGAATTTAAATTCAGTTTCCTTTTCCTAGACTGGTTGCCACCTAAGGCTATAGGACCTACTCTGTCCTGCTATTTTACCTGTTATACCGTGCATTCAGGAGGGTGTGCATTTTATTTTTTTTTTTTTTTTTTTTTTTTTTTAAATGAGTGATTGATATAGATGTTTTATTTTGATTCTAGATAGGATGACTTCTTCCTTCCAAAAATATCTGAGACTGTGAATCCATTCTCCGAGAATGGTTTTAATTTTGTAAAGTTTGTTTGGGTGGTAGTTCTATAACTCTTGCAACTTGTTTAGGATGTATGAGTTTATGCTTACTTTGAAGTCAGCATAGGAGATTTTCAACTTTGAAATGTTCATTTTTAGGAATTCCTTTGATGCCATGGCAGTTTTTACATTTCTGCTGATGTCAATATGTTGCAGTACCCAACAGAAATTTTTTTTCTTGCAAATGAAATGGATCCTGTTTAGTAATTTAACTATTAAAGGATTGTTTGTGTTTTGGTTTGTTAGTAATGTAAGTATGGTTTGTATATCTGAAAAAAAAAACTCTGATGTTGTCTGGCTCATTGTCTGTTATGATGTCTAAAGCAAAGTCTATGGCTATAATTTTAGCACTAAAAGTTTAGAATTTGTTCGGTAGGTGTGTTTTAAGTGATGTCATCAAGAATGGTTGAACATCTAACTTAGTCAGTTTTTTGACCCATAAGTATAGATGTTCTGTAAAATATCAATTTCTAAAAAGATTTCTGGATTTGTATTGGTGTTAGGGTGTTTGGCAGGGTTTACTAAAATGTTGGCTGTTTTGTTAGCCAAGGTGGGTTTTCTATATTAGTAGATTTAAGGGTTAATGTAGTGTCTATTATTTATTAATGTTTTCCTTGTAAAGGCCACGAGGTTGAATTTTTTTTTTTTTTTTTTTTTTACTGTAGCTTGAAAAAACCCTGTTGAATGCGGGGTTGTTCTTACAGGAATGTGGTTTGGTATAGTATTTTAGTGCTAATTTCTGTTGTATTAGTGTTGGAAGTATTTTGTAGATATCAGTGTATACACTTTATACCAGAGATGTTGTTAAAGCTCCTTGGATGATGAATGAATTGTATCAAGCTTATTCAGGTATGACTTCCTTGGAGCACTTTAAATGAAACTACCATAATCCAGTTTGGACCTTACTGGTGTTCAGTATAATTTCAGAAGAGTCCATCAGTGCCCTAGACTGTGTGAGCAACCACTTTGAGTATTTGGATTGTTTTATTACATTTAGCTCAAAGACATTTAATGTGAGGTATAAATAACCTTCTGTCAAAGATAATGCCCAAGAATCTATATTGGTCGACTACAGGAATATCAGAACCATCAAATTTTAAATCGGGGTTGTGGTGTAGCTTTCAGATTGACAGTAATTTATTTGCTGAGCTTTGGTTTTGGAAAATCTGAATACATTTTCTTTGGTCCATTTTTATAAACTTTATTGGAACATTGTTGGTGTTCAGTTGTATGGATATTTTTTTTATCTACAGCAGATCAAGAAATTCTTGACATAAAACAGTCAATTCCTGGATTGAGGCATATCATCATTTATTTTTAAGAAGGTAACTGATAAAATACTTGCTTGTGGTACACTTGTTTCTTGGTCATATAGATCAGAAAGGGTAGCACCAACTTGAACATTGAAAAATTGGCAGTCTTCCTTTTGAGAGCCATTTTGTTTAGATCTTGTATGATGGTGTGTTTCCATGTGGTATCAAACTTTTTCTATATCTAAGAATGGACTAAAGGATTAGGTTTCTTTATTTCAAATTGTTTGGGTTGAACAGGTGACATTTTTTTTTATTTGAAATTGGTTGATCATTTCTAATAGTGTAGTTATATGATGCTCCACCCTGCACATTACAAAAGCACTGAGTATTCAAAAAGCAAAGGCAAACATATACTGTGGTAATGCTTACTGTTTGCTTTATGTATTTCCAGGAAAAAGCAACATGGTTCATGTGTTCATTCAACAACATTGTGACAATATTGATGTCCTTTGATCATGATACCCATAACCTTACATAGACAAACCCTGTTGCTGAATCTATTAAATGTTGTTAACTGTAATTAATATATTAATAATAATTGGCACAGTGTAATCATACTTATTATAAAACCGAGGTTGTGTGTGTCTGTTCATTTATATAATGGATCGGATTTCCTACATTTTTCAACCGATTTCAACAAAACTTCACTTTTTTTTTTTTTTTTTTTTTTTTTTGGCAGGTAGTGTTTCTTATTGTCTTGCACACTTTTTTTATTTTTACATTCAGAATGCTTTAAAAATTCTATTTACAAGACAATTGTTTATAATAAAATTGAAAAATTCTATTCAATCGGTAAACTCATAATGATTGAAAACAATGTTTTTGTTGGAGTTTGGGTTTGACCAATTCGTAAAAAAACAAAAAAAAAAAAAACTAATTAAGACATGCATGTCCATCAACCTTAATAATCTTTGACAATTTCATTTTTCAGTCTTTATGATGGTCGATACTTGATCTATCTCTTACTGTTACATTCCCAGGCAATGCCGGGCTCTACTGCTAGATTAATAATAAAATTCAAGTTAATATGCTCTTTTGTTAAGAGTTTTTGCTTCAGTTGGAAGGTTGGTTGGTTGATATTATGACATGCCAACCCTTGCTGGGTTATTTAATTTTGTTTGGGACACCCAGTGAGGATTGGACTCGCTATGCAACAGTAATGATAAGTCAGAGTAGCCTTGCTAACTATTATCCCAGGTTGAAATACCTATCAGCTGGAAGGAAGGAGAAAGGGAGTTCAAGCATGGGACAATGTTTCCCAACTTCAAATTGTCTCTGACAAACACAGAAGGCACTTGCCACTTGAAAGCCAGACAAAACATCCACTGCAAATGCCTTCTAAATGTAAATGCTTCATATATGTGTCCCTAAAAGAAAAAACATATTAGCATTTACTTATTTAGCTTTGATTCATAATGTGTAGTATCTCTGTCCAATGTCATTTCAGTAAGATGAGATATGTACTTTGATCATGCTATCCATGATCCTACTTGGTCAAACCATGTTGTTGAACAGCTTATAAAAGGGTATCAAATTTCTGTCTATATTTCTGAGATGAAGTATTGTAATTATTTACATTGTTCGGATTGATGCCCTCATCTTTATTGCCATATTCACATTGTTTCAGCCGTTGTACACTCCAGCCTTCTTCATATGACTGAAATTTCAAGCTGAACCCTTTTTCATCCACTGGGGTAGATTGTTCTAGTTCCACATACCTTGCCTCTTCAGGATGTTTCAGTATCTACCTTTAACTTGACTCTCCAAATTTTTTTTGTTTACCTCAGCTGTAGCCAAGTATTGAACTCACAACTCTTTGGGTAAAGTCACTGGATTCAACCAATGCCTTTATCCACTGGGCCATGTCTTCTAGGCTTTCATTACTGTAGCAGGTTTACTTTTTATTGGATATTCTGATTGTGGCTTTAGTAACAGTTAAGAAAGTGCCATGTTGTGGTGCAAGATAGTACTGCTGTAAATTTGTTCTTCACTAGGTTCTTCACACTTGAGGCTCTGAGCTCTAATAAATTAAGCTGATGGGCAGTCCATTTGTCATCATTTTCTGAAGAAAAGAAACGATTAAAGATAGTTACAAGATGTGTGCTGAAAAGTTCTTTGTATTATAGTATGTGGTTCACATCAGGAAATACCAAATTGTCTGAATTAAATTTAATGTCAATAGGGAAAAGTTTGTTCTAAGAGAAGTTGATGTTGATCTGTGGTGAACCTAATGTCTAGGGTGTCAACTGTAAGCGTTCTGAAAGCAAAGGAAGTATTTGTCGCAGATTTACTTCCACAACACAAAAAAAAATCACTGTAAGTACAGACTCGAATATTGGGGACAGAAAGAAATGCTGAAAACTCGATTCGCCGGTACTATCTCGAATCACAATGCGTGTAACCAGTCAGGAAAATAACTCACTCTCTAACAAACGCCGAAGCCATAAATGCCCGAATTTCCCTTCTCCGAATCGAGAACACCAACTGCTTTTATCGGCAGAACCTATTTTTTTTCATTCGTCGACAGCTGGGATAGGATGCTCCGTAATTTGCATATCAAAATACTCTTATAGCGACTCCTGCGACGGACTTTTCTTTTTCCGTCGTAGAATACACGCGACGTGGTGTTGCTTGGTTTGACGAGGTAAGTCCCTGTTTTCTTCGCTATAAGATTTTTGCTGACTACTTTTTGGTAATCCTTCTTCGGCAGATCGCACACAAAACACGAACTTTTTTTCGGGGTACCTGATTATCTCTTTCACTACATCAACCTTGAGAGATAATTAATTTTTGTTTCTTTTTAAAAAAAAAAGTAATGTGAATATAGTGTTAATATAATTGTAGTATGTGATTCATGTCAGGAAATACGAGATTGTCTAAATTACTGTACACCAGGAGACTTAGCCTGAGATGAGTTGATATGTGGTAACTTCAGTATGTAGTGTGTCCAGCCTAAGGCATATCAAAGTATGCTTTGTACTTCATGTCATACCTAAGAGCTGACCCAGAATGTGACCAAGTGCAGAATGTGACCTCAAATGATGTCAAGAGCTGCACCAATATAAACCAGGAAGTGAACCCTACTGAAAATAGGACACAAAAACAACTAGATAATAGGAAGTTATATAAATACCTGATATATGACATCTACGAGAGAATCCCAGACAGAACATTGCTAGCCTCTCGCTGCTTTGTCCCTATCTCCATGGAAAGTTTTCAGATAAATTACATTCCTTAGTTCCACTAGTTCTAACCTTTGCAGCTAAGACTCGCCATGCACATTGTAGCAGACCACCCTCGTTACCTTGGTATTCCACTGGTGAGATGTAAATTCTACTCCAGTAGCTTCTTTCGACAAACCATTGTTTTGTGGAACTGATTTCCAAGAGGATGCTTTGCTCATCACTACAATCTTAACCAGTTCAAATCTAGGGTTAACTGTTATCTTCCCCACATAAACTGTGGCTCTTACTTTAACCTTCTACCTCAAGTAAAAGGATGAACATCATTGTAAAAAAAAAATCCCTCACATCATCAAGAAGTTTGAAAGAAAACCTGAAACCACATATCCTTGATTTGGTTGATTTTAATCTGATAGTCGAGAAGGGAATAAACCTTTTCTTTTATGTATGCAAAATTGTCTTGTAGTCTTAACTGACATTACTAATGTTCTTGCATGCCCATTAGTATTTGGTAATTATGCTTTATTAGTATTTGCTAATTTGGTCAAATCTTAGTAAATGGGTTGTGGTGAGTTTACCTCATCAAAATTGAGATCAGTATGATTGTTATGCAATTTAAACATTTTTTTTTTTTTTTTTGTAGAGTTTAGTAACTTGTAGGGTGCCCAGATATGGTCTTTCACCAAACTACTCCAAGTGGTAAAGTGGTTTATTGTCCATGATTTTTCTAAAAGCATTACCCGCATATAAGGTCAATGAACATTGATCATGCTATTAGTCATCTGAATGTATTGCCTTTGCCTGACAGTGTCTGCTGCTTGATAAGGCATTTGTTAAGCACAATTTGATCTTTATAGCTTCTAATGTAAACTTAACAATTGGCCTCTTGCGATTATTATTAAACTCTTTGCTCATTTGTTATTTCCTCCATGACAAATGGAACAAAATGGAAATATTAAATGTGATTATTCATGTGTGTTATTGACAATAAACTTGTTTGAAACATTTCTTTAAAATAAATGTAAATGCTAACAAATTCTAGTTGGTTCCTAAGTAATTTTGTATTTAATGGCACAGATCACACTTTTATCAAAAACTACTCTTGCTTCAACAGAAAATTGAATAAGAACTTTTAATATTCTGTTATTATGTAGCCTAGAGTGGCAGGTTCTCCGTGATATGAAAATTGAACCCCTACCTACCGAAAAAAAAAAAAACTGGGAATAAGTAGAAAATGGAAAACACAGAAAATCAAGGAAAACTGGATTTTTGCTACTAAAAAATTAAATTATTCTGATGGTAAAATTCCTGAGCTGGAATTTGACCGAATTATTATTTTGCATAAATTTACAATACACAACAAAGTCAGTCACTTATACGCAAGTGCTATGACCTATATTGCTGCAACGTCATTTTCCACTACTGATCCCAGTACTGCACAAGCACCATAACCTAATTCATGATATTGACCTGACCGAACCAGTCACTGCTGGCAAATAACCATGTGTGATATTAGCATATGAATTGTGTGGCACACACTGTTAAGGGTAGCAAAAATAAAAGTTGTTGTTTGTTTAGTAATTAAATTAGATTTTTAAATGCCAGTTTGATTATTTTTCATGAGTAAATGCAAACTTGGCGGGTGCACACTTTTGGCAAAATACAGAGCTGAAGAGCCAGCTTTCTGTGATGATTTTTATCATGATGGTGATAATGATTTTGCAGTTTTTGTCAACACACTATAGATTGGACTTGGAGGGATATGCTTGTGGATCATCAGAAATTGCTGAAGCACAAAATAAGATGCCTGTATAAGTAGATTATATATATATATAACATGGAAAACTTGTGTGTCTATCACTTCATGTGTATTTGTGAGTCCAGCTATCACATATATAAATAAATGTATATGCAGGTATTCACATGTATACATCATTTGGTATATATAAAATGGTGCTCATTGCAATATAACAGAGCTATTAAATATATATTAATAAATATACATAATACCCCATGCTGACAGTACTGTTGTGTGTGTGTGTGTGTATATATATATATATATATATATATATATATATATATATAATAATGAAAGTGGTCATCTGCCTCTTCAACCCCAGTATGAAATGAAATTCATGTCGGTAAAGTTAGAGGAAGGGGGTATGTAGCAGTTAACTGTGGCCAATTGTGATTGGAAGCTAAAGAGTCAACTTTTAAATTTATTTTTGGGGTTTGTTTTTAATTTCTTTAATTTTAAATTTAAGTTAAAAATTTTTCTTCTAATATCCCCAACTTGTCATCATAAGGTTAATATTCTGTTTTTTTTTTTTTTTTTTTTTAATAAAACTTTTTCCTTTTAAGATAGATACCTAACACTCTCCTTGGCATCTGTCTTGTACCTGATGTCTGAAACAGTGAAAAGCCTAAATTCTGTATTAGGTGTTTTCAGCAAATTAAGTTTTAAGTTGACTCTCTAGCTTCCAGTCTCAATTCCTCGCAGTTAAATTCTATGTCCCCTTTCCTCTAACTTTACAGACATGAACTTCATTTCATTCCACACTGGGGGTTGAAAAGACAGATGACCACTTTCATTGTCTACCAAAATAGCCTATTCTCATATAAGGTAAAAGGATTTGTTTGATTATTAATTATATTGCTCTGCATATTAAATAAAATACAACAAGCTCTTTTTTGTGGATCAGTTTTTCATATTACTTTGATTATATACCAGTGCATTTTTTACCTTTATTTTATATATATATATATATACACACACACTAGTATTATAACCTGTCTTTGACTGGGTTTTCATTACTGGGAATTTTTGCCGTTCAGTTGGAGCAGTTTAATTCTAGAGTCAGCCCACCTGAAAATCAATATTAGTAACAACAATTGGGTGCAACTGAGGCACATCTCCAAATGGGGTGGGTGGGTAACAATTTGAATGGTGGTGGCCCTGAAAAGGATTGTTTTTGCGTTTTCAGTCTTGTTTCAGCCTCGTGCACAGTAGAAGTTAAAAAGCCATTTCTCCTCAGCCTTGGGTCCTTTGATCATCATTTTCAGCCTCACATTCAGGTATGCTCTTCTGGAAAGCTGATGGCTATGTTGATCTTCAGCCTCAGTAGCTCTGATTGAAGCATTCTGAGAGGCATTTTGAGACAGGCAAAATGAATGTTCTAAAGAAGATTTGTTATCTCTTATTCACATGGCAGACCTGGGGGGCAGTGGTTTTGTGACTGAGGCAAGTTCTTTTCTTTGGTGGCATGTCTTAGGCAAGTAGGAATACGTGGGCAAATACCAGAAGAGATATGTTAATTAATTATAATTAATTATTATTTATAATATTAATAATCATTATTTATAATTAATTAATTCTATAAATTTAACTGTATAATAATAAATAATATTATTGTAATAATTTAAACTATTTTAAAAGTTTTCATGAAAGAACAGTAAATAGTAAAACGTTGCTGAGAGTTATAATGGACAGAAGTAGTGGAGAGCCATTGTCACCAACAATTTGGACTCAAAACCGGTACTGAAGAATTATCTATCAAACAAAAAAAATTCATCAAAACTGGATGAATACTGTGGAAATGCATGAACAACATACACACATTTTGAGAATTTTATACATATTTATATATGATGTGAAATGTCCCCAAAACATGTAAAGATGGAATACATGCAAAGCAGTTGGATGTTGACAATTCATTTTCTTGTTGATATTTTGATCCTTTTAAATGTGCATTATCCTACAAATAAAATATCTGAAAAGAATTAAAGAAAAGCTATATATAGCATTTTATGTAGCAGGGTTGCTATGATAATGACTTTTACTTCATCTTTTCTTTCACTTATGTTTTGATAATGCTATCACATAAAATGAGTGAAATGTCAACAAGAAAATAAAAAAATTTTCAGCATCTGATTTTCATGAATTTTCATCTTAATTACTGAATTCTTGAAAACCGAAAAAAAATTGGCCTAAGACACCAGATGAACTGAAAGACAAAATAAGAACCATTAAAAAACTTACATGAATTTAAAAGTTCCTTTTTGTTTTTTGTTTTTTCCTTTCTCATTTTATTCACGTATTTTCAATAATCTTCAGTAAAACCAGACCTTGATTACTTCAAGTCCTCTATTAATCTCTGAAGAGATACCATATAGTTTAGCTATTACATAGCAGTCCAGTACTTTGTTTTTCCTAAGGATATATTTTTTATTCTTGCTTGGTTTCTGAAAGGCAACTTTCACTATTCTCATATGCCTTTAGATTTTTGTGGTACATTTTCTGTCATTATGATATTACTCAGATAGTTAAGTTTCTGTATGCAGCTACTTGATTTTCATGTTACCATGTAAATTGCAACTTGGATGGTCCCTTTTACTGATAACCATGCATTCCATTTTCTTACAGTTAATAATTAATCCTTTCTTCCTACTATCCTGGATTAAATTTTCTAATAGTTATTTCAGTTTTCTTTCTGAATATGCTATCAGTACAATCTCGGCTGTATAGTGCTTAAGTTTATGTCTACCACAGTAAGTCTGAGTTTTCTTAAAGATTTTGCTGTACATGTTAAATAAATTGGGTAACAATAAAAAGTCTGAATAATTTATGCTCTTGTCTTTATTCTGCTCTGTGTAGATCCACCATTCATCTGAGCATTGAATATTGTTGCCATATCCAGTCCAGTGCTCCTACTATATATCTTGAGATTCTTGACAAAATCCAAAGGAGATCTGTAATTGGTCTTGACATCTCGATTTCAGTGACTTTTCTATCAGTGTGTCTTTGCTCTTCTCTGTCTTTACTATAAATATTTTCATAGCAAATGTTCTGATGAGCTGTTTACCTTGGTACCTCGTCTACATGAATGTAAATATTGGCAATTAGGTCTCATTGTTTTACTATTTGAATGAGTTAGATGTAAGTTCTGTTTTAATTTTTACACTTTTTTGCTTGTGGAACTCTCTTCTAATTTTTTGCCACTTACAATCTTCAAAAATTTAAATGCGATGCCAATTGTTGCATTGCTGCTCAGACCAGACACCAGGTTCATTAAGTGTGCATCTTCTTCCAGTCAAACTCTTGTGGCTTAAAAATTCTCTTTGGCCAGATTGTTAGCCATGAGTGAAAAACAAAACAATTTCTAGCAGTGAACCAGATTTCATTATTGGATTGTAATCTACTATGAGCAAGCGAAGTTGAGATGAGGTATAGGTGACAAGGGAGATGGACAGTAACAGTTTTCTCCCCTGTCTGTGAGGCCCACTTCAGCTTTCATGGTGTTATGGTCCAATATCCTCGCACCACAGTTATTCTCCAAGGTTAGAACCAAGGAAGAACAACACGAACACAAGAGTAGAATAACAAAGATATATTACAACAGAAATATAGTACAAGAAGTTGAAGTTGTTAGTAATGACTGTCTGGTTTAGAGTGAACTAATATTGTCTTGACTCGTTACGACATTCATTCATTATACCTCTTGAGAGGCGCAGTATTTATAGTGTCAGTAAGAGTCCATTATTGTTATAGGTAAGTTCCCATAACACATGGGATGGTCAGTTTTATAGATAACAATTTTCTTTGTCTTGTCCTTTTTGTCTAAAAATGCAATTTATCTTTATTCTGTGACTTTCTCTCAGTCCGAGCCTCTTACTCTGTACTTTGAAGTTGACTTCATTTACTGGTAATCATCAGTCAAAAGTAAATGTTCTGAATCCATTTTTGTGACAGGTCCACCTGTTTTCATTATAATACTGACTGATATTGCTACTCAATCTTCTGTCTTCCTGAATTCCTTTCTCATCACTAAAGTCTTCACATTTTACTCTCAGTAACCTTTTGCATCTCTGTGGCATTACTGGCTTATTTGGGGTGAAATGATTAAAAAAAACATTCTGTTAAGTCAACTCTTTGACATCTGTCTATATTTTTGAAATGAGGTATTGTAACTATTTACCTTATTTACATTGTTTGGACTGTTGTTCTCATCTTTATTTTTATATTCACAATGTTTTTGGCTGTTGTCTCCAAGCTCAGTGGATAAATGTGTTGGTTGAAGTAATCCAGTGACTTGATGCAAAGAGTTGCAAGTTCAATATCTGGCTACAGTAGAGGTGAACAAAAATTTGGAGAATTGAGTTAATAAAGAGAATTAATTGAAATTGAGATATCCAGAAAAGGCATGGAACTAGAACAATCTACACTGGTGGACAAAATAACAGGTTTGGTTTGAAATTCTAACATATCGCCTAAAGAAATCTGGAGTGTATAAGGGCCGAAATGTTAATGACAAAGATGAGGACAACAGTTTGAAAAATGTAAATAGTGTAAATAGTTACAATACTTCATCTCAGAAATATAGACAGATGTTGAAGGTGAATTTGGCAATAAAGATGAGGACAGCAGTTGTAACAATGTAAATAGTTACAATATCTCATCTTAGAAATATAGACAGATCCTGAAGAAGGCTGGAGTGTACAATGGCCAAAACATTGTGAATATGACAGCAGTCTGAACAATGTAAATACTCCATTAAGTTTTGTTTTTAATTGACCTGCCTATCTTGTGTAAACTTAAATGAAGCTGATAGGAATGCTTGATTCATTGATTTTCGGAACAGCCACTGTAAGGATGCATCATTTGTTTAAACAGGCATGCACAATTAAACTAACCTATTTAAAATACCTGCAAAGATTAACTTCATTTATGTTAACATTCTTCTTCAGTGCCAGATCAAAAATTGAGCTCTCTGGAACAAAGAAAATCCTGAAATAGAATCTCTAAATAGATTGAATCTTAAATTTGACTTTGTTTTATTTTAGCAATTTTAATTGATTATAGATTTGATCTTTGTTATGGCTCAAAGCAGAAAGAGGAATAAACATTGTCTTTAGAGTTGAGTTAGTGTGAAAAGAATCTAAAGTTTTATTTGACAAAAATTACTCTAAACTGCAATAAACTTAGTAAAAAAATCTCTGAACTCTGACTCTGAATTTAAAATAATAAGCTTAATATCTTGTTCTATTTTTGAAAAATTGCATTATTTGACTATAAGTTAATATTCTCCACTGCTTTAAGTGTATTTATAAGGAATGAGATTGATGAAAAATATATTTTTTAAAAGGCTCAGGAGTATATGAGAGCATCTCTATGTGCCTTCTTGGTCTCGCGTACCGAGATGGAACAATTCCCTTGAATCAATAGCTACATTTACTGCAAGGAAAGTTTGTTCTCTGTATCATGGCAAAAGTCCACCCTTCAAATCTACCATTCATTCTTGCATTGAATACTGTAGCCATATATGGTCTGGTGTCCTCGCTGTTCATCTCAAGGTTCTTGACAAAATCCAAAGACAGATATGCAATGTGATAGGCATCTGACTCAGGTCACTTTCTCACAGATGTGATGTGGCTTCCCTCTGTCTTTTCTACAAATATTTTCATGGCATCTGCTTTGTCAAGCTATTTTCACTGGTGCCCTGACTGCATGAATTTAAGTGTGCAACTAGGTTGGCATCTCTGTTCCACTCTTTTACTGTCAAAACGGTTAAATGTAACCACCTCTTCTACTCCAACAGCTGCTTCTCTCACACTTCCTGACAGTAGAACTCCTTTCCTCTTACTTTCTTCCTTGATAACTATAATCTTCAAAAATTAAAATGTAATGTCAAGCGACATTTTCTGATACCTTGATCTTGATCCCTGTCCTTCTCTTTATCCTTTCCTCAAACACCCCTCTTTTCTCTTACTTCCACTCTCTGTAACCCCTTGCATGCTAGTGGCACTTGTGCCTTGATTAGGGTGAAATGGCTTTAAAAAAAAACATACTACTTGAGGATGATTACAATATGTGGGTGGGCATTGTCATATAGTAATCATAGTCGTTGGCTTTTTTGCCCGAAAAGAGTTAATTTCTATTTTTAGGTTTCATTCAAACAGGTTAATTGATTAGTTACAGGTTTGTTTTATTTTTTAATTAGCTATGCATAGGAAAAGTGGATACTTGTGGATGATTGCAATGTGTGGGTGGGCATTGATATATAGTTAATTTCTATTTTTGTCATTCACATGAACTGATTGATTAGTAATTTTTTTTTTTTCCCTAGTTTGCAGTCGTAGATTATAAATTCTTTTGAATTCCAATAAATTTTTTTTTTTTTTTTAAGATTGCAGCTGTACAACATTGTAAATACCTTTGGATCTCAAAAAAAAAAAAAAAAGAAGTTTTTTTTGATATCTAAGTTCAGATGTTTATGACTATTCTGGATTTAAAATGCTTTTTTTTTTTTTTTTTTTTTTGTCTTTGTAGACTTATCGGTCTCTCATTCTGATGGCTAAATTGTCACCATTTTATATTTGTAATTTCGCATGTGCGTGTTGTTTATTTTTGATTTTGTCAACTGCACAGTATAGTAGGGTCAGTTGGGCACCGTCTGGGAGAAAAAGAGCACCATGACACAATTCACTCCATCAGAAATTTGAAAACGGCATGCTGTACGGATTGGCATTCATGCTGGAAGCTCCAATATGATGGATGTTAATGTGAGGACAGTGCAGAGGATTCAGAAAGAGTTGGATGAGTCTAATGGTGATTACAAAGGTATGACAACTATGAAACAAACTCTGATCATTCGGATAAGAAAAGAACTCCCAAATTTGTTAGTGAGGGCCTCAAGATCAACATGGAGGCCTACATACAGGATGTGGGGCTGCTCTGGATCAAGAAGGTGGCTGCTGGAAAACCCTATGTCTGGCAACAGGACTCTGCACTATACCACCCAAGCAGGAGATCTCAGTCATGCCTGTCAGACAATTTCTGTGGCTGCATCACCTGTTACATCTGGCCACCTGACTTCCCAGACTGTAACCCCTTTGATTATTATGTGTGGGGCACAGTTGTACAAGAAACAAACAAAACTTCTTGTAACACCAAATATGAACTGAAGGCAAGGATTATGGCAGCATTCACCAACTTAAACAAAGAGACTGTTCAGAAGAGTTAGGATATTTTATTGAATAAATTAACACTTTAGTATTTCAAAATATTTCTGTGTAATTTTGGTAAATTTATCTGTTAAAATGAGATGTTGGTGTTATTTTCATTTTTGCATAATTTGGACGACAATTTATCTATCGCAACCTGTATATAGTGACAACAAATTTTAACAGGAAAAGAGCAAAAATGTTGTATTTTCACACCAGATGCTTTTGAATCTGCAATGCATAGGAACAGTGTGTATGATGTAGAAGGAGGCACGTTGGAGTAATGGATAGTGGCTCGGACTGAGGAATTGGAGAGCCATATTTGAATTCCAGTTGAATGTGTTACATGTTCTAATACCCTTGGGAAAGGTATAAATCCTCTTCTCCCCCCAGCTATGGGTAAATAGCAGGACAGACCGGGTTCTATCACAATGGATGGTAACTGGTCTACTGCAGAAAGAAATGGCAACATACTGTGGGAAAAAATCTGCCTTGTCAGTCATGTATTGAAAGATACATGATTGCCTAAGTGTTTATCATGCATGGCACATAACTGATAATGTGGAATGTCCCTCATTGCATTTCTCTGCCTCGGCTGAAGATGATGGGAATGTACAGTCCTGGGTATGATAAGCTACATCCTGCTGCAAGGCATCCATTTGAGAGATTAGAGTATTTGAGGAGCTTTGAACCAACTCTTAATTGCTGTTGTTCTCATGTTCACTCTGATCCGGGGTGGTAGTAACTGTTAGGGTCCTAGCTAATAGTAAAAACAAAAATAAAATACTATGAAAGCATAAAAATACAATTTTATAGAATGACTAACAATACATTTTATCTGTTGTTGAAGGCATACAATTATGTTTAAAATATATTTAATTGAAGCCATAAAAATTGTTCAAAATATTTAGATTTTGGCATTAAATAACACCTAGAGGTTGATATGCCACTAAACAAAATCAAGCAACCAACATGAAAGAACTCTACATTAATCCATATAATATCTGACAATT
Source organism: Acanthosepion pharaonis (assembly GCA_903632075.3). Lineage (NCBI taxonomy): Eukaryota > Metazoa > Mollusca > Cephalopoda > Sepiida > Sepiidae > Acanthosepion > Acanthosepion pharaonis. The sequence goes on from CAHIKZ030004214.1 coordinate 1,593,821, forward strand.
TCTTAAATCAAACTGTATTCCAAAACTTAATTTCAACAAAACTACAACATAAAACACACCTATTAACCCCTCTAGTAATTGTATATGTACAAAAGTTGAGCATCATCTACCATGTATTCAATTGTGAAAGCAGAATAATATATATTTTTATTATTTCAAAGTACTCTCACAACTTAATTTTGTCATTAGATGACCCATAAGGAGTTGATCTGCTGTTAAACAACAAGAATGTCTATCTTTGCAGCTGTTTAGATCAACTGTGAATGACTGTCCTTGCAGTTGCATGGCTCAATTGTGGATGGTGTTAAAAATATTTCCTTTTTGTAAACTGAGCCTGCATATTTTTGGGAGAATTGATCACAGCTCAAAGTATTTGAACAAAACAGGTTCTTTTATTGTCACAGCATCTGTATTTCAAATCCTAGTGCATCGTGCCCCAGCTAACTCACCCCTACTCTCAAACTCTTTAGTGGGGAAACAATAGCAGGAAATATAATCATTACCTTGTGTGATTGATTAACCTGATCTGCTGTTCATGAAGTATGAATTATTGATCTGCCTTTCTCTCTACACTGGTGCCGTCGATCTTTACAGGATCATCCATGTTACTACAAAGTGAATAATTTAGAGAGTTCTTCCCATTCCTTGCAGCTTTTGTGCATGTATAATTATCTTTGATTATAATTTTGTAGAGGATTATGGGAGCTGTTTTCAGTGTGTGTGGTGGTGGTGGGGGAAACACACAAAAACCATAAATAGTGTATCTTCCATCTTGTATTTCCTTGACCCTCCAATTGTGCTTTGGGGTATTATCATACCATTAATGTGGTGGAGTTTTCAAACACCATATTTAACCCTCAGTCAACCAGTGGGCCAATAATTTTTTTTCCCAAACTAATTTTTTCACTCTGTTATTCAGTTATTTTATATAACTTTTATTTTTTTCCTACATTTTCTATCATCTACATAAAGGAAATAAATTTAGAACAAAAAATAATATTTTGTTGGGTGACTTCTTTTATAACCAAGTGATTCCATTGGACCCATGGTTGAAATTTTTAATTAAATAAAAAAAAAAATATCATCCATTCTAAATAGACGCCGTTTCTTTTTTTCTGAGGATAATAATGAAAGTGTCAGCATTACTTATTCAGAGTCAGGCTGATGATATGAATGATTGACAACAAAGCTGACAAAAATGATTCTTCAAATCCTTCAATGATGAATGAAAAGTATTATTTGAAAGATAAGTCTGAAATTTTGTCTTCTAAACCAATTGAAAAAGGCACAAGGTTGAACTCAATCCTACAATGTTTTACATCAAAAGCCTGCACCTTCATGTTTTTAAAGATGATCTTATGATTCAGTTCTTTTATCATTTATATTATTCATGAAGCTAAATCTATTGGAAATAATCTCAAAATGAACAAATGCTGAAGGAATTCACATCTGGCAGGTATTAATACAACTACAAACTCTAGTGAGTAATACACTGCCCTGGAACTGTTCAAAAAGAAAATAAGACACATTGTATGGTCCTAAAATGGTCCTGTCTGTCATATTTGCCAAAAACATGTTTGTCAAAGACATTTGAAAGTATTCTGTGCAAAATGCAGTGAATTGTTATTTTTTTAAAAATGTGATTTAAATTAAGCTTATCATTTCAAACTAAATGCAAAGTTGTATTGTAATTATTGTTTCAGTGAATAGCTTTTGATTAAAATTATTTCTTTGTGCAGCTATAATTATACATACCTAATATAAAAAGAAAAAAAGAAAGAAATGGGACTATTAGATCAAGGTGGTAGTTAATGGAAGTCAGTTTTCTTGGTAGACGATGGTTAAAATTTAGTTGTCATTTATTTCTTAATTTTCTTGTTATATATTATCATTAGTGTTCTTTCTAGTTTTTGTAATATAAAGGCCAGTATTAAAAAAAGAAAAAAAAAATGTATTTGCAATTTCAAATATGCAAAGTTAGGATTTTCAGTGATAAATAAAACTGCTTGTAATTCGTTTGTTCAACTGTTTGAACTGTGTTCTTTTGTTTGAAGGTATTGCCATCTTTCCTCTATACATGATTTCTAGAATTACATCCAAACGATTCAATTTTGGTTTCATCTTTCTATAATATTCTTTCTAATATGATTTTTCCTTATCCTTACATTCATGAATGAATTTCAACCTGGCATCTATGTGTATTTTCAATAGCAGTGGAGTTTTTTGAGAGGAGAGTGACTTTAGATTGTTTCCATGAATTTCATTGTTTATTGTCCATTTAGTGACACAAATTCCTGGTGAAAACAAATCCTCCTGCAACTCGTTCAGTAACCATTGGATTTTTTTAATTTGGTGCATTAATTTCCTTGAAGATCTTGCATAAATCTTCTGTAGATCACTTGTTCTTCTTTGGTTTTCAACAGTTTTGAGTTTTTTATACCTTGTAATGAATGAACTAATTGTAGTAAATGGAATATTCAGGTTGTCAGATTTTCCTGTACTTTTTACTTTCTTTCCAGAGCTTAACAATCAGTTTTTTTTTTTTTTTCAAATTTATCAATTCTTTACCTCTTGCCATGATAAAAACCTTCTTGCATGAATATGAATTACAGAATGTTCTGTTTGTATTTTTAGGCGAAAAGTAACTTCTGATAACATTGGAACATTCTAGAATATTCCACTTAAATAATCTAGAGTATTAAAGCAATTTAAGTTTTAAAATCTGAAATTTGCATTGTACAAATATTTTTACACCCATTAAAATGGATAAATTGGATTTATTTCTATTAAGTTCAAATTTTTTTCTGTTTTCTATGCATATTTAGTTATGCATCTGTGTACAGTTAATTATATAAAAAGTATGTTTATTCATTAATTGGAAATATAATGGATTAAAAATTTGTATGTGTACAAATATTCACCCCAATATATATATAATATATATATATATATATATATATATATACACACACACACACACACACACACAGAATATGGGTGTTGTCCTCATTTTTGTGGTCATATTCACAAAGTTTCAGTTATTGTATGCTACAAACCTTTTCAGGACTAAATAAAGTGTTCAGTTTGAAATTCCAATGTATATCATCTGAAGAAGGTCAGTGTGTACAATCACTGAAATGTTATGAATATAGCAATATATTTTAGGTCAACAGTCTGAATAGTGTAAAAGGCGTAATCAATACCGTAATTACCACCACCAAATAACTTTTTTTTTTTTTATAGAGCTATTGAAATTTTTTTAGCCTAACTCATTTCCTAAGATCTGACCCAACTTAAACATCAGAATAATTTTATATATATATATATATATATATTTTTATTTTTTATTTTTTTATTTAAGTCACTAGTACATTGGGTTAATAATTCATAACAATAATAAAAAGAAAACAAAATAACTATTTCTGTCCATAATAATAGTTACATTTACACTGATATTTCAGATACCAAATGTACCAATTATTATAGGACGGAGGCATGCATGCATTTTAAAATACTAACTATTGTACTATGTTAAATTGTTTGTGAATAGCTTGAAACAAGTTACCTGTCTATTCTTGTTAATGGTTGGGTGAGAAGGCTAGTTTTTATTTCACCTGAAGGGCAAAAAGGTTGCGTTTATTGACACCTGTACTGTTTTCAGAATTATAGTAATTACGATAACAGCCTGCAATTGGCCCTCTATAAGGTGGTCCTGCCCATGCAACATGGAAGTCCAACCTGTAATCTAAATGTAAGATAACCTATCATAATTGACTGACCAGTGATTTGATAAAATCCTGTTCCTTTATATATATATATATATATATATATATATATATATATATATATATATATATATATATATATATATATATATATTTATTTATTTATTTATTTTTAAGATGTTCAGTGAGATTTGATTCATTCATTACTCTTGGTATTAAATAAATCACTTTTTGCCAAACATTTTGTGTGTAATATAACCATGAAATGGAAATATCTCTTGAAAGGAAGAGATTAGCAACAGAAAGCTGAAGTTGAAGCAAGACAATCACTTGATAAGCAAAGGTATCTGAATGTCTCGCATAAAAGGCTTAAACAAATAAGACTGCAATCTAAGAAACATAGGAGTAAAGAAACTGATTAATTAAATGATCTATTTTGCTCAGGAACTAATTTTGTCTAAAGGAGGGTAAATATCTAATTTGTGTAGATTATTAAAATGACTAAGGAAAGTAATCATTCATAAATTTATAACTTTATTTACTAATTTGATTTACCACCCTTCTACAGATGGGACACGGAATCTATAAATAAATACACATTTGTAATTATTATGGTTTGATAGTGATTTTTATAGCTGAGGTATTTACAAGAGCGAGAGGTCAGTATCTGAGCCTAGGTTAAAAAAATAACAAGAAAAATCTTAAAAACAGTATATTGGATGCTGGTTTTCAAGTCTGTCAGGAAAAAAAATGCTTGCTTGGTGATTGAAGTATCTCTGCATTTTCTACTTGAGCCAGTGGTTGTCATTAGTTTATTCAAAAGCCTGAGTTTTGACCAGGATAGGGGTGCTGTACAAAAATCCAAGACATTATATTGTTATGAAAAGGACACTTAGAATCAGAAACAGGTAGTAGAAATTTCTGGGACACATAATGAGAAAGAAGGGCTTGGAACATTTGACACTCATAGGGCATACTAAAGACGAAAGGAATATGGTGAGGCAGCAGGTCACCTACCTGACAAGCTTATGTGAATGGATGGTTGAACAAGAAGTGTGAGGAATGGTAAAAAGATAAACATTGCTAAGAACTCCAAAAGATGTGAAGAGTCAAGTTGTGGATATGGTATAGAACAGGTGACCAATCCTCGGCTTTGCAAGCAACATGTGGCTCTTTGATGTTGAATATGCAGCTTGTGGAAATATGTTGGCTGTACTCCTTTTGTCATCACAGTTAATATGAAATGTAAATAAGAACAATTTTGAGCTTTATAATTTACTGGGTATGAATTAAGACCCCACTGGATTAAAACATCACTTTTAATGTTAATGTGTATGTAACAAAAATGTAAGTGTAAATTTTGTTCATGTCTTGCAGCTTGCAAACATCTGAACTTTATTGTATGTGGCTTTAACATTAAGCAAATTTGGCCACTCCTGGTATCGAAGACTATAGCAGTATCTATTGAAATTTTGAAGTATTTTGCTATATGTGTAGAGAAATAACAAAATTTTCAATGTTTTTAGTTTTTGTTGCTTGTCAATCAAATAAATAAATTCAATGCAAATAATTGAGTAGAAAGAAGAAGCAGATAGTCTTTCAACATCACTGAGTGAACTGGTAGATCTTTCACAGATCTTGCACTGGCATGTAACCAAGACAAGTGGAAAGAGGTGGGGGTCAGGTGCTCAGCAAACATGACCACACCCAGTCATGGGGCTGATGATTATTAAATGGTCAAATGAAAAAAAAAAAAAAAAGAAAGAAAAAGCTTTCCCTGTAGGTGAGTTGAAACTGTGTGAAAGGAAAGGTGACACTATAACAAGTACCATGCTGTGAGAGGCAGTCATATTCTGTGCAGTTTCAGGAACTGTTCTGACCACAATGATCTACATACCTGTATTTTCATTGCTAGAAATAGTGAGATTTTATCCATTGTAATGACGAACCAGAGTGAAACCTAAGCAAGATTGATTTGTTACCCACTATTGCACAAGATATAATGGAATACTCTGACTTACCCACTTTGTTGCAAAGGGGGAAGTGCTGTCAAAGTTAGAATCCCAAGGGATCAAAAAATAGCGCATGTTTCACACCATTGTATAGGAATAGAAGAGAAAATCACCTTATACAAATTAGGAAAGTAATGTTTTGGTGATGTACTTTTGAATGGAATGTGTCTGTTGTCATATGGGAAATGGGCCCAAGTGTGTCTGTTGTCATCTGGGAAGGCTGGGGTGCCTGTTGTCATCTGGGAAGGCTGGGCCCAAGTGTGTCTGTTGTCATCTGGGAAGGCTGGGCCCAAGTGTGCCTGTTGTCATCTGGGAAGGCTGGGCCCAAGTGTGCCTGTTGTCATCTGGGAAGGCTGGGCCCAAGTGTGCCTGTTGTCATCTGGGAAGGCTGGGCCCAAGTGTGCCTGTTGTCATCTGGGGGGGCTGGGCCCAAGTGGCCTGTTGTCCAGGCTGGGCCCAAGTGTGCCTGTTGTCATCTGTGCCTGTTGTCATCTGGGAAGGCTGGGCCCAAGTGTGCCTGTTGTCATCTGGGAAGGCTGGGCCCAAGTGTGCCTGTTGTCATCTGGGAAGGCTGGGCCCAAGTGTGCCTGTTGTCATCTGGGAAGGCTGGGCCCAAGTGTGCCTGTTGTCATCTGGGGGTGGGCCCAATCTGTTGTCATCTGGGAAGGCTGGGTGTGCCTGTTGTCATCTGTCATCTGGGAAGGCTGGGCCCAAGTGTGCCTGTGTGTGTGTTGTACTTGGGAAAATTGGGCCTGGCTATCTGTTGTCCTATGAAAATGTCAATTATTTACCTTTTCATAATTCACTTAGTTTTCAAAAATGGTCAAGTCAGTTTTTTCATTTTTTTTTTTTTTTTTTTTTTTAATTTTACTTTTTGCCCTTATTTGCCTGGACATTTTCATTATATTTTTAAAACAATATGTTTTTATTGTTTTTGCTTATTTTGTAAAACTGTTTAACTGGAAACTTTTCTTTTCAAGTAGATATTTTCATTTTGTGCTTTCTTTAACACCCAATACAAGACTCAAGTACCAACCAGGGAAGCCTCCTCTCAGAAGTCTGTTCCACAAAGTAGCTGCTGTGGAAGAGGCTGTCTAAATGGAATTTCCTTCTTATTAATGGAATGCAAAATGGAGATGCTTCATCTCAGTGCATGTGACGTGGTGGGTCTTAGCTGTGAAAGTCTGAATTTGTGGAACTAAGGAATGTAGTTTGCCAGAACATTTGCCATGGAAATAGCAATAAAATAGCAAGAGTCTTGCAATGTCTCATCTGTGAGAAAGGGGTTTGAGAGTGAAAAATAATTAATCACTTACAAGGCTATGTAAGCGCTTTTGAACTCTGTTGATATTGAAAAGTGAGGAGTGGGCAGCTCCAGCTGAGAAATATAGAGCAGAGCAAGCAAAGTCTGGTACTTTCTGGAATAGTACAAGGAACTGACCATTTTTCCAACATTGTTTCTGATTGATCATAGATATAAGTTTCACTTGTGGTCTGTGGTGAGTACCAATTCTTGTTAAACATAAGGAGTCCCCTTGGGAGAACTATTGTTCATCATGCTAGGCAAAAATTCAGAATCTTCTCTGTGATGATGAAATGTCAGTAGTTTATTTTTTTTTTTTTTTTGAGCTATTGAATGTTTACAAGCCTGTTATAACCCCCACCACATTACCCCATTGAGCTATTCCTGCCTTTATTCTTTTCTGTTGCGTTCTCTTAATTTTATTTCATTAATATTTCTCTGACTTGCAGAACCTGTGTTCAAGGATGATGACTGCATGGAGCCAATACCCCTGGGAATGGAAAGTGGAGACATTCCTGACAAGAATATTTGGGCCTCAACATATGGGAACAAGCGATTACCAAGTTATGCCAGGCTTGGCAGACCTTCAGGTAACAAATCTTTTTATTTTTCTGGAAGTTGGGAATTTAATTTTCACTTGACTCTGATAATTTTGATTTACTTAGTTTTTGGAAAGATTTTGTTTGGAGTTTTGAACCAGTTTTAATTAGTTCTTGAGATAGATGAATCAAGTTTAATTAGCTAATGTATAATTAATAAACAGGAATATTGAGCTCCACAAAGGGGCCCAATAATACTTTATTATTCAATTGTTCAAAAAAAATTATTCTTGTATATGAAATTTTAATTTCAGACAAATTAATTTTCTTCATTTTTGGAAAGATTTTATTTTTACTATTTACATTGTTTGGGCTGTTGTCCTCCTCTTTGTTGCCATATTCATGACAATTCAGCTTGCTTCAGGTGACTGGAATTTCGAATTGAACCCTTTATTTCATCCACCAGAGTAGATTGTTCTAGTTCCACATGCCATGTCTCCATATCAGTTATCTCCCTTTAACTCTACAAGTTTTTGTTCACCTCAGCTGTAGTCTGGTATTGAATTCACAACTCTTTGGGTCAAGTCATTGGATTTAACCAATGCTTTTTATCCACTGGACCATGTGTCCTTGTGCATGAAATAAAGGGTTCAGTTTGAAATTCCAATCAGCTGAACAAGGCTGTAGCATACAACAGCCGAAATGTTGTGAATATGCCAATGAAGATGAGGACAACAGTCAAAACTATGTAAATAGTGTAAATAATTACAATACTTCATCTCAGAAATATAGACAGATCTTGAAGGTGAATATGGCAACAAAGATGAGGACAACAGTCAGAACTATGTAAATAGTGTAAATAATTTCAATACCTCATCTCGGAAATATAGATAGATATGGAAATATTTTTAACTTTTTTCTTTTTATTTTTTAACATTCTTTTATTTTTTTTTATCCTTTTCTTTTCTTAACACATTTCTTTATCCATTTCTCTATTTTGTTGCTTGTCTCTTGTCCCCTCCAATCCTGTATGTTTACTTTCAACTAAAACTGAAGAGAGGAAAAAAAAACAAAACAAACAAAAACTGGATAAATGACATGGTCTGTACCTGTTTTCTATTATATATGCTGAACTTGTGGTAAATAGATAAAAAAATCTTTGTCAATGTTTTGTTTGTTCTATGAATAATAAAAGTAATAAAAATGGATGCTGGAATCATAATGAAAGGTAGATTGAAGCAAGCAATTTCATCAAACCTGCTTTGGTTTCTGCTGATGGCACGGTGTGGACATTCTGAAGCATCAGTAATAATTAAAGACCAGCTGTATGTACAGAAGTTCCATGCATACCGACAGATTATCTATCTTAAGATTTTGATACAATCATGAAACTTTGTGCAGTCTGGGGAGTTAGGGAGTAAAGGCTGATGTGGTTGCAGAAATTGTCTAACAGCCATGACTGTATTCTCCTACTTGTGTGGTATAGTGCAGAGTCCTGTTGCCAGATATAGGGTCTTCCAGCAGCCACTGTCTTGACCCAGCACAGCACTACCTCCTCAGGGCACTTGATGTAGGCCTCTGTGTTAAGTCTGAGGCCCTGTGGGAAGACAAATGGCGGCATAACGTCACCATCACTAGTAATCACTCCAAACACCATGATGTTGACTGGATATATCATCCAACTCTTTCCAAATCCTCTGCACTGTCCTCAGGTTGACACTTGAACACTCTGAAATGTTCGTATTGGAGCTTGTGGTGTGAATACCAAGTAGTACAGCATGTCATTTCCAAATTTCTGATAGTGAATTGCATCATGGTGCTCTTTTTCTCACAGATAGTGCCCAACTGACCCTACTATGCTGTGCAGTCATCAAAAACAAACATGCATGTGCAAAAGTAAAAATATAAAATGGCGACAATTTATCAATCGCACCCTGTATATTTAGGTTTTACTACTATTCTAATCATCAATTTTTAAAACAAAAATCATTGAGTAGTAGTTAAAATAAAAGTGGAGTCATGGGAAAAATGTCCTTTTGATATGTCATTTTTTTGTGGGCACAAAAATCCATGTTGCCAAAATATTGGATTTTTAAAAATTTTATTTTATGAATAGACTTGTATCAATGCATGTTAAAATCTATATAATCATGTGTATGTGCATTTCATGTGAATATACTGGTGTACATGTTAATATGTAGATAGAAATTGTAAAAAGCTATTTATATGTATATATTTGCATGTGATATGTGCATTTGAAAAAATTGAAAATATATATTTGTTGTGTATATTTTTTAATTTTTATGTATGTAAATGTAGTGTGTGTGTGTTTTCAGTAGGAATTTCTTTCCACCCAATATATATATATATATATATATATATATATATATATATATATATATATATATATATATATATTAAGGCATTAAAAACTAGAAATGTTGTATTGCAGGCCATGATAAGTTTAAAATAAAACACACACCAGTCGACCGGTTTTCCCCTCTCGTCAGAACTGTTAACGGGAATTTAGATTATGAGGAAAAAAAGAAAAAAGTCTGTCATGGGTGACATGAATGAATGGACAGGGAAGGAAGGAAAGATAAAATTATACCAACCAAGCTGCTAGAAGCGCAGAACAGCAAGTCCAAGCAAACAATCTCTTTGTTTGCAAAGAGAAGGCCGCCTGGACCTGATGTAAAGCGATTCCAACACCTTGAGATGGAAAAGTGAGTGCGAACTGGCCAAGACGGAAAACCAGTTCACACTGAAATCCATCGCACAAGTTGGATTCTTTATAAAATGATCCGCAATCGAAGACCCATAAGTGTTATGAATGGTATCGCCTAAAGAAAATTTTTTGTTTAGTATTATCGCAGGTGCGTGTTGTTTAATTCTCACGCCCAACCGCTGTGTCGTTTTCTACCTATGTAGTCGCATCCACAACTACATTTGAAATAGTAAATAACAGAGTTAATATGGTGGGGGGGTAGAACATCTTTACACATAGATGGAAGTACAGACCTAGTTTGAAAACAACACGAACGTTCGCTGCAAAATAACACCACGTGAACTACATGAAATACGCTTGGCGAAGGATTCACTAATCCTACCCAACCACGGTAAACGAAGATAGACCGGACATTTACCAACTGAAGCAGGTTTGATTATGTTGAACCTAGCGGTCTCATCTCGAATAACCGATAATGTTCAACGGATAACCATTGTTCACAAAGATCTCAGTTAAACAACTGATTTCATGTTTCAAGGTGTCATCCGAACAGATCATTAACGCCCTATGTGTCAGGGTCCTAATCAAATTAATCTTTTATTGTTTAGACAAAAGGAGTCCCAACGGGTATATAGTCCTGTAAAAGTAGACTTCCTGTACACAGAGGTAATAAACAAGGAAGGAGTTCTTTGAACAAGAACATCTAAAAGGGCAATGAACCATTGACCTCCTTATCTACTGTAAATTTAAGGGCAGGATGAACACCATTGAGTAGGGAAAAAAATTGATCCACTTCCGATTCATGGCTGAACACACAAAAGTGTCATCAACATACCGAAAGTAAACCTTGGTCGGGCAGAACTTAACAAAAGGCTTTCTTCATAAAACCCACAAAAATATTTGCCAAAACAGGACCCAAAGGGGAACCCATCGCTACACCATCGATCTGACGATACATGATATTGTCGAAACTGAAATCGACAAACATAGTGGCAAATTTCATGAGTTCAACGAACACTTCTTCAGGTATATTCGAGGAGTCAAATCACTGCGATATAACATATCGCTGCAAATATCAATAGTCTCCGATAAAGGAACACAAGTGAAGAGGCTACAGATGTCAAAGGAACACATAAATCCATCAGTGGCATCACAATTCCGAATGAATTTGGAAAAAGAAAATGAATCTTTAATACAAAAGGAATGTAATGCTGCAACACTGGTTGCAACATTATAGCAAGCCACTTTGCGACTTTATGCTGTGAAGACCCAATCATCGATAATATGGGTCTCAACGGGACACCCTCCTTATGAATCTTAGGTAATCCATATAGACGGGACGAATAGAACCAGACGGTCTCAATTCCTCCGCCATTTTAGAGGAAAGAACACCACTTTTTACCCATTTGACAAGACGTTTCTGAAATCGAATTTCAGAAGTCAATGTAGAATCATGAGTGTCAATGGAACCAAGACGTTGAAACTTGGAAAGGTCATTCAATATAGTTAACATTTTGTTAATGTAGTCATGGCGGTCCATGAGGACAACACCAGATCCCTTTATCCGGTTTAGTAATAACCAAAGAATGGTTATCCTTAAGGGATCTAATAACCTTATGGTGTTCACTTCTCCATTTCGATTCAGAGAAAGAAATGGGAGAACTAGCATAAGAATGAGCCAAATCATTCAATTTAGCTCGAAAGTCGCTGGATTTATTATCAGACACCGGTTGAAGTTTGCTTGGACTTGCTGTTCTGCGCTTCTAGCAGCTTGGTTGGTATAATTTTATCTTTCCTTCCTTCCCTGTCCATTCATTCATGTCACCCATGACAGACTTTTTTCTTTTTTCCTCATAATCTAAATTCCCCGTTAACAGTTCTGACGAGAGGGGACGAAACCGGTCGACTGGTGTGTGTTTTATTTTAAACTTATCATGGCCTGCAATACAACATTTCTAGTTTTTAATGCCTTAATACGCTTTTGTACCGTTTCTAACCTATTTAAATATATATATATATGTGTGTGTGTGTGCTTGCATATTTAGGCATCATATCTTCATTCAAACCTGTTTCATTGAATAATACAGATATATTGTCTACTTATTTTTATACTAATCCTTTCCAGTTGTCTAGTTTTTTGATGTTAAGATGAAATTCATCAAGGAAGTTGCTGTAGATTTTTTTAACCCAATTATTTTCATTTAAAATTCTAAAACAACTATAGCAGAATGCATCCATGCAATTTTTTTAAAAAAATTGCTATCCCAACAGAATTCATATTTTATTGTAGTTATAATAAGTTTGTCTTTGTCACATATCCATGAAGATGACCTTAGAAAAGGTAAAAAATAGTTAATTTAAAAAAAACCAAAAAAAAACCCAAAATGTACAGTGTTATCCTTGATGAATTTCATCTTAACATCAAGAAACTTATTAGACAACTGGAAAGGATTTTTATTAAAATAAGTACACACACACACACACACACACGTGCATGAATAAGATTTTTCTCGTTTTCTTAGTTACTTTCCATCCCTTCTTTTTGCTTTTTCTCTTTGTCTTGCCCCCTTCTTTTTCTCCCCATCTTTTCCTCTCCCTCATTGTTCCCACCCAAGTATATGTGTGTTGGCCTGTCGAGTCAAGTACAATAAAGATTTCAACATTAAATAATCTAATGAGGGTTGAGATATTGTAAAATCGGTCAACTCAACCCAGCCCTACCACAGCATATAAAAATAAAATGCGAAACTAATAAAAAAGAAATAAAGTGAATAATAAGAAATATTCTTCTATGCGCTGTGTACCTTCAGGATGTTGGTGATCATAGCTCTCCACAATTTCCTGTCCATTGCTGCTCTAAATAAATTTTATCTTTTCTAAATCCTTGTTTTACCATTCATTTATTCTAGCTCCCTAGGCAAGTTATGTGCTGCTTTCCTCTGTCCCTCTTACCTTCAATCTGTTTTGTGAGTATCACATTTTCCAAGCCCTCTTTCCTCATTATGGGTCCTAAAGATTTCAACTGCCTCTTTGTGATGTTAAGTATAAGTGTCTGTTTTGTTTCCATTTTCTCTAAAACTTAACATTGTTGCTCACATGTTTAGGCCATGTTTTTCTCAGCATATTTCTGTGGCTTCCAAGTCTCTTCATCTGTAATGAAATTGTTCAGCATTCACTGCCATTATATAACAGTTCAGTATTGTTTTCTGTGTTTCTATCAAAATTTTCCTGTTTCTTAATACTTTACTTAGTTTTTGGAAGGCGTATTTTGCTATCCCAATAGAAGTATTCTGTCCTATGTCCAAACATTTTCCAGATATTTAAATTGTTGTACTTTTTTCGATTTTGGTATCTGCAATTTGTAATTTGCATGTTAGGCTGTTCTTTTTGCTGGCAACCATAAATTCTGTCATCTTGCAATTGATGTTTGGTTCTTTTTATCTCGCTTTCCTTCACTATCTTCTGTACAAGTTCTTATAGTTTCCTTTCTATGTTTGCTATCAACAGGTAATAGATCAATATTTGATTAAAACTTAAATATTTCAATTGGGCTCTTTTTAACCATTATTATACTGCATTGCATTAATATCTGTGTCATAACTTCCTTGGGCTCGATGCTCATCGGTGTCAACAGCATTTTATCATGTTTTTGTTTCACAGACATCTTACTTTTATGCAATGTCTATTTTGTACATCTTTGGTTTTGTTTAGTCCTTCTTGCTTTCCTTCACTAACTTCTGTAGGAGTTCTTTTAGTTTCCTTTGTGTGTTTGTTATGAACACTGTCTCGTCTGCGTATCTTATATTTCTAGCATTCTGGCTGTCAATAATGAATCCTCAAAGGTTTTCAAATTCTCTCTGAATTGCCTCATATCAGTTTAATGTCTGATGAGAAGACAAATCCTTGTCTTACATCACTTTCTATTTTTGTGTATTTACTAAATTAAAACTTGATAAAAACAGTTTTATTGTCAAAATATTTGTTATTAAGAGTAAAGACCAAAGTATTTTTTGATTATTTTTATTAAATGTTTTAATCCTTTCTAGCATATTCTAAATTTTGGTTAACTATCTTGTTTTTCTTGCATCAACAGATGGGACAAAGATTAGTATGGGAAATTTCAGTGTGTTTTTTTAGTGTTAAAAAAACAATTCTCAAAATTTGAAAAAAATCAAATAATTGTTAGATTTTAATGATTTTCAGGACTTATTCACAAATGAATGAAATTATTTTTGAATTTTTTTTTTTTGTTTTCATCTGTTACCTGACTTAATTAATTTCATGAAATTTTGAGACTCTGAGTGTTAAAAAAATTTCCTTTCTTTTGGAAGGTGCGTGGTCGGCAAGTACCCCAAATGGTGAACAGTTTTTGGCAATTGATTTGGGTAGACGATACATTATCACTGCAGTAGCCACCCAGGGTAGACAGGGTACAGAAGAGTATGTAGCTGAATTCATGCTTGAGACTTCAGATGACAACAGTACCTGGCGTGTTTACACCACTGAACTGGGAATTGATGAGGTAAGTTTGTTTTCAGAAGGCTTGATACTTGCAAGAGTTGTTTTTTTTTTTTTTTTTTTTTTTTTGCATTTGTTAATACCATATATAAAGGGTGTTTCATTAAGATGGATCAAAGTCAGCAGTAAATAAATCAGTGTTATTGGTGAAAATTTATTGGATCATGTTATTTAAGTCATGGCAAGTATGTGTGAAAAATAATATCACCCAAATCTAAAAGAAAAAATCATTAGATGCTTAAACTTAATTCACATTAAAATTGGTCCAAGTTATTGGAACACCCTTTACTTGAGTATTGTGCGAATTAATGATAATTTTTATTTTTTAATAGAGAGGTGGGGGTCACAGCTAAATTTTTTGAGGTTAAAAAAAAAAATCATACATTTTTGTTGACCAGTTGCATTATATATAATTTTTTTTTTCTATACATGAGTATATACGGTAAGTAGAAGTCCTTATAATTAAACAGCAGATTGGTTTTAAAGCTTATAAAGATTCTGAAAATATTGATCTACTTCTGTTTAGAAGAAAAAGAATTTCCTATTGGCCGATTCCACTCGAGTGGCCCCCCCCTCTTGGCCAATTCCACTCGAACCAGTCTTTTTCATTATTATATGCTTTGCTACACATTTTGATTCTTATACTCAGATTTTGTCTATTGCATCCTCTGTCTGTTATATGTAGAGGATATTTCATGGCATTTAATACTCGTATTTATTCATCTTTGTGTTGATCATTCATTTCTTCCACTGAACCAATGTGAATTATCAGCCGTGTCCAGCACCAGATGGATGTCTGCAGACACCTTCCCCCACCATGTCCTGTGTCAGACAGATGTACCTTTCTTTTCTCATGCAATTTTTATTTTATTGTATATATATATATTTTTTTTTTTTTTTTTTTTTTCCAAGGTCATGTTATCACGAATACAAAATTACTTTTTTTTTCTCAAAAAGAAGAAAATGAAACTTGTCTTTTTGTTTCTCTTGCAGATTTTTATTGCCAATAGTAATGGTCAAGATGTGAAAAGAAACACGCTTGTCTTTCCCATCCGGGCTCGTTATATCCGATTTCGGCCATGGCGCTGGAGTTCCTCAATGTCCATGAGAGTTGAGGTTTATGGCTGTCGTTTTAGTAAGCTTCATGTTTAATTATCATTTAATTGTATGGAAAAATGCAAAACAATTGATTGTTATAAAAGACTGAAAAACATAATTTTATTAAAGCAAATTCCTTCTATGCTAGTTAGAACCATATCATGACACAAAAGATTAAATTAAGATCTAAGAACCTAATTCTAATGAACTTTATTCCTGCCACTAAAAATAGAAACAAAGGAAAATATAAACACATATATATATATATATATATATAATATATATATATAGAGAGAGAGAGAGAGACACTTCTCTGTTAGCAGTTCTTCCCCCAAAAAGTGACTTGTTATTCATGTGTGGATATGTGAATATATTTTTAGGTTTTTGTATATATATATATATATATATATATATATATATGTATGTATATGTGTGTATGTATGTGCATGTACACGTATGTCTGGGTGTGTGTGTGTGTACACATGCCTAAGTGTATGTACCTACTTGTATATGTTTTTTTTTTATGTGTATTAGTATGTGTTTTTGAACATAGAAATATTTGGTCCTTTGCGAAATGAGACAATCGTTATATTCATCTTCATATATTTATATTTGATTTAATTTTCCCAATTACGAAGCGGCCCTTTATGTAAAACACATTTTTATTTTCCTTCGTCCCATCCCTCCCCCCACCCTTTCCCTTTTTTTTTTTTTTTTTTTCCCTTCCTATCCGAATTGTCTGTGGTGTGTATATGTCACCACGAAATGTATCTTTATGTATTAGACATCCGTCGACTTTCTTTCTCTCCTCTTTTAAATCCACCCCACCCACATCTCCAAATATTCTCTCTGTCACTCATCCTCATACTTACACTTTCTCTAAATTCTGTTTTGATTTCCGGAGTTGTTTTTTTTGTTTTCATTTTTTGAATTTGTAGGTCTGATGATTTGGATCATATTTACGATTCCAATGGAATAAATTATGACCATGGAATATTAGTGTTTAAGCCTTTTTTTATTATATCCTTACTCTGTCCTAGACATTGAGTTCTACCTGGATCCTTCCTCTTGGAAAATTTTTTTTCTGAAAATATACATGTATGGGAATTTTTAGATATATTTTTCATATGTATGTATATTTTCCACTAATATTATCAATATATTGCTCCTTACCTTTATAAGTTGAGCTCTCCTTGGTATACTTCCAGTTAAACAGCTTTTATTTCAACCTATTCGGATGGAAATGGAGAAATTTACTCCGGATTATTCATTAAAAAACATCCTTACCCTTCATTGCATCTTTTCTCTGTCTACCTTACAGACAGGATCATCGACCTTATTATAAGAATGAGGTGGAAAACCCATTTCGCCAGTAATCCCAAAAATGATCATGAACTGAATCCTGAAACATACAACCTGAGATCCCAAAATACTCCACCATGCAACAAGCTACTTGGACCGTTTGAAGGCGATTTGATTGATCTAATTAAAAGGATTAAGTTCAAGAATTATCACAACTACTTCCAAACCAAAATTGGTAGAGACCTTAACAACATAATGAAATCTAATAAATTATGGATTAAAGCCGACAAATCCAAAAAATTTCTATAAAATTAAACCTGCTGAATATGACAGAATCGTCACTGACAAAATTACCAGCTCTTATAAAAAAGACAAAGGCAATAACACCTTATCATCTATCAATGAAGACATCTGTAAAATTTGCTAACAAATGTGGAGTTGCTGACAGAATGGGCAAATTTGGTTTGAAAGATGCATACATTCTCTTCAAGGATCATAAGCCGTTTAACTTTGCCAATAGCTTACAGACCCGTCTAATTAATCCTCCAAATCTGAGTTGGGATTAATTTCCAAGAGTATCTTAAAGGAAATAACATCTTGTGTCCTGAATAAATATCATGCTAACCTTTGGAAGGACTCGGCGGAGACGATTAAATGGTTCCGAAATATCACTAACAAGAATAAAGCCACTTTCATCCAATTTGACATCTTGATTTTTACCCTTCTATTTCGGAGGAACTATTAATTAATAGCCTCAATTTCGCCAAAAGGATTTACCAAAATAACGGATATTGATCTGGACATTATTTTATCGTCTAGAAGATCAATACTTACATACAATGACGCTACTTGGGTAAAAAAGAATAATGGTAATTTCGATGTACCTATGGGTGCCTTTGATTCTGCCCAAATTGCAGATCTGGTGGGCATATATATTCTTGACACCTTGAGTAGAATAGTTGACCTTAACCAAGTTGGAATTTATAGAGATGACGGCTTAATCATTGTCCCAAATAGCAATGGTCCCTTAACTTCCAGCTTACATAAGATTATTAGGGCCTTCAAATACTTAGACCTTAAAATTGAAATATCTTCCAACCTGAAAATAGTCAACTTTTTTAGATATTACACTCAATCTATCGAATAATACCTTTAAACCCTTCCATAAAGTTGATCAAACACCCTATACATCAACGTCCACTCTAACCACCCTAAACATGTGATAGATCACATCCCCAAAAACTGTGAATACGAGAATAAATAAGCTATCTTCTAGCCAGAAAATATTTAATGATAATAAATTTATATACAATCAGGCCTTAAAAAATAGTGGTTTTAGACAAGAATTAAGCTTTAATGGTGAACTTGTAAATCAAAATAAGGGCAAAACTAAGAACAGGAAAAGGAAGGTAATATGGTTCAACCCACCATATTGCAGACTCTCTAACATTGATATAGGAAGTTTCTTTCTGAAATTAATTGATAAACATTTCCACAGTAAGCATCCACTACGTAAAATTTTCAATAGGAAAACTCTAAAAATTAGTTACTCATGCGTTAGAAATATAGAGAAAATCATATCTTCCCATAATTGCAGAATACTTAGAAACTACCACGGTAATGGAACTCAATCTAGTAACCCTACCTGCAATTGTAGGAATAAAGACCATTGTCCAATCGGGGGTAAATGCAAATCTGAAAATGTAGTATACGAGACAACTATCTTTCCGAGGGAAATATAAACGAAAAAAAAGATACATAGGTATATCCGCTGGTGATTGGAAGCAGCGTCTATACAACCATAGACGCTCATTTAGATATAGATGCCTCAGTAGACAGACTTCCTTATCCAAACACTACTGGGAACTGGTGGATACGGGATTAAACCCAATTTTGAAATGGAGATTCCTATCTAGAGCCAGAACACCTAATAACTTCCGCGATCGGGTGTGATCTATGCACATGAAAAAATCTTCATTATCAAAGATAAAAATAGAGATGAGCTGCTGAATCTTCGGAATGAGGTATTCTCTAAATGTAGACATAAGAAAGGTTTCAAAACTTGAACACCGTTGTGTAACATGTTGTCACTTTATGTCGGCTCCATCTCGGTCCTATAACATCGGGCATGACATTTTAATTGTATGACTATTATGTTTATCTCTAAATGTACCTTTTTGTGCACGTTTATGTGATGCGCTATGTATTTTATATATATATGTTTGTGTATGTGTGTGCATGTATGTATGTATGTATGTATGTATATGTATGTGTATGTAGATATATATATATATATATATATATATATATATATATATATATATAAATTTTTTTTTTTTTTTTTTCATACACGCATAAATATTTGAATAATTGTCACTTATTTAGATTTTAACTTTTTTATATATATGTACATGTGTGTATATATGTCTGTGTGTGTTTATATTTGTATGTGTATGTATGTGTGTATATTTGTATGTATGTATGTGTATATATGTGTATGTATGTATGTATGTATGGAGATGTTTATGTTATGTATGTATATGTATAGGTGTGTATGTGTATATATGTATACATGTTTATGTATAGGTGTGTGTATGTATTTTATGTGTATATACATGTTTAGGGTGTGTGTGTATATATGTGTGTGTATGTGTGTATATGTATGTATATGTGTATGCATGGATGTGTATATGTATTTGTATGTATATATATATATATATATATATATACATGTGTATGTATAAGTATATGGGGGTATATGTGTATATGTATGTGAAAAGGTGTGTATATGAATATTGAATATGTGTATGGATATATACATTTGTGTATATATATATATATATATGTGTGTTTGGTGTGTGTGTGTGTATTGTATATATATATGTATGTGTATGTGTGTATATGTATGTATATGTGTGTGTGTGGATGTGGTATGTATACTTGTATATATTTTTTGTGTGTATTAGTATGTGTTTTTATAGAAATATATATATGAGACAATATATATATTTATATTTGATTTAATTTTCCCAATTATGAAGCGGCCTTTATGCAAACACATTTTATTTTCCTTCGTCCCATCCCTCCCCCACCCTTTCCCTTTTTTTTTTTTTTTTTCTTCCCTTCCTATATTGTCTGTGGTGTGTATATGAAATGTAATGTATTAGACATCCGTCGACTTTCTTTCTCTCCTCTTTTAAATCCACCCCACCCACATCTCCAAATATTCTCTCTGTCATCATCCTCATACTTGTTTATGTATGTGTTTTCAAATTTGTAGGTCTGATGATTTGATGTATTTATTCCAATGGAATAAATAGATGGAATATGTGTTTGCCTTTTTATATATATATATATATATATATATATATATATATATATGTGGATATATATAATATATTTTTATATTATATATATATATATATATATATTTATATTATATATATATATATATATATATATATGTGTGTTTATATGTGTGTGTGTGTATATATGTATGTATATATATATGTGCATGTACACGTATGTATTATATTATATTATGTGTATTATGTGTACATATATTATTATATATAAGTATTGTATTATATTATATATGTATATAATATTATATTATATTGTATATATATTTTTTGTGTGTATTAGTATGTGTTTTTGAACATATAGAAATATTTGGTATTGTATATATATATAAATGAGACAATCGTTATATTATATCTTCATATATTTATATTTGATTTAATTTTTATAAAACACATATTTTATTAATTATATATATATATAATATTGTATATATTATATTATTATATATATTATAAACACATTTTTATTTTCCTTATATATATTATATTATATATAATATTGTATATATGTATATATATATGTATTATATAAAATATATATATATATATATATATATATGTATTATATATATATATATATATATATATATACCTAGCCTATTCATATACACAATTCTCTCAACAAGCATAAATAAGTAATCTAAAGATTATGAGCATTATAGGAAGGGTTAATTTCCTCTTCCTTCAATCCTCTGGTGACTCACACATGCAACCCATTTATATACATATATACTGCACACTAATGCAGTAGAGGTACTAAGTATGACGATCACATTGAAACATCAAGCTGACAGTCAATGTTGATTCCTTTGTACACACACACACGAAAAACAATACTTTCTATAATTTAGTTTCAGGTGTACACCTAGACAGTTATGCAACTGCCTCACAATCTTGTGTATGTGTAATATATATATATAAATTCACTCCAAGCAAGGTGATAATGTCACTAAAACACAAGGAGCTACTGGGAGTGAAAGAGAATGAAAATACTTTTAGAAGGAACTGAAAACTCAATCTAAATAGGAAGCCAAAAGACCAGGGATCTGGATCATTACTCCTATTGAGGTGGGGTGTGGGAATAGATAGTAAAATTTTAGTGTTTAGGCTGAGAGATTAGAAATGTAGAATCTAGAAGTAACTGGACACTCATTCTTAAACATGTGATAAATCTCTACTCGTGTTCAAAAGAGTAGGTAAGATTTTTGATGGATGCACATATACAAGTAGAAGCTCTGTTTGTTAATTAAACAGTATTTTTTTTTTTTTTATCCAACTACATCTACTGTCCTGAATATTCAAGAAATCTTGTCTGAAAAATATGCCTCCTCTGACAGGATTCAAACCTGCATCCCTCTGGGGAGCAGTCATTGAATCTGACCTGCCTAACTGCTGACCATGTAGTACTTATTGTCAAACAAAGCCTGAATAGTGCCTTTTTGAACATAAACTCCCACCATAGGTTTTTTTTTTTTTTTTTTTTTTTGATTCAGTAGGTAGTAATAAAAAAAATGTTTACTTGTAACATATACAATTACGGCATTTACCTATTTGCTTATTTTTAAGAATTAATTTAGTTGAAAAAGGATGAAAACTTACTTTCATCGTAAAACAAGATCAAATATGTAATCTTTTTTTTCTCATTTTAGATTCTGATATTGCATACTTTGATGGAAATGCTCACATCAGTTATGACATCAGCAATTTACCTGTGGCTATACACTCTACGGAGGACCAACTAAGGATCCATTTTAAAACCAACAAACCAAATGGTATTCTTTTTTACACAGATGGTAACCAAGGGGACTATTTAGCTCTGGAGTTGAAAAGAGGATACCTTTATCTACATGTTGATCTGGGTAAGCTAAATTTGATCATTTGACCTCTTGACCCTTGTTTACATGCTTTCGTTATCCAGCATAAATATTTTTTTGAATAACTGGATTTTTTTCTTTATCTTCCTACTTGATATCACATGTATCATTCCTAAAGATTTTCCAGTACTGTATATTTCCACATATAAGATGACTGTTAAATCCTCAAAATCACCCTTAAAAATTGTGGGTCGACTTATACTACAATTCTAAAAAAGAAACCTTAAATTCTGAGTAATGTTCATTTGTCAGTAGGCTAACCTCGGTCTCGGTGTGATAACCAATAACGTACATGAAAAGATTCACATTATCAAATAAACTGATATTAAAAGTAATAAAACCATTTCTACCTTATATATTACTGGCATAAGTTCATAATAAATTGCCTATTCAAAGAATAATTTCATATCTGTGAAATCAAATTATATTCATGTAATCTCAGATGAGAAAATATAAACATTCACAACAATCTTTATCTTTCACTAAACTTTCAATAATGAATAAGACTGAATAAAAAAAAATGTTGAAAGTGGAATTTACTATTATTGTACATTATCAGCAGTAGTTTGTGGTTGCCAATGAAGTATAAATGGCCATTAGTACACCAGGTTGTTTCTAACTGTTTAGGTATGGAATCAGCATTTGCAAGAGATCATGTAATGAAACATAAACAAAACAATGGTTTCCCTTTCAGGGGACATGTGTAAGGAAAAAAAAAAAAAAAAAATTTGGTGGGAAATCCATTTGAGGTTTAAATAAAATTCTGAAGATTGAAAAAAAAATTAAAAAAAAAAAAAGTTACAATAAAAACCCCATTATATCTGAATTTATTGCAGGCTCAACTCGTTTAGTCCGAGGTGGGACAACACTTGTTGGTGGGAGCATGTTAGATGATCATCAATGGCATGATGTTCTGGTTCGGCGAAAGGGGAAAAACATCATTCTCACTGTGGATCGACTGGAGACGGTCGGAGAAGCAGCTGGTGACTTCTTTCGTTTAGATCTCGATAGCAAGGTATTTTTTAAATTTTTTTTTTTTTTATTCTTTTTTTTTTTTTTTTTTTTTTTTATTCTTTTATTTTATTTTTTTTTTTTTTATTCTTTTATTTCTTATGAATGTAAATACATATGTAGGTGCATTTTTGTTGGATAACTGAAAGGATTTTCACCTCCTGCCATTTCTGTTTGACAGAAGGTCAAGGTCTAAAAATGTTTAGCAGTTGATTGATGTCGGTCGTACTTGATTTGAACAGTTTCCTAATAATTTTGTTGAGTGTTCCTCTTTGGCACCTTGACATAAAAAATTGAAGAACAATACTAGATTAGTAGCTAGGTCTCATCATTTTTTTGTTTAAATTACTAGTTGTAACCATAAGTTCTATTCTAGTAATTTCTTGCACTTCTTGATTGTGGAAATTTCTTGGATTTTGATTTCCTGTAAATTATGATCTTCAAAAATTTAAATGCAATGTCAGTCATCATCTTCTGTCTCCATGGATTCTTTTGTTGTCCTTTATCCTCAATAATGTTTTTTCTCAGATTCTTTCACTCTTAGTAATCCCTTGTACCTTAGTGGCTTTATCACCTTGTTTGGGATGAAGTGATTAAAAAAAAAATGTTGAATTTGAACTTGTTAGTGTCATGTGTGCAACAAAAGAAATAAGATAAAGAGAGGTAAAGAGAACACGTGACTTGTAAGGTCATTTGACCACATCAAAGCTTTTTGAAGTCTTTTATCTAAATGACCCAGAACTAGAAGTTTCTTTTATGAAAATAGATTCTCTTAACATTAGTGTCACTGTTCATGTTGTCTAATTATGTAAAGAGTGGTGACTATTGTCTCCCTTAAACAAAAACTATTACTTGAGTATAGACCTTTATGATATCTGACTTTACAATATAACCAAAAGTTATACAATATCAGGTTCAAATATGGAAAACTAGTGGTGTCAAGCTAATGTGGAGAACAATTCATTACAACCTTGTACATATGAAAACAACTGGCAATTAAGATATTTCTTAACTAAGAAAATTTGTTAATGTTTGCATTGGCAGTTTCAGTAAAACTTCAATCAAACATGGTGAACAGAATAGTGAAGATAATTGAATATTCTGCAGACTGGTTACAGAAATTTAAAAAAGGCATTACATTAAATATTGAAAGGTATGTGGTAATAAAGCATCTGCCAATATAAAATTACCTCCAGGATGTGTGTTTATTCTTGGTTTATGTTTCCAAGCTGACCCATTTTATACATACTGCATACAAATTAAATAGCCTGTATTCCAAAATCTGAAAACCAAAGCACTTCCTTGGATAAAGGATTCTCAACTTGTATTAATTTCAGAAATTTATAGTTTATAATTAAAGTTTAAATCTATAGAATAAAGAAGATGAAACTGATGCCAGGAGAACATGGGTTAAATTGATACCTTTTTTCTTTTTCTGTATATTGTGACCATTTTGCTTAAGGTTTTTATTTTCTTGATTTCTTGTGAAAAAATTTCAACGTATTTCTGCTAAATTTTCACTTTCCAAAATTATAGCTTATAATTAAAGTTTAGATATGTCAAAAAAAATGTGGGTTTAGATTTCAGATTGTGCAAACAATACAAACTGAAAATTCAATATCAAGATACAGCAATTAAGTTGTGATAACACTTATTGATAAACACACACATATTTGCATGTGTATACACATTTGCATGTCTGGGCATATATATATATATATATATATATATATATATATATATATATATATATATATAAATAATATATATATAATAATAAAGAGAAAGAACATTAAGATAGATAATCTGGTGTTCTTATTAATATTTTTCTTTTTACAAAATGGTGCTCAATGCAAATCTACAGAGCATAAATATTATAAATTTACTAATTTAAAAATATGGTTCCATCACTACACAGGAATTACCATGTTTCAAAAACAGAAGCTAAAAACTTCAAATTCAATTATAGAATTAAAGTCCCTATTTCTGTTTCATTTTCAAGCGAATTTTTGAATAACTTATTTTGAAATTTACTGAGTTTTATAAGCACATACTTTCATATTAGTTTCTAAGGATATGGGGAAATCCAATCATTTTAACAAGGGGCAGTAGGGTATTTATTTTCACTGACAACCATTGTATCAAAATACGAGTTACTTTCACAAAGAGGTTAAGTCAAGATAGGGTAGAGGTGCCTTTTCAAACGAATGATTACATCCATTCAACACATTTCATCTGGACTTTTTCAATGACAAAAAGTTTTTCGGCACTTTTGTTTTGCTGTTAAATTTGTCATTGTATACATAAAGATTTTTTCTAAAAGGCTTGTAATGAACTAGAATTTTAAAATATTATTCTTAATTTTAATTACTAATAGACTATACATCTTTTAAAACAAATATAATAGAATTACTTAAAAAAATTTAAAAATTATTAAATATCAAATATAAATGTTTTTCATTTATCAGTTTTTTTTTGTTTTTTTTTTAAACATTATTTCAGGAAAATTTTTGACAATGTTGGCAAAGAATAGCTATATAGCTGTATGTGCTTATAAAACTTGGTAAAATTCAAAAATAAGTTGTTCCAAAATTTGCTTGAAAATGAAGCAGAACTAAGGACTTTAATTTAATTCTATAATTGAATTTGAAGTTTTTAGCTTCTGTTTTTGAAACATGGTAATTCCTGTGTAGCAATGGAAGCATATTTTTAAATTAGTAAATTTATGATATATATATAATATTAGTGGTAAATATACATACATATGCAAAATATATAAATACCCATACATGTATATTTTTTTTGAATGAAAATTTCAAGAGGATAGAATCCAGGTAGAACTCTCTGTCCAGGACAGAGTAAGGATATAAAATTCTGTTTTTATTTCCGGAGTTGTTTTTTCTGTTTTCTTTTTGAATTTGTAGGTCTGATGAATTGGATCGTATTTACGATTCCAATGGAATATTAGTGTTTAAGCCTTTTTATTATATATTGATTGATTGATTGATTTCACCCCAAGTGAAGCAGTAAAGCTAAGACACAAAGGGTTACTGGGTGCAGAGAATTAGGAACAGAAACATTACTAATGAGTGACAAGAGAAAAGAGTAATGAAGAGGGCCGTAGATAGAGATCAACATTGCATTTAAATTTTTGGAGATTAATCTTTCGCACATTGCATTATTAATATTACTTCCCATTTTACTGCATTCTTTTTCAAGGCTTATCAATTGCATTATCCTTATCAATTTCACTCAAAGTTGTTTTCTGTTGCCATAGCGAAAAATGACAACTACGAAATCCAAATACACTATTGTTCAGGGATCAGTCACCTTCAGTGGCAGGATAAGCACTTTGTACAGCAAATGAAGTCACATACAGAATGACAAAGGATTAAAGCATGGAGCTGGAAGGGAGTTTGACATGTGAGAGAAGAAACATAGTATAAAATTTATAGTTCACATCTAGTCAGCTTGGCTGTAAATTGAGGAGCTCTAGATGTTAGTCTAGTACTGTGTTGAAATTCAAAAAGTCTAGGTACTCTAGTGAAGAGCTGACGATGTAATTTTATTTTATTTTTTTTTTTAAATTATCTGACAATTCTGTAATCAGGATTATTTATATCTTTTAGCTCTTTGTCGGAGGCATTCCAACTTTCACGAAGCCAGGTGTAACTGTCCGCTACAATTTCTACGGCTGTATTGAGAATGCTCAATTTAATGGTGTAGAGATAATCCGTGATGCTCGAGAAAACAGGGAAAGATTCAGTACATTTGGACTTGTTCCATACCAGTGTCAGGTAAGTTCAGAGTTCTTATTAAATTGAAATTTGTAATGCCTAAAGAAAAGTTGAAAGTCTTCAGAAAGTGCATGCCACTGACAACACTCAAAACTGAACAATCTGGTTTGGACTACACCGTGACAACAGCTTGTTATAACCGTTTCTCAGAGACAGACCACCAATAATAAACATGTGTAAATATATTAAAGTATATAAACACAAGAATCTGTTGATGAAGTGAAGGAATTTATAAATATTGTACAGAGTAAATAGCTTTAGATTTTTAATATATTTTTTATTTTGTATTAATATTGTTGTAACCTAGGGAAGGTTACTGAATAGAATAATTAAACGAAGGTTGGTAATGAACGATAATACTTAGGACAAGAACAGCAGATATAAGATTCGCCAGTGCCATGTAGAAGTAGTAGTCAACTGCTAGAAGTTAGTCAAGTGAATTCCACAATGAATCTCCAACTGCAGGATATATACCAACCACCCTACGTTGTCAGATGTGGCACAAAACTGAATTTAATGTGGGGTATCTGAGCCTGTATGTTCAGCCAAAAATTTCCTGTAGACTCTGTATAAAATGGGGTCAGGTAGCTGTTTCCCTGAGACAAGACTCTGCTCTTCAACATAGTCTCATCTGGGGATCCTCCCTGCCTAGATGCAGAGAGTTTGACCAGCACAGCTGGAGACAAATCTCCAACTGCAGACCAATATTTACAGTATTTATTACTGTATTTATATGAATGTTGGACCTACCCATTATCATCCGTAGGTATCCTACAACAAATATATGAAATCTCTCTTAATGTAGGAATGTCTTGTCTTGTCTCACTAAAATATCATCAATTGTTCTTTGGCCCACCTTTCCATGGGGTGGTAGCACCTGTTAGGGTCCCAGTTGTGGGTAAATAGTTAACCCCTAAACTGGTAAACTATGAAAATATAAAAATATTTATATTTCAAGGTGTAAAATTTCAAGGTGTAAAATTTCAAGGTGTAAAATGTGGAGGAATATGTCCAAAGTTGATGAAAAATGTAATCTGAGGAGGATAACAAGAAATTTTAAGTTGGTTCACAATTACAATCCAGATCAGACAACTTTAAGTTTCAGTTTTTTCAGTGTACTTTTTGATGAGACTAAATTTATGAAAAGATATGAAATATTTCAATGAAGAAAAGAGAAAAAAAAAAAAAAACATTAAGCAGAAATAATTTTCTTTGCTCCTTTCAAACAGTTACTCTTTGACTAACCCTTCAACTAAAATTCATTGAGAACTTCTGGAGATTTTGTATGGACAATCTGGTCAACATGGGTGGATATATAACTTCTGTTGAAATTTGTTTGTGAACGTAAGGCTGTGAAGGTGGTGTAATGGATAGTGGCTCACAATGAGAAATCAGAGCTGAGTTCAGATTTTAGTCTCATTCATTGCATTCACTTATGTGCAAATATCCTTGGGTGAGGATGGTATCCATCTTTTCCCTTCAGCTATGGGTTAAGTAGTATCTGAAAAAAATTATTATGAAAAAAAAAAACTTAAAATAGTCACTCACAAAAAAAGAAATTATTCTTAAAATCTAAAATGTTTTGGCTTTAAAAAAAAAAAAAAATGGAATCTAAAATGGCGACAATTTACTCATCACACTACGTAAAATCTAGAATGGCAACACACACATATATATATATATATATATATATATATATATATACAAAGATTTGATAAGCAGTAAAGAATAAAAAGATTCATGCAATTAGCTGAAGTAAAAATTTGAATACAATGAATAATAATGAAAATCAGTTGATATGAGATATATGGTTGATAACTGTAAATTCAATTTTTTTTATGTATTTTCTCACTGTTTCTCACTTTCTTAATGCATAAAATAGCTCTCACTTGAAAAAAAAATGTCTTGTATCTACTTCAGAATTTAATAATTTTTCCTTCCTCTATCATACACCCTTTCATAAACTGTCATTTTTTTTTTTTTTTTTTGTGGTGGTACATACAAGGTGCGATGGGTAAATTGTCACCATTTTATATTTTTAATTTTGCACCTGTGCATTGTTTGTTTTTGATTTTGCCAACTGCACATTATAGTAGGGTCAGTTGGGCAGTGTCTGTGAGAAAAAGAGCATCATGATGTAATTCCCTCCACCAGAAATTTGGAAATGGCATACTGTACCGATTAACATTCATGCCAGAAGGTCCAATCCAAATGTTTCAACGTGTTTAGGTGCCAATCATAGGACTGTGGTGAGGGTGCTATGTCCCTGAAAAGATATACCAAGAGTGATGAAAAGTAAATAGCAAGTCAACGTCAGGCCCCAACCCAAATTCCAGCCACATTTTCTTTCATGGAGCTCAGGATAAACACTACTACTACTATATAGGTATTATGCACTACATCTCAGACAAGCATGAAAAGAAATTAACACCACCCAACAACAAAACCCCTTGAAAATGGCTAAAGAAATGGCTGAAAGCACTTGGGACAACACACTATGGACAATTTTTAGACTCTGTTACCTCATTCAAATAGAAACTATATATTTTTGCACCTGTTCATTGTTTGTTTTTGATTTTGTCAACTGCACAGTATAGTAGGGTCAGTTGGGCACCGTCTGTGATAAAAAGAGCATCATGATACAATTCACTCTGCCAGAAATTTGGAAATGGCATACTGTACTGATTGGCATTCAAACCAGAAGTTCCAATACAAACATCTCGGTGTGTTTGGGTGTCAATTTGAGGACAGTGCAGTGGTTTTGGAAAGTGTTTGGATGAGTCCAATGGTGATTACAAAGATATGGTACCTCAGAAATCGTTTAGAGGCCATAGTTGAAGGCAATAGCAATTTTATTGAATAAATTTACTCTTTACGGTTTCAAGATATTTTTGTATAATTTTGGTAAAAATATCTTAAAATGAGATGCCAGTGTTATTTTCATTTTTGCATAATTTAGACAATTTATCCATTGCACCCTGTGTATAGGCTAGGATGTGGGTCTAAATCCTTGAATAGCAACCTGTCTAGAGGTGGTGTCTTGATAAAATACTCAGTATACTTGGACTGCTGTGAGTGTCTGAATTGGGTATCAGGAAGAGCAATTGGCCTTGTAAAACCTTGCCTAAAATCATTGATAAATCCTTAGGTAGGACCCACCTTGTTTTGTACGAGATTAATCCCGGTCTTGTTTCAACAAAAAATCTATATATGCAAGATTCTTTTGTGTAACTTACTTTATTGAGTAAAGTGAGTTTTTTTTTTTTTTTTTTTTTTTTTTTTTTTATTTTTTAAATACTAAAATTTGGTCAATACAAGATTTTAGAGCCACTGAGATTATAATGTTCAGAGAAGCATCCATGCAGAAGTCAATTCCACAAAATAAGCTGAGTGGAACTTCCTCCTTAAATTTGGAATACAGAAGAAATGTGGGTGATGTGACCCTGTGGAAGCAGCGGGTCATGTCTTTGGTCTGAAAAAAAAAAAATGGGATTCATCTGAGTATTTCCCCTAAAGTAATGATGGACTTGTGATGGGCAGTAGCAGACTGGCCAGTTTCCACTTGCCTGATGACAGTTGGCCACCTGATAGGTTGGATCCCCTATACCAAATAAAAATGCAACATAGAAACAAACAGACAACTGTTTCAGTAATAAAAAAAGAAATAAGAACTTTATAAAGTCATCTGCACATTATCTGTTACTCAAGTCTGATGTTTGAGGACATTTTCAAAGCTAAAGATCATAAAGACAAGGTTAAGAAATTGGCTGTCTGAGAATTTGGAATCATACATGTTGTTATCCATTGAAAAGGAATTGTTAGATAAGTGGATGCAGAAGCAATTATTGGCAGATTCGTACAATCGTCTAGCGAACACAAATGATTGCTCTTAATATAGTGGGCTGCATGCAATGCTCTATTATGCTTTTGAACTATCTGTTAATGTGTAAATTGTGCAGCAAGTTATTTAAAAATATCAACTAATTACTTATAATTTAAAAATATAGAAAAAAAAATAATTATAGTATTCTGTATTTAGATTTGCTATCTCCTGCCAATAATATGTACAGTACATGTACTCTGTAATTACTATGAAATATATACATTTTTTTCTGCAAAATTTGTAATTGTACCCTTATATATATATATATATATATATATATATATATATATATATATATATATATAATAAAATATTTTATTTCTTATGAAAATGAAATGATACCATTGTAGTTGAAAGTAGGCCCCTTTTGTCTTCTGGTAACAAATATTTTTAGATGAGACTGCCACTGTCTGGGTAAGAGGCTGCAGAGTGGTGAATAGGTTTTCTCCTGCAAGGTTGCATAGATGATTTTGAACTCTTATCAAAACTAGAAATTGTGAATTGAATAAAGCAGTAGTACTCTGTTTTGGTCTAACCTGATTATCTGAAAGCATGCTTTTATCCATGACAATGCTCTGTCAAATCTGATTAAAAGAAAATTGATAAAGACCTGAATAAAATGTTCAAAAGAAGTGCCTGATTTGTATGCTAATTGAAGACTTGTAAAATGCTCTGAAGAAGAATAATAACCTTTTTTTTGAGTTCATCCAAAGCAAGGCAGTAAAGCCACTAAGACACAAGGTGTTACTGGATGTGGAAGAAAACAAACATTACTTGGGAGCAAGAACAAGAGACTAGTAATCAGGAGGACAGTATATAGCAATTGAGATTTCATTTAAATTTATGGAGATTAATTTTGACTGGAAAGCATGGAGCCAGAAGAAAGTTCCACAAGCAAGAAGTGCAAGTAAAGACACTGTTAGTATTGAACTTATGGCTACATTTAACTCAACTGTAAATTGGTGAGACCTCGTTGCCAGTCTAGTACTGTGCTTAAATACATAGTCTAGGTACCATAGCAAAGTGCTCATCTGAACAGTTGCCATGAAAGTATTTATAGAAAAGTCAAAGGGAGGCAACTTTACGATGGTAGGAAAGTGACTGAAATTGAGATGCCAGATCAGGACTGATATTATTACAGATTCTTCTTTGGATTTTATCAAGGATATCTAGATATATAGCGGGGAGCACTGGACCATATGTTGCAGCAATATTCTAAGCAAGGGTGAATGGTAGACTTATTAATATCTAAGAAAGATTCTGGAGAGAAAAATTGTCTAGCATGACAGTGAACTAACTTTCTTAGTACCTGACCTCGCATTGAATTCAATATAGTTTTTCCACTTCATGTGCACTGAGAAATTTAGCCCAAGAAAGTGTATTGAGTAACTCTCCTGGAGGTTAGCATCAGCCATGCTGATGGAAGACAGGAAAGGATCTCTTAGGTGATTAATACAAGGCAGTTTAGTTTTTGAGGCATTAAAATTAACAAGCCATCCTTTGCTCCATTTAACAATGAACTGAAGGCAGTTTTAGATATCAGCCACCAACTGGACTTTATTAGACTGATGAGAACTACCTTCAAGACAGGAGTAAATGGGTGTGTCATGAGCATATTTACCAAGTTGAGAGCTGATGCCATTGGGAATGTTGCTGGCAAAGATAAAATTGAAATGCTATTTTGAACACGGCAATCTATTTAATATGAAGATCTACAGTTCAAAAAAAATTAATAAATAAACGACTTCTGAAACTGTTTTCAGAATATAGAGCATACATTACACATTTATGTTGCCTTTACAACTTTATTATTACACTGGGCTTACAGCCATATCCTGTTAAAACACTGGTCAGTATGTAGATGGGGGACCACTTAGGAATAGCAGGTTCTGTAAGCTTGATGTGCAAGTAGTGAAATAGATATTGGTATGTAATTGGAAATTGAAGAGCCAAGTTCAATACTAGTCAGATTCATTTATATTAACTTACTAGCTTAAAAGCTACCTGATAGGGCAGCATTTAAGCTAGCTCCTTTGGAGAGCTCTTGATTGGGCCTTTGGCTTGTTCATAAGTTTGAGAGGCCCTAGGTCTTTGCATATTCTCATCAATGGAAGCTCTCCTTTCATCTGGGTTTTCATTTGCATGGGACTTTCTTTTCTTGGCTGTTATTGATTGCGACCTGGTCCTCCGTTTTGCAAAACATACTGCTGCCATATGTGATAGGCAAAAATTGATTGTTGGATTTAAGTATTGCATTAATATTTAGGCTTACATTTTAAAAGTTCAACAATAATTCTTCTGCTACCACTTAATTTAAAGAGAATTTGGTGTGCGTAGGTCCTTACTTTCCATACAAACAATTATTTTTATTTCATGGGTGACTTTTGCCATTAATTTTGGTTATTTCCAAATTTATTTCCATGTTATAAAAATTGTTATCATACAAAAATATTTGTTGCAAAAATCACTAAAAACAATTGCAATAATGAAAACTTCTGTAACATGAGCTATTGAAAGTTAGAGAGTTGTCTTTTTAATTGAAAAAGTTTGATGCAATGATACACTGCTATTTGCATTTATTATATAGATGTGCAAATAACTTTGGGAAAGGTATGAATCTATATCTTCTCCCTACAGCTATGGGTTAATTAATACAACTTGTATCAGTTAGTTATTATTATCTCCAGAAATAATCTTACAACCTAAAAATATTTTCTGGCTTTAAATAACCTTCAAAAGGTTGATAATCTGCAAAATAAGCAAATTAATCAATCATAATTACTATTACACATTTTTTTCATTTTTTGTTTAAAATGTTTCACTTTGTAAATTTGTGTATATTCTATGAGTGCAATTTTTAATTACAACATTGTTTCTTGAATTTTGAATAAGCTAGCTAAAAATGTGAAACTTGGTTAATCCAATGAAATTCATAAAACTGTTGTTACAACATAATAGCATATAAACTATAATTTATACATATTTTGTTGAATATCATATCTACCACTTGTCCCTTCAGTCCCTCAACCTCCGGCATCTTCCTCTTTGGGTTGAGGTGCCCACTCGATCTGAACCGAACTCAGAGGTAGCTGGCTGCATGCTCCCTGAGTACCTGTAGATTGTTTGACCGGTCACTGGCCAAGTTCTGCCTGCTGCCCACGTTGTGTTAGTTTTTAGATCCAGTAAGCGGGGTGTTGTCCATACGTTCACAGTTGATTGGGGATGTAGGCATGGCTGTGAGGGTGTGTGGCAGGAAAATTAGAATGTGGCAAACAAGGAAATAATATCTGCAGAAGCCGAACAACAATAGGTAAAATATTGATGTCTTTTATATAAGAAAACGACAACAACAGTAGAAAGAGTTTACAGAAAGGATAGAAAAACAATTAACATTAGAACAGAGGACCACTCCTCTACCAATTATACCAACAGAGAGAGGCGTGTGTGTGATTAACTCATTCCAAATCAACTTGGGAGGATATGTGACTCGTAATTCCAGCCCTGCATGGAAGTGTAGCTCTTCAGTTGGTTGTCGTAAGTGACAAACGTTAAGTTTCAGCGACTTTTCAATGCGACTGCTACAACGACGATATTTCTTGAAGTCCTTATCTCTGACTCGCCACTGGACCGACTCACTGCAATGACAGTCTCTCTCTCTCTCTCTCTCTCTACGTCACTCTCGTCTAACGTCCAAGTCTCCCCAACTCGGCAAAACTCGTGTTTATATAGCAAACCGAAGGTTATAAGCCAGGTTGTTCACGCACTTAACACGAGTGTCACCATAAGCAAAGTTTAAATTCAGATCTATTTCAAATCTCTTAGTGGATAAAATTAATTAGTTCAATGTTCATTTCAATTGTCCTTTCGATGACCAAATTCAGCGGATACAACTTATGTTTAGATCAGATTTCGCTAGCGGTAAACATACACTGGTCTTACCTTCCCGGTCCAATTTACTTCAATATGTTTTTATCAAAAATATTATTTTTGTCTATATATATATATATATATATATATATATATATATTTTTTTTTTTTAATGACCCAAATTAAACATCACCTCCTGCCCTTTTGCATTTGTTTATAAACAAGCCCTTGCCAACCTGATTTGAAATTTATTCTTTATCCATCAGCCATCTCAGGTTTCATATATCATTGTTTTAGATTCTTTCCTATTAATAGCACTGACACAGTTTGCAACTTTCACGGAAGATCATGTTTTCCATCTTCAATCAATAAACATATTTGCGTGTGTGCATTCATGTGCATCAACCTCTCTCTGTTACAATATACATTAGTAAAGCAATTACTGTATATACTTATGTAATGTTACATGGGTTTACACTCTATATTGGTAAATTTTTTTTTTCATTTTTTTTAAATTTTTTTTTTTTTTTTTAACAAGTTAAAAATCCTGCACTTTCTGGAGGGGTTAAAATTCATGCCCCAAAATTCAAGGGTCATGCTATATATGAAGTCAGCATATACACAAGTATATATGGTATTGTCAAATATAATTTATGCTTATATATTGTGTACATTAATAATGAAAATATTTCCATGGATTCTTTTCATTAGTTTTTCAGAAATTATGAAAAAAATTAAAAGTGACTAATGCTGTCTCTTTTCAGATAATAACACATGCATTTATTTATTTTTATATTTACAGTTGGAAAAAATTGTACCTATCACCTTTCCTACCATCACTGCCAGCATGGATGTTGTTGGCGAACCAAGCGGTGTTGGTTCTGGCACTGTGAGAGCTTCTTTAGATTTTAGAACACACAACACAGACGGACTTATCTTTTATCATGAATTTAGTGAGAAAGGTTTTGTCAAGGTGAGTAAATGTTTTATTTCCTGCCATATTGTTGCATATAGCAAATATATTGAATGTGTATTCAAGAAAGTATGGTTAGGGGGCTATCACACATTTCACTACTAAATCAAATGTGCTATCATATATAAGCTTATAGACAAGAGGAGATCTGTGATTATACTAGATAAGATAATCAGATCAGTTTCAGATCTTATTAGAGATCAGTTCTTAAGTAAAGAAAGCAGAACTTGATTTTGAGAGTTTCTAGTTTGAGTGTCTATTGGTGTTAATTAATACAATTCAACCAAGTACTGTGTAATTGCCTAAGAACTAACGACCATGTCCTGTTGAAACACCAATTCTTGTATGATTGCTGAAGTTAAGCATCCTCAAGCTTGGTCAGTACCTAGATGGGAATATCAGGTGCTGTAAACTTGGATGTGCTGTTGGTGTAATAGATAATGGCTTGGAATTGGAGAGCTGAATTCCAATTCCACTTGAGTTCGTTATATGCAATTAGCCTCGGAGAAGTTATGAATCCACATCTTTTCCCCCAGCTATGGGGTAATTAGCAGAACTTGTATCAGTAAAATCATTATCTCCAGAAAATTCTAACAATCTAAAAATATTGTCTTGTTTCAAATAGCCTGTAAAGGCTGAGAAGCTATAAAGAATCAAATTGGTTAATCTAATTACCTAAGTGACTTATGATAACCAAAGAGAAATGTTGTGCCATGTCCCTTCAGGACATTGGCGATCATGGCTCTCCTCAATTTCCTATTTTAGATATTCTGTGCATAAATATTAAAATATATGTAAATATATTTTGCAGTCTGTAATAAATATGGGGCAGTCTCAAAATTCAATTAAATTTTTTTTTTTTTTTTAATCATTTCACTCCATCAAGGCAATAATGCCACTAAGACACAAGAAGCTACTGGGAGTGGAAGAAAATGAGAAGACTGTAATGAGGAGAAAGGCCAATAAAAGGACAAGTTTCAGGAAGACAAAAGATAGCGATTGATATTGTATTTAAATTTTTGAAGGTTGTTGGTGGCAGAAAAGAAAAGTTTCATAGGTGATAAAAAAACTATTAGAATATAATTTTGTGTTTACATCTAGCTAATCCAACAGTAAAACTATGAGACCTAATTGCCAATCTAGTATTATTTATGAAGTTGGGCTATCAAGGAGGAAAGCTCATTAGAATGATCGTCATGAAAATATTTAAAGAAAAAACAGAGGGAAGCTACATTATATGAAAAAAACATGTAAAAACCTTGCTGGACAGTATTTCCATATTTCTGTCTACACAATCTCCAACAGATATGAGGTAACCTCAAAATTTGATTCAGCTTCGGTCCTTAGATGACATACTTTTAACTGACTTCTTTCAAAATCATTTCATTGTAACAGCTGTGATATTAACGTATATTTATAAAATATTTTCTGGGATATTGAACATCAGTTGTGGGAGACTGGGAATAACCTGAGATAGTTGTCAAAATAGATGCATGAAGCAAATCAACATGCATATGTAGCCGAGTGAGATGGACTCATGGGAGAAAATGAACATGAATTATCACGTTGTAGTTGTTAGGTGTTAGTTTCTGACAATGCTGGTTTTTGTTGCTGACTGAAAGCATTGGTGTTTGCATCTTGGTGTTGCTGTTGATGGCCTGGTTAAGTTTGCCTGCTGTGGAGGTCTGTCACTTCATGGGTGAAATTGACATTGGCTTTATAGTCAGTTATTGGCCCAGAAACGGCTATGAAAACTGTGGATCTTTCTGATTGGTCAGAATTGATATTTTATGATCCCGCTTATTTTTTTTTTTTTTTTTTTTAGAGAGTATTCTAAAGTGGATGCATAGAGCTGATGAAATTAAGGTATGTTTGTCTTATCAGCTTCGGATGTTGGAGTGAGCACTTCCATTTGAGTTATAAAATTGCAGATTCAACATGATAAACTTTGCCATTACTTTAATTATGGCTTAAAGTTTGTTTTTTTTTTTTTTTTTTTTTGTTTTGCTATGTAGAAATGTTTTTGACATTTCAAATGAAATTTTATATAGAAATAGATAAAACTTAATGTTTTGTTTTTTGTAAGGTGAATAATTGACTATTCCATATTGCAGAATATTTTTTTTTTTAATATACTTAGCTTAGAAATAAAAGTAGGGAGATTGTGTATCACCAGTCATCCAAGTAAGGAAACCTGTTGAGTTTGATATTTACTTTATTTAGTATAATGCAAAGATAAAACAATGGAAATGTTAGAAAGATTATATGGCCCCAATCTTCTGAATGAGAAAAAATCTACTTAGAAAATCAGTGTTCAAAATTGAAGATTTTGCTTGGGTTCGTAACAAGTTAGGTGGGTAGAAATATGCAACAATTTCAGCCATAACACAAACTCCGTTTCTATTTTGTTTTGGCTGCATCATTTGTCTTCAATTCTAGAGAGCTAAAAACAAGAGATTCTTATTTTTCTTAATACAAAATGTTTTTTTCTTCTCTGTTTTGTAGGTTGAATTGAATTCTGAAGGTTACGTATTGTATCATGTGGAGAGCCAGACAGGACAAATTGTTGAAGATATCATCAGAAACAGTTAGTTTCTCTTTCATTCTCAGCTACTTTCCTATTCTTGTTATTGTTCTCAAAAAAAAAAAAAAAAAAATCTTTTCTATGAAGACAATCTAAATGTACTCAATATTTCTCTGTACTAAGTATAGCAGTGCAGATATCTGTGCTAAGTTTAGTAGAACTCGTCAGAAGAAATGTTTTTAATTTTGCTGAATTTTTTTTTGTTGTGAAGAACGAGAATACTTACCTCCCGCGAAACGAATTTGCTTGGCGTGTCAGGTCCTGTTGAAAGATTGCGGGTGGACATGCAGGGGGAAAAAAATTAATAATAAAAAAAGACTAAGAATTCAAACCAGTTTGAATTTATAAAATCAGAAGTCTTGGGCGAATGAGGAGAAAGTCTCGTATGCAAATTGTAGTTGCCCCCAATGTGGGCATAAATATCGAGTTTGGGAGGAAGATGACAGTGCATTATTTGTGTGACGGCATACTAACGAGACTGAGAGAATAAGTGGTCACTAGCGATAGCTCAGTTGGTAGACCGGAGGACTGGATGAAAGCAAGCACTTTAATCCATTTCAGTCATCGCTAATGATGGGCGAACTGAATTACCCACATTTTTCATTCTTATAAAAATGAATTGCTTATTTTCCTAATTTGAGAGTTTATGTACCCTCAATCAGTTTCTTTCTACCCTGAATCTCATCCTGGATATGACAATAAGTTGCATCTGGCAGCAAGGCCTGTGATTGGGAGATTGAAGGTTTTGAGGAGTATGGAACCACCTCTTAATTGGTTTTCAGGTTCACTTCGACCTGGGGTTATAGCACCTGTTAAAGTCCCAGCTATGAGAAAATAGTTAACCCGCAAACAAAAACAAATTACTATGAAAGTATAAAAATACATTTATATTAAAAATATTAGCAATACCTTTTTATAGTAAATTGACCAATAAACATTTTTTTTATAGTAAAATGACCAGCAATACATTTTATCTGTAATTGAAAGCATGCGATTGTGTTCAAAATATTTAGATTTCATCATTAAATAACCCATAGAGATGTTGGTATGCCGCTAAGCAAAATCAACCAACTGATCATCATGTTGTCTTTTGTTATTGAAAATTTAACCATTATTAAATTTATCACAAAATATATTTGGAGAATAGCACTTCAAGTTGCACTAAATGAAGTATCATTAGTTGGCATATTACTGTATTTTTCTTTATTTTTTAAAAAAATGTCCTTTTGCTGTTTACAGATGATGTTGAGAGTCCCACCAAGTCCTTCAGTGATGGATTATGGCATAGCTTATTTTTGTCAGTGGATACAGAAAAGGTGAATTGTACAGTGGATCGAAATTCTATTGTGTCATCCAGAAAACTGAATATTAAAGCCGGACAGAACTATCATTTAGGTAAGTATTGCCTTTTGGGAAAAGTGTGGTATTTCTACCTTACAAAAGAAGTATTAACATTAGAAAATACTTCCCTAGAAGTATATTGGTAAAATTTGAGGTGCATATTGGTACTTAGTAAATTAGCTTAGTATGGTACAACACTGTGTGAATGAACACATGTCCTCGTAGATGTGGTCTGAAACTGAAAATTGTGTTATAGTAGGGTCGATTT
This sequence comes from Acanthosepion pharaonis, assembly GCA_903632075.3. NCBI lineage: Eukaryota > Metazoa > Mollusca > Cephalopoda > Sepiida > Sepiidae > Acanthosepion > Acanthosepion pharaonis. The sequence continues at coordinate 1,634,006 of CAHIKZ030004214.1, forward strand.
TTGAGATGATTTTTAATATTTGCCTGTTAGGCATGGGCATGTGGCCGAATGGTTAGAACATTTGATTTCAGATCATGAGACCCAGGTTTGAATCTCACAATGTTTGATTTGTCAGGAAGGTGACTTCTTGACATCATCAGTCAGGAAGGGGATGATCCTAGTGTGCAGCACCTTTGGAAAGTGCCTGAGAACCATGCCATGGGTTGACCCAAGCCTTGTGAGTGAAATTGGGTAGACTGAACACTTGATGGCCGTTGGTAGCTGTGTTAGCAGAAAGTCATAAGTTATCGTAACTGAGTGTGCTAGCATTGTTCAGATTGTTGATCCTGCTAGATAACACGCCCTCTCCTGGAAACTGTAACTAAGGTCTGCTCAGTATAGTTTCAGTATAAACCACAGATGGCTCTGTGGGTGTTTAACAAACACAAACATGCCTGGGTGAGAGTCTGCAATAGGGATTGGTTAGCTGCCCTAGTAGACGGGTATCCTCGAATATGAGTGGCCTGCTATTATTAATGGGAATGAATGCATGTCCTCATAGAAGTGGTCTGAGACTGAAAATTGTATTATAATAGGGTCCATTTTTGAGATGCTTTTTAATATTTGCCTTTCTGTTAGGTATATCTAACTTTACTAAGTTTTAAAATTTTGAGTTTGAAGGTAAAAAATGGTTAGCAGTTTAAAATTTGATTTAATTTTTATTTTTAACCAAAATACTCAACCTGGAAAGAGTACTGTATATAATTGTGTATAAGTTGATTTTGTTTTATAGTGTCACACATTAATTTTTTGGCAAGAAATCTACCTGTATAGTCAGTCAGTTATGTGCCATGTGTGATCCATGCTTAGGCGATCAGGTATCTTTCGATACATGACGGACGAGACAGATTTTTTTCCCGTAGTAGATTGCCATTTCTTTCTGTGGTAGACCAGTTGCCATCTAAGGCTATAGAACCTGGTCTGTCCTGCTATTTACTCATAGTTGGTGGGAGAGGAGGTGGAGGATTCGTACCTTTCCCAAGGGCATTAGCACATAAGTGAATATAATGGATTTGACTGGAATTCGAACTCTGCTCTCTGATTCCTCAATTTGAGCCGCTATCCATTACTTCACCTTATTACATCTAAATTATGCAAAAATAAAAATAAGACTGACATCTCATTTTAATAGATATATTTACCAAAATTACACAAAAATATCTTGAAATACTAAAGTGTAAATTTATTTGATAAAATTGCCATTGGCTTCAACCATGGCCTCCAGATGACTTCGGAATCTCTTGTAACTCTTTTGGATGGTTTCCTTGTTTAAGTTGGTGAATGCTCCCATAATCCTTGCCTTCAGTTCATCTTTGGTGTTACAAGGAGTTTTGTTGATCTCTTGCTCAACTGCACCCCACACATAATAATCAAGGGGGAAGTTAGGTGGCCAAATGTAAGAAGTGATGTGGTCGCAGAAATTGTCTGACAGTCATGACTGGGTTCTCCTGCTTGTGTGAAATAGTGCAGTCTTTTTACCAGGGTCTTCCAGCAGCCACCCTCTTGACCAGGGTACCACTACCTCCTCCATGTTGAGTTTGAAGTTCTCACCAACAAATTCAGGAGTTCTTATCAAAATGATTAAAGTGAGTTTTCAGAGCTGCCGTGCCTTTGTAATCACCATTGGACCCATTCAACTCTTTCTGAATCTTCAAATTGACACCCAGACACTCTGAAATCTTCGTATTGGAGCTTCTGGCATGAATGCCAATCAGTACAGCATGCCATTCCCAAATTTCTGGATTTATGAATTGCGTCATAGTGCTCTTTTTCTCACAGATGGTGCCCAACTGACTCTACTATACTGTGCAATTGACAAAAACAATGTGCATGTGCAAAATTAAAAATATAAAGTGGTGACAATTTACCCACTGAACCGTATGTGTTTGTGTAGTTTCTTGCATCCTAGTGGCTTTGTTGCCTTGCTTGGAGTAAAATGATTAAAAATATAGGATAAGGAACAATACATCAGATTTATTAAAACTTCATCAGAAAAAGAAAATTCTGGTATTTTTAATTTTTGTTTGTTTTTTATTGGCTAAGCAGACCTGATATGTATCTGTATTGTCCAGCAGCATTTGTGTGTCTAATTCAGGTGTTTATGTGTATTATAATTCTGGTTTGTCTATGTGGGATTGGATGTATATTCATTTGTGTGTGTGAGCGCATCTAGAAGGCATTTTTATCCATATTTGGTTGTTGTCCGCATGTTGATTTGGGGGCAATTTGTGTAAGGATGAAAGAATTTACTCTGAGTTAAAAGAAAGAAGTTACACTGATTGTGGTAGACATATCCTAGATTCTTTAATTATAGATTTTATAAAAATTGGTGATGCAATAAAACATTCCCAAATCAACATGTTAAATAAAGATCACATTTTACTTGGTTCACATTTTTATAATCTTGTAAATAAACATTGAGGGGAGCCTATACTGTAATAGCAGTGTCAAATGACTGTCCTTTTGACACGCTGTTTTTTGTGAGTACAAAGAGTAAACATTGTCCAATGTTTCAAAACCCCCCAAATTTTTTAAATCTCATCATCAGTTGTTGGGTGTTTCTTCCAGCTGATGTCCAATGCAACTCGTAACATCCTTGTGTATGTTCCGTCAAGTGATGCTTCTTAGTGTTTCATCAGTGTCCTTGTTGTTGAGCCATAGAGCAAGACAGATTCTACCATGACCTTAAAGGAGGACTCCTGAGCACCATCTGGAAGTCCTCCCTCTTTGACAGTCTTAAGAGAGACTTCTTTTTAAATATGAATTATTTAAATATTTCTTGGAATTGATAGTTCCAAGCAATGATTTAAAAAACTATTTCAGTTTCACTGAGTTTATTGTTTATTTTTTTTATTTTTTTTTTTTTTTTTTAATTACAAATATAACAACTATTTTGGGACCGAAGTATTTTGTTCAAATTTTTTTATTTTAATTCTTTGGTGCCGTTTATCCTTGTTAAAAGGGAAACCATTTCTTTGGTTATTTTTGCTGTAGAAAAATGTAGTTTCCAATTTAATGGTTAAATTGCCCAATTTTAGGTGGTAGAGAGACAAATGTTGGATTTGTTGGTTGTATGCGTCATTTGGACATTGCAAATTTGCCGAACACTGATGGATTGCCCAGAGGAGCGACAACAAAAGGTGTGACCATTGGGACTTGCAGTATTCGAGATAGGTGAGTTTCATTGTTTCTCTTCTGATGACCGAATCATTTTCTTCTTTTTTACATGATGAATACTTTATCTGCTCACTTTTACTCCCTTTTCTACAGAAACATTCATTTTATGTAATTGATTTAATTTGTCAGTCACTGCACATCATATTTTTCTAAACTTGTTCTGGCTTTTTAGTTTAGGTGTAACAAGTATGCTGAGAAAATAAGTCATTAAAGATGTCCGTGCCCCTGAGAAAATGATGATTTGAGATGTGTGTGCCCTGAAAATATAAGTTTAATTAAGATCAAAGTAAAAATAATATCCTTAACAAATTATCACCAATTCTGGCATGATGATTTGAAATGGAGGTTGAAAGGATAGATTAACACTTGTCAATGCAGAAAAATGGAACTGGCAAGCCAAGTTCAAATTCCATTGGCAACTGTTATTTTTTTTTTTTTTTTTTTACAACATGGGTGTATATATTTTTTTTTTTTGTGTGTGTGTGTGTGTGTGTGTGTATATATATATATATATATATATATATATATATATATATAACATAACAACATGGGTGTGTATATATATATATATATAAATACTCGTTTCGTGTCTGGCTCACTAGGGTGTGTGTATATATATATATATATATATATATATATATATTTTTTACAACATGATGGATGTATATTTGCTATAATTTTTTTTTTTTTTTTTTTTTTTTTTTTAAATGTATATGAATGTGGCCAAGAGAAAAAGGAATTAAAATTTTAAAAAAGATTTTTTTTTTTTTTCTTCTTTCTAGGTGCACTCCCAACCCTTGTGAAAATAATGGTGTCTGTTATCAGACTTGGTCAACTTTTAGTTGTGATTGTGATAAAACTGGTTACAGAGGAGCAGTTTGCCATATCTGTAAGTTGGTTTGGTATGACTTATTGTACTTGTTTACTTGTACAGTCAAAAATGATAGCGTATTATGTTATTTTGTGTGTCTTTAGACATATTTTTCCAAAATTTATTATTGCTATACTATTCTTTTACAAAGCTGGTTTTTCTGCTCTTGGTTTCATAATATTAGGTGCTTAATAGATGGAGGGGGGGGCAATTTTTTTTTGTTTGTTTATTTTCTTTTTAAGGAAATTTTTAACTACCCAACCACTCAGACTATACTGTTTTTAAAATGGTTTTCCAGTGCCTTTAACACCTCCACCTCTGTATTAACTTTTTCAGTTTTGCTATTTGTGTGTTTGTTACACACTGCCATCTGGTGTCATGGTGTCACTTGTACAAGAAAAAATAATGATTTATCTACCATGCAGTTGTGATATTAGAAATTATACATGGCAGAAAAATATACGGATTCATGTGGCATATTTAAGTAAGAGTGGGTGCTGAAAAAGATTTTTACCCAGAATGGATTACCAATAACCTGATGTATGATCATGTAGTCAGATAGAAATTTCTGGTCTACCCCAGAAAGAAATGGCAACCTACTACAGGGAAAAAAATCTGTCTCGTCAGTCATGTATTGAAAGATACCTGATCGCCTAAGCATGAAAAATTTAGTGGATGAAATATGAGAGAAATTCAACTCTTAAAAATAAGGTAATTACACCTCCTTGTATAGCAATGATCTGTTCCCTGGATGTGACGATAAACTACATCAATCAGCAAGGCATCTGATTGGGAGGTTTTGAGGAGTGTGGAAGCAAATTTTAATTGCTGTTGTTCTTAGGTCCACCCTGACTTGTGGTGGTAGCACCTGTTAGGGGGTCCTTAATATAGGCAAATACTTAACCCCCAAACTGAGCTTGAACCATTATGAAAGTATAAACATTTTTGTAGTAAAAATATATTTTCATAGTAAAGAAATTACTAGCAATACATTTTTGTCAAAGAAATTACTACTGCTCCCAAGAAAAATTAAATTTTACCATTAAATGACCCATAAGGAGTTGATATGCCACTAAACAAAGAAACAAACAACTTAAGGTGCATGTGAATCAAAAAGAGAGTATACTGTGTTAATTTTGTGCAAAACAGTTGAGTTGTAGTGACGGGGTTACAAATATTGTAGCGGGTTGTCACCATTATGTAAGGGTGTGTACTACTTTGGCTAGGAAAGGTGGGATTAAGGACAATGCGTGGATGCAATGCAATTTATATTTGATGTAAATAGCACATAGTATAAAATACAAAACAGAATGTAATGATTTCAAAACATAACAATTGAATTTATTAGTGTTTGGTGTACAAGCATATAAGCTGAAGGTATGATAGTTATGTCTCTTAGATTTGGAAATATTTGTACCTGAGCTCATAAAGATGAAGTAATTATTAAACTGTAGTTTAGAAGAATAAAGTTCCTTTAGTATGTTAGGAAATGTGAGTTGGTAAAGTTAGTAAGAGTTCAGAAGAGATTTTAGAGTTCATACTTGTGTGAATGTTGGTAATGTTCTTTAACGTCTGACTGCAAAGGTCAAGATGGGAGTTCTTGAAGATTACATCTTGGCAGCAAGGAGAAAGATGAATGAAGAGAAAACACGAGGGAGCTTACACGTGTTTTGTTTATATATGGCTGTGTATCACATGGTAGGCTTGGAGCATATTGAGCGGGAAAATGGATTTGTCGCGTGCAGGCGGTTTGATTGGTTGTAACTGACCAATCAGCGAGCTAGTTTTGAGGAGATTAACCAATGAATGCTTGTTGCATGATTTCTATATAATGTGTGTATGTAATGGTGGTGATGGTTAGCACAGGGTCTTGTGCAAATGAATGACTAAGTAAATTGACCTCACCAACTGAACCCCATTTCAAATCACACTTGTTTCATTGATAGATTTTACACTTTAAATCTTTTTATGTTTTCTTTAATAATACATTTTAAAACTATAAAATGCTTATTGTATTTTGTCCAAACTGTCAGGTTCAAATCACTTTTGCCTCAGTTGTTCTTTTTATTCATATTAAGAAAATGTCAAACAGAACTTATATTATAAAATAAGGAAATATATATTAAATATATAAATAGGGAAAAAATACATAAATATTCGTTATCTTTTTAGTTCTTCAAATTTCACACACGTGTTTATCTGTAAAATATTTTTATTTTTTTTTAATGATTATTTGTTTACTAATTCTAGAGATTAGGTCCTATTTCAGAGACTAAAATGAAATTGCTACATTTTCTTTAAAAAAAAAAAAAAATGGATACATTTTATAGTTCTTCAACTTTTGCAAACAAGCGTTTTCTTTACAAATTATTTTTCTCCTTAATGGTGTTATGGAAGATAAGCATAAGATAATTTTTTAAGATGTGTTTTGCTATTTTAATGTACTTTGTTTTCTATACCAGAGACTCCTACTCAGGGGATTAGTAGAATTTAGATTTAATCTTCTCTTCAATGAATGAAGAGCTCAGTACTTGGAAGTAGTTTTCTTTTAAGTGGGAAAGACAGGCTGAAGAAGACTACAAATTCCTTGCAATGTATGTGGATAAAAGTTGAAAACTGTGATGAAGGGAATAGACATTACACAGTGATATAATTTTTAATAGAATCTCATCTCCCTCTTCAAAAAGTAAGCAAGGAAGGAAGACAATGCAGGCAGTGAATCGGAGTATTCAAACAATTCTAGCATTTGTAATGAAGAACCACTTTAAATGACCTTCAGTTACAAACACTGGGACAGTGGATTGCAGAATACTATTATTCCAACTTTTACATTAACCAAGTCACTGATATTAGATCTCTGTCCAGGGTTGTAATCAAAATTTTAGTTCCAATCAAAGGCAGAAATTATTCTTTTTAATTGTTTTTGTTGGATGATATTACACAAGTGGTGTTAACATTCGTCTTTAGATGAAGGGTTTGATATAATACCACTTTCAAGGGATGATAGGATATGAAGCGTTCCAAAATTATTAGCTATAGCTGAGGTTTATAAACAAATTCAAACTGCAAGTCACCATTAAAAGAGGAAATCCTTTTTTTTTTTTTTTTTTTTATCAGTTTCAATAAATATTATTTATTCATTTCAGTCTTTTTAGTTTGAAGATAGATGAGCTTAAAGCTTTACAACAAGCATTTGTTTGGAGGATTAACCAATTATTCATTTCATGAAATCAATTTCTAAGTTTTGTAGTCATTATGAAATCTGACTTCAAACGCCAACTTTATCATAGCCAACTTAGGTGATAAAAGATTTTTATGAGTTGAGTTATAACTTCAACTGTAGTTTGAACATTATTTTTACAGTAAGAGTATCAGTTAGACTCTTTGGCACTTGATGATGAAAATATACCAGAAAATATCAAATGTAGGATAAAAGCAAAGTTTGTTGCTTTTACTGCTGTGGTGATTGAAAAGGTTTCTCTGTAATAAGTTTTTTTTTTTTTTTTTTTTCTGCAGAGTCTTTTTTTTTTTTTTTTTTTTGTCTTATGTTGCTTTACATGTCTTATGTTGCTTTACATGTCTTATGTTCTTTATGTCTTTGTTGCTTTACATGTCTTATGTTGCTTTACATGTCTTATGTTGCTTTTTACATGTCTTATGTTGCTTTACATGTCTTATGTTGCTTTTACATGTCTTATGTTGCTTTACATGTCTTATGTTGTTTTTACATGTCTTATGTTGCTTTACATGTCTTATGTTGCTTTACATGTCTTATGTTGCTTTACATGTCTTATGTTGCTTTACATGTCTTATGTTGCTTTACATGTCTTATGTTGCTTTACATGTCTTATGTTGCTTTACATGTCTTATGTTGCTTTTTACATTCTTATGTTGTCTTATGTTGCTTTTACATGTCTTATGTTGCTTTACATGTCTTATGTTGCTTTACATGTCTTATGTTGTTTTACATGTCTTATGTTGCTTTTACATGTCTTATGTTGCTTTACATGTCTTATGTTGCTTTACATGTCTTATGTTGCTTTACATGTCTTATGTTGCTTTACATGTCTTATGTTTGTTTCTGATGTTTGCATTTTTGTTCTCTTTAACATCCATAAAATAATTTAAATTGGAATTAATTGCATTCTCTTTTATTTCTTTGTCAGCTGCGCATTATTTGTCATGTCGTTTTTACAAGATGCAAAACCAGAACCAAAAGAAGGAAACTATAAAAATTGATTTAGATGGTTCTGGACCATTGAGGCCATTTGAGGTTGACTGCTCTCAAAACAATGAAGAGGGTAAGTGAAATACAAATTTGATGATAGTTAAAACCTGCAGGATTGCTGCTATTGGAAGAATTTTGAATGCCATCATTTATTTTTAACATTTTCGTTCTTGTCCCAGCCACCTTTTTTCTCACCTGTCTCTCTTTGGTCTACTCTATCAACCTATTCCGTCCTAGGTAAGACGTTAAACTACATCTCTGTCCAGAAGCAAGGCCTCTGATCAGGTGGTTTTGAGGAGAATGAAACCACCACTTAATTGCTAGTGTTCCCAGGTCCACCCTGACCCAGGGTGGTAGCACCTATTAGGGCCCCAGCTATGGCCAAGTATTAACTATTACCAGCAATACTTTTTGGAAAAATTATTACCAGCAATAAAATTTTGAAGGAAAAATGTTAACAGAAACAGATCTTTGACAAGACAAAATATTAATAGCAATAAAGAATTTTGTCAGTATTGAGTAGCCCATTGGAGTTGGTGTGCCGTGAGACAAAATAAACCAAACAAATCTAAACCAAAGAATACATATTCTATTCATATGAAACTATCCTAAAAATCTTGTCGGTATTAAAATAACCCATTGAGGTGTTGATATGCCATAAACCAAACCAATCCATCAACCTATTATTCTCTCTCTCTCTCTCTCTCTCACACACGTCGCAGTAGACCCAGGAAGACCTAGAAGAATTGCATTGAGAGAGACATGCAGGAATGCAGCCTCGCCTGCATTAGCCCGCTGGTAAGGATGCTTAGAAAGGAGGAGTGAGAGCTAGCCAACTGTTCCCTACCCCAGTCACTGGGAAGCCTGCATCAGTATGATCAAAGCTCTGGATCTTGATTTGACGATATATATGAGAGAGAGAGAGAGAGAGAGAGAGATAGATATATAAATAAGGTGTATTAATGTAAATCCTTAGCTGTGCTGTCTCGTTACAGAAAATATGGGTATTTTCTATATCTCGACTGCTGTCAAAATCCAAAGAATCTGCAATGTTATCGATCCTGACCTGGCATCTCAGTTTCACTCACTTTCCCACTGCTATAATGTAGCTTCCCTGTGCCTTTTCTATAATATTTTCATGGTAAATATTCTGAAGAGTATTCCTCTATGGTACCTTAACTTTACAAATTTAAATGCAGTACTAGATTGGTGACTGTTACTGCAAGTTCTATGCTAACAGTTTCTTTTCTCACACCTCTAACTTGTGGAACACTCTTCTGGCTTTCCAGTCAACTTTTATCATCAAAAATTTAGATGCAGTACCAATTGTTATCTTCTGTCACTTTGAATCCTGTTCTTTTATTGTCCTCTTCTTAGTTTTTCTTGGATTCTCTTACTTTCAGTAACCTCTTGCATTATAATAACTTTGCTTAGGGTGAAATGATTAAAAAAAAAAAAAAAACAACAAAAAACGTGTAACTTAGGCCTCCACAAATGAACCATATTGATCTTCTCAAAACCATTTCCTAAACTACTTTGTGTGATACCCAAACCCCTCATTCTGGGTACCATGTCTAGTACATACACCCTCTTTGAAGTCAGCTCCAAAACAAGGAAACTTTAGGCAGAAATACTTAAAGCAGGTTCTGTTTTTCATATTTAATAAACAGTTTTTGAACTCGGTCGCAATAAATGGATATTCCGTCAGGGAGGACCCATTCTTTGAGCAAACTATTGGGCATCAACCTTAATCCAAACCTCAAGTAGGACTTGTACATACGATCCATTGCTAAAGATTTAGGAAAAATTGTCAGCTCCCTGTACTGCTCCAGTAAGTACCTGATGCCTCATGTTATCCGCTATCTTTATAAGAGCCAGATCAGGCCTAAAATGGAGTATTGTTGCCATATATGGGGAGAAGCTGCCGAGTTCTCACTTTTTAGTCTTGATAGAGTCCAAGTCTTTGCATTCTTATGGGTGACAAATTATTTTCCATCTTGCAACCCCTCTCCTACAGATGAGATGTTGTAAGCCTCTCACTACTCTATTGCTACTCCCATAGAAAGTGCTCAGATGAACTACATTCTTTAGTTCCACCAGTTCTAAACTTCACTGCTCGGATCCACCATGCTACGCACATTGTAGTGAACTACCCTCATTCTCTCCATATTCCATTGGTGAGAAGTAAGGTCTACTTGAGCAGCTTCTTCCTGCAAACCACTGCTCTCTGGAACTGACTCCCAAGAGGACATTTTCCTGATCATTACAATGTTAAGTTGTTCAAGTCTAGGGTTAACTAGTATATGCACATATATGCATAAACTGTGCCTTTTACTCTGTAACACTCTACCTTGAGTGGCTCTCAGGCTTTGTACAGGGTGAACCTTACTGTAAAAAAAAAAAAAACCAAGCTTAGTATGAAGTGGTAGCAACAGAATATTTTCTGGATTAACTATGTTACGTTTGATATTTCTGGCGCCAACCTGTAGAATTTTTTTATTTTTATTTATTTTTTTTTTATGACTCGTATTTTCTATTTCATTTTTGTACAGGCAAATCCATTTTTGAGACTGATGTTGGTCATAACAGTGAGAATCCAGTTACTGTGAATGGATATGACCCTGCTGGTTCCTATGTTCGGAATGTCCGTTATTCAGCTGGTATTGAAGAACTCAATGAGCTCGTAGAGCGTGCCACGTCCTGTGAACAGTTCATCAGCTACAAGTGCAACAATTCACGTCTGTTTGCAATGCGTAAGAATGTTTCTTTTTTTTCTTGTAATGATGGGAAATGATATAAGGTTCTGTACTTTTTGCTGTTTTGATCTCTTAAAACAATGTGTAACCTACCTACCTAGCAAGCTTCAATAAATGTATAGTGGAACAAATATAAAATTTATTAAAAGCTATAAAAGACTGGAAATTATGGAGAGCCATGATTCCCAATGTCCTGAAGTGAGGCAGCATATAGAAAAAAATTATTCTTGTATACTTAACATCAGAAAGACAGCTGAATTTTCTCGGGCACATAATGGGGAAAGAGGGATTGGAAAATTTGACACTCACAGGGCATATTGAAGGTAAGAGGAAAACCCATGTATAACCTACCAATCTGTTTGGTTCCTGTTGTCAACATAACTATTTATTTTTAAGCTGCCACACTCTGAAAGTTATGACACCCTGTATGTCCACTGTTTTCAAGAGAGGTTTTGAGGTCACATCTTCAAATGAGAGCTTAAAAACCTCCCTTGGAAACACCATCTGAACATCCACCAAATCTATGGCGGTCTTCCTCGTGTTTCCTCTCTCGTATGAGCTTGTCAAGCACAGTTTGCTGGCCACTGCCTCCATGCAGATAATGAGGTTGTCTCCTCTCTCCTGGAAGCCTGTGTCAAACCTGACCAGGGACAGAAAACTATAATTCTCTATCATCATCTCAAGCAATGTAGGCATTGGTAGGCAGGACTTTGGGACAGCAATGAAGGACTGGGAAGTTTGGTGTAGCATTGTGGACTCCATGATCTCGACTGCAGTCAACACATGATGATGTCCACTGTTGTTTATACTCATTCAAGCAATGCCAATGTCTTGGCAACCAAGGCTGACTTCACACCTCCCCAAATCTTTCTTGACTGCCAGTATATTGGACATCTGGCACCTGTAGTCTTTTAGTAAGATTTTAATCCCCACCTCTCATCGTGAACCACTCCTATTGCTGAGCTAAATGCAATTAGCTTTTATGTAGATCTGACAGTATCTATAATGTTGAGTGAGTCCACTGACTGACCTGCACACTTTGTTAATGAGGCTGAATGCGATATTGGTAGATGGTGTTTCTATGACGTCGTTTGTGGCTAATGAGGCTGGTGTTTGAAATGCAAACTCAGCCACATCATCTGAAAGAGATATTTGTTACCTTCTCAGGGAGAAGGCTAGTAATTTTTTTTTTTTTATGTAAATAATGTACAAAAAACTTATTTAAATATAAAACAAAAGAAAGCAAACTAAACCAAATCAAACTATTTAAAAAAAAAAAAAAAAAAAAAAAATGAAAACGGGGCATAAATTGAAACATGTATACACTAAAAATTAATACTGAAAATAATATGTAGGTGATGGATTATTTCCCACCCTATAACTCCTTTACTACAGATGAAAACATAGCAAGCATCTATTACTATTTTTATGGTAAATGTTTTAATGAGATACATTCCTTCATTATCCCAATTGAGACCTTCACAGCTAAGGCCCACCAGGCCATGTTCACTTGGATGAATCATTTTCATTCTCTTTGTATCTCAGTAAGATGAACATCCCAAACAGTGTTATACTGACCACTACAATCAGGGTCAGCTTGTACCCTCCCTGAACCCATCAACTGGTAGTGCCCAAGCTTGATTGAGAGCTCCACCCCCAGCAGCGCCATGTGACCCTTGCTATCTTAACATTTTCTTTTTTTTCTACCTACATTTATATATGCTACAAATTAAACTAAGCATAAATATTTTTCAGATTTTGTAATTTTGGGGTCTTTTTTTTATTGTTTTATTTTATTTTTTGTTTTATTTTGTTTTACATCCAAATCTGTGAATTTGTTTTTCTAATGCTAAGTCATGAAAAAGCACTATATAAAATTCACTATTTTTTTATCCATGTGTTAAAATTATTGAACTTTTTAACAAGAAAAATCTCAAGTTTGACTTGTATAACATTGTTGATTTAAGATGGAATGATCTAGTATGACCTATCTCTAATTTGTATTTAGATACATTGTATTTTATTTTTCTAGTTGAATTATTCATATATATTGCATATGATCCATTATTGTTCATAATGAGGTTACAATAAAATTTGTATTTTATATGAACATGACTTCATGAAAATTGAGATGTAGTATAGATTTAGGGGTGTGGCCACAAGACTATTTCACTGGTCCTGACTACAATCTTAATCTCTTCAAGTCTTAGGTTAACTCTTATCTATCCTATATAATTTTATAAACTGCGCTTATATCCTTTTATGCTCATGCAACATCATTCAGTAATCCTCTACCATAGGCAGCAGCCCTTCATTTATGCATGTTTCATTAAAAACGACAGACAAGGTACTACAGTGTAACCTGGATATAAGAGAGTTGTCGGGACCGGAGAAGAAGTCTCTTATAACCGGGTTTCTCTTATATCCGGGTTTGGTCTATTTTGTTTAGGTAAGTATGGGAACACTTTGGGACCAGAGAAAATCTCTTATATCCGGGTTTCTCTTATATCCGGGTTACACTGTACTATTAAGATTTTTATTTAAATTTTCTTGTGATCAAACAAGAGCTTTCTTTTTTGGACACTGTGTGTAGAAAATGTCCAAATGTTCTATAGTTCCGAGCACTTTCGGCTATACTTTTAGCCGTTATCAAGGATGATTTTATTTTTTTTACTTTAATTGAATGTGTGCATTATGTGTGTTTTTAGTGTGTTATAGCTTTTTTTTTTTTTTTTTTTTTTTTTTTTTTCTCCCAAAGCCCAACACGGTTAGCACATTGTGGGCTTGTTCATAGATAATATTGTTAAGAGTTGGCTTTTTCTTTTTTATTATTAGGGCTTCCATTATTTTTAATAAAATATCTGTTAAAAAAAAAAAGATTAAAAATCATAGTACCTTGTCTGTTGTTTTTAATGAAACATGCATATACACATACACACACAAATTTTACATATTTATAAATTATTATATTTAATTTTCTAGCACCAGATGGCAGTAATGCTGAAACTTTTGGTTGGTGGGTTGGAAGAACGTTCCAGCCAATGTACTACTGGGGCAAGGCAGCTCCAGGTTCCAAGAAATGTGAGTGTGGACTGACAGCCAGTGGATGTGAAGGTTCAAGTACAACCTGTAATTGTGATGCTGGTCTTCTTCAACAAAAAGTTGACTCTGGTTTTCTGCGGCACAAAGAATACTTGCCAGTTCTTGAGTTGCATTTTGGTGACACTGGGACTGTGACAGACAATAAAATTGGTGAACATCAGCTGGGAAAACTGAAATGTGAAGGAGACAGTAAGTTCAATGAAAAGAATTTTTTTTTATTCTTCTCCATACTTTAAGAAACCTTTAAGTTTGGAATTAGTAATAGATGAAAGAAATGTTTGAAGTATGTGTGAAAAAAAAAATATATATATATAAAGACATTTTTATGTTTATACATTCTTTTTATAGATACAAATATTTAAGTAAATACTCTGTTTATAATAAACAGTATTAAAGAACATTTACCGGCCTGAATGTCCGAGAAATTTTCACAGAAAATATTTGTCCTCCGACAGGATTTGAACCTGTATCCTATACGGAACCGTCATTTAGCTTGATGTTCCTTTAACTGATTTAGCCACAGAGGAGTGTTCGGTTAGCAAGGTCGAATTTTACTGTATTTGAACGCTCCTCTGTGGCCAAATCACTTTTAGAGCTAGATGTAACCATAGTTATATTCTAATGGTTTCTTTTCTTGCACTTATCACCCGTGGAACTCTCTTCCACCTTCTTGTTTTCTTGCCACCTACAATCTTAAAAAATTTAAGTGCAATGTCAATCGCAATCTTCTGTCTTCCTGAATTCTGTTCTTTTATTGTTTTTTCCATCTCACTAAAGTCTTATTCTCTTTCACTACCAGGAACTCCTTAGTGACATTATTGCTTTGCTTGAAGTTGAAATGATTTAAAAAAAAAAAAAAAAAAAATAATATAATTATGATTCTCTTTTTATTTATTTTCATAAGATCTCTTTGATAACGTGGTGACATTCCGAAAACCTGATGCTGTCATTAAATTTCCAACATTTGAAGCTAAAAGCTCTGGTGATATTTGGTTCCAGTTCAAGACAACAATCCGTGACGGTGTGATGATCCATTGTGTTGGACCAAAGGATTACATTCGAGTGGAAATATCCAGTAAGTGCTCTGAATTTAGGTTTCGTTGTCAGCAGGGACAGACAACTCTTTATGTCAGTGGTTCCCAAACTTTTTTTTTCTCTGGGCCACATTTTTGGAATAAAAATTTGATTGCACCTCACAAAATTTTATTTGATAAAAAGTAAATTTAAAAATGAAAATGGAGATAACTGCAGATTTGAAGTCAGAACATTATTATTGATAACTCTCTTCTCCAATTTGTGGACTCTAGTTACTATATTCTTAATACTTGATATAATGGAAAAATATCACAATGATAAAATTGACTAATAATTATTTATAACTATTTGTACTGGACCTCATGCATGCAATTAGAAGTAATCCTTAATATTTTAAATTTTAAAATAAATATTTTTAGCATATGAATTTTTTGAAACCGTTTGTAAATCTTTGATTGTCTTTCAATCATTCTGGCTCACCTTCTATCCTCTTCTGCTGCACTTGTGAGGTGCACTGTAACATTTGGGAACCATTGCTTTATATAAATGGGTTGATGTAGGTGTAACTGTATTGCCTGTTAAATGAAGTTTAAAATGGGCAACCAATCTGAAAGTTTACTTTTGCAAAGAAAAGTATATTTCCATGTAAAAGGTGACCTTTAAATCTTAAAAATTACCACCAAAAATAGGTCATCTAATACACCTGTTACAAAATGCTAACCTTAAATCCTGTGGTGTATCAACACTGGTAAGTAGGCTAGTGTTGTGGTGTAAAGAGTGTCACCCCTGGTGACTCTATAAACTCTTCCAATATTATAAAGAATTTCATGGTATGAGGTTGAGAGTAGTCGTATTGGAATCTGTCTTCATACTAACTATACAGGCATTATGGCAATAGCCTAAGCATTATGTATAGAGAATACTGTAATGAATTACGTTATACCAAGTACGAGTGTGTGTTATAACAATAACCTTACAATAGAGAGTTATAATAGTTGTTGATGAGGATACTTGAAAACAAGCATGGAATAAAAATGCAACATTATAACTGGAGTTCTTTGTTGTCAACTTAATAGTTGACAAATGAAAAACTTGAGCATGGTATAACAAGCACCACATTATAACTGGAGTTATAATAGTGGGTGACCAGATTTTTAACACCAGTACTTACTGTTACTTATATATATATATATATATATATATATATATATATATATATATATCAGATAAAGTATCTGTCAAAGGACAATACGAAAAAAAACAAAAGGAAAAATTATCTTAGCTGACGTGTTTCGTTTATCAAGGAAAATGGAAGGATTTTATTTTGCACAAGAATGTTGTTGGTTTTACAAAATTTTTTGGTATAATACCGAAAAAGTTTGAAAAATGAATAATATTTTTGCTCTTGTATATAAATATTTGTCACAAAATAAAATCCTTACATTTGCCTTGATAAAGTCCCTCAGAGGATAAAATGTGTCAGCTATGATAAATTTTCCTTTTGTCTTTATTCACACACACACACACACACACGTGTATGTGTGTATATATATATATATATATATATATATATATATATATGAGGCAGAGAGAAAGAGGTGCTCTTAAATTGTTTCTTTAATGAGCAAATCCACACTTATATCTGTCTTGCTTTCCTTGCTGGGAGTGCACCAAGCAGGATGGTATTTACCACAATTTTCAGGAAGAAGAGACCCTTCTACCTTTTCTTATGGAATATATTTCTGATGGAGGCTGTAGAATGGATCGGTCATCATCAAGTGTTATGGTAAAAATAAAATCAGTAAAATGAATGACTTCAATAATCCTCACAGGTTGATGAACAGTAGAAGATATTTTAATGGAATGTTAAGAAAGAATTTACTGTAGCATTTATGTCAAATAATTTCCTTTTCTTTTTGATTTCTAGGTGGTAATACCATAAAATTCCGATTTGATGCTGGTGATGGTGAACGGGTCTTACAGATAAGAACGGCTGCAGGTTTGAATGATGATCGTTGGCATGCTGTTCATGTAGAACGCAACCGTAAACAAGCTTGGTTGAAATTAGATACTCAAGGTGAAGAAGTTTGGAATGAACCACCGGAACAAGGCCCAAGGACAATGGATCTCACATCACCTTTGGTAGTCGGTCAGTCTCATTTCTTGTTTTCTAAATGACCATCTTTTGTGGTTTGATTTTCTTGATGGCATATGGGCAATTGAAGGTGGATTGTCAAGAGAAAAGATTTTTAATGTAAAAGAATTCATAGAAAAAAATTGATTGTTTTTTTACGGCTTATCAACCTTTGTTAGGTTACTTAAAGGCAGAAAATATTTTTGGATTGTAAGAATTCTTTTAAAGATAATTATTTACTGATATGAGTTCTACTAATCAACTCATGAGCTGGTGGGGAGAAGAGGTGGATACATCAAGAGTATTTGCACATAAGTGAATATAACAAACCCAACTGGAATTGGAACTCAGCTCATCAAATTCCAGTTCCTAGCAATCACCCATCTAGGTACTGACCAGGGTCGGTTACTTCAGTGATTGTACACAAACTGGTATTTCGGTGTGATAAGCTCCTGAGTAAAATTAATGTTTGGAGTATACCAGATGCAGTCACTACAAAATTCTGCATTGTATGCTAGAGTTGATTGATTGATTTTGTTTAGTGGCATATCAACCTCTATGGGTTACTTAATGCCAAAATCTAAATATTTTCTACCTAAATTTATGCTTTCAACTTCCAGGGCAAATGCATGTTTTTTTTGTTTTTTTTTATATAAATATATAAGTCATAGTTCATAAAATATATTGTTGGTAATTTTACTATAAAAATGTATTTTTATATTGCTGCAGTCATTTTGCAAAAAAAATGTATTGCCACTCAATTTATTATAAAAAAATATACTGTTTACTTTTATTTAGGGGTTCACTATTTGCCCCTAGCTAGGACCCTAACAGGTGCTACCACCCTGGGTCAGGGTGGACCAGGGAACAACAGCAGTTAAGAGGTTGTTTTACGCTCCTCAAAATCTCCAGTCTCAGATTTGCAGGCCTTGCTGCCAGATGTAGTTTATCATTATACCCAAGATCAACATATGTTAGGGTAGTATGCTTAATATAGAGTGGTGGTTAGTATTGCAGCATGCCTACAGACGATAAAGAGTATGCCCTATTCACATGAATATGGTAGTGAATACTGTATGTGCAGGTCTGCAGTTAGATTCATTGTGGAATACACGTTACTCACTTCTAGCAGTTGACTACTTCTATGTGCTGCTAGCGAATCTTATATGCGTTGTTCTTGTCCTAAGTATTATTGTGCATTACCAACCTTCATGTGATTATTCTATTCAATAACCTTCTTTAGGTTACAACAGTTAGTAAGATCATCTCACAGTCTGTTTATGTAATTAACTGTAGTGAAAGAGATAATCATTTACCCCGAAAAAAGTTTGTTCTGTGTGCGATATGCCGAAGAAAAATTACAAAATGTAGTTAGCAAAAATCTACTTCAGTGACTAGAATCTATGCTAATGTTCTCCCCTCCCCTGAATGGCATGACCAATCAGAAAAATCTCTCGATGAATCAAAGCCGTTGTTTTTCACTTATAAAGGCAGAAGATTTTCTGAGCTGCCGGTGGAACACGTGTTTTTGCTCGTGAGAAGGTTGGACGTGTGACACCACTTTGTTGTTTCTATTTTGCTTGTTGGGTTGTTACAACAGACTGTCGTTTGAACTGCGATTTGGCTACAAGTGTTGTGGTCGAGAAACAGGAAAAATCTATTGCAGTTGCTACTATCAGTTGACAGTCTTTTCTTTACTACAACATTAACATATTTGGGTGAGGTCAAGAACCCACCAACATTTCAATAGGATATATTAAGAAAAAATTTGTTGGATTATGCATCATATGTTCTTGAAGACTCATCTGTGTTCCTAATTTGTACATTTATTATGATTTTATGAACTTTCACTATGTAATGGATCTAATTTGAAATTGGGAATTTACTTCAAATGTTATTAAAGTGGGTACTCTGTATTTGAAATAGATGCCCAATTTCTGTTTATTAAATGGTGTATATTATGTCTATAGGTTCAGTACAAACTGTCTCAGGTGAATAAATAAAATCTGTTGAATTTTTTACATATGTAGGAAGTGAAATGAATTCTGAAAAGGATGTGAAAATTCACATAGGTGCAACCTTGGACACCTCTAATAAAATGGTTGTAATTTGGAAATCTGATCTACAAAACAACGGCAAGTGGAGATTCTTTTGAGCTACTGTAGAGGCAGTGTTAATGTATGCAGCCACTGCTTGGACATTAACTAAAACCCTTGAGTTTATGCCTGATGGAACCTACGCTTGGATGCTGTGAGCCATACGTAACCTCTCTTGGAGACAACATCCAACTAAATCACAGCTTTATCGACCCATCCCTAATATTTTTACAATCTTACATGAATGCAGAATGTGCTTTGCAGGACACTTGAGAACTTTAGTGATCTACTGCTCTGGGCACCTATAGCCATGGAGCAACATGATTTGGTTGCTCAGCAACCACTGACATTGAGTAGATAAGTTATGACACAGAATGCCATCCTAATGACCTTCTGACCTTGATGTAAGATCATTATGGTCGGTGTGATAGACATAATTGTTATTTATTCCATTTAAGTAGCTCAGCCATTCATGAATCTATTGGACTGCTTGTGCATTCAGTAAATGAAAATATGTTCCCTGGCAGTTCCTCTTACAAAGGAGGATGCAATTTGATCTCTGCAAAGGAATGATTTCTTCAATGTGCAGGCTGATAGACTAATAATCACAGTTTTAATAAATAAAAATGAGTTGCCTATTTCAAATACAAAGTATGCAATATAATAATGTTTGAAATAATGAAAATTTCACTTTGGAATGTCGGGAAGAGTCTTATATACCATTAGATATGAATAAATATAAGGATTCTTCTGTGCCATTAGATATGAATAAATATAAGGATTCTTCTGTGCCATTAGATATATCTCCGTTTTCATTGTATAGTCCGCTGTTGCGATAGTTCATAGGTAGAGTAATGTATTTGTTGGATTTACTGGAATGGTTAATTCTTTTATATTGAAATATTTGATGAGCCTACTGTTGCTGTGAAAGAGTCTATCAAACTTTAGATAAGAATGGTGAGGCTCAGGCTGCTGCTTTTGATATCTTGAAGTTATTTGACAGGATTTGGCACGCTGTTTTTGTATTTCTGGACAAATTTTTGATCTGATTCAATCTTATCAAATCATGAAATGAAAGTTATCTTGAATGGCCACTCTTCTAGATCTTATTGTATTAATGCAGGCCTACTTCCCAGGTTTCTATTCTTGGACGTCTGTTCTTTCCTGATGACACAATTACTTACTCCTGTCTTAATGGTAAGTTCGATTGGATCGATAAGGTCAAATTGGCAGCTGATTTCAAAAGTGGGATACTATTGTTAATTGGGACAAGAAATGATAATTTGAATGCTTCCAAAACAAAACAGCTGTCTTTTGTCTTTGAGAACTTTTCTCTTTATTCTTGGCTGATGCAAACCTCCCAGGAGAGCAACTCATTGTGCCTTCTCGGGCTAACATCTTCTGCTGACATGAAGTGGAAGGATTATATTGAATCAATTGTTCAGTCTGCTGCTAGGAAAGTTTGTTCACTGTTTTTCTGGTAGACAATTTTTTTCTTACCAGTATATATCTTGTACGTTTATAAATCTACCATTTACCGATGCATTGAATGTTGCTGTCACATATGGTCTATTGCTTCTGCTATGTATTTAGGGATTCTTGATAAAATCCAAAGAATCTGCAATGTTATTGGTCCTAACCTGGCATCTTGGTTTCAGTCATTTTCTCATTGCCATACTATAGCTACTCTGGTTTTTCTATAAATATTTTCATGCAAATTGTTCTGATGAACTTTCCTCTATGGTATCTAGACATTATGAATCTAGGAGCAGTACTAGATTGGCAGCAAGCTCTCATTGTTTTACAGTCAAAATGCCTACACGTAACCATAAGTTTCTTCTCTTGCACTCTTCTGGCATCACACTTTCCAGTCAACTTTGATCTTCAAAAATGTAAATTCAATGTTGATCATTATTTTTCTGTCTTAGTTTCTATTTTTTTTCTTTCTCTCTCCCATCTCCTCATCTCTATCTCTCTCTATCTCTCTCTCCATCTCTCTCCATCTCTCTCTATCTCTCATCTCTCTCTATCTCCCCCATCCCCCTCTCTCTCTCTCTCTATCTCTCCCCATCTCTCTCTCATCCATCTCCCCCATCTCCTCCCATCTCTCTCTCATCTCCATCTCTCCCCATCTCTCTCTATCTCTCCATCATCTCCTCATCCATCTCTCTCTCTCTATCTCTCCATCTCTATCTCTCTCTATCTCTATCTCTCCCCATCTCTCTCTCTCATCTCTATCTCTCTCTCTATCTCTATCTCTCTCTATCTCTATCTCTCTCTCTCTCTCTATCTCTCTCTATCTCTATCTCTATCTCTATCTCTCTCTCTCTATCGCTCGCTCGCTCGCTCTTGCGCTCTCGCTCTCGCGCTCTCTCACTCACACACACATAATTTTTTTTTCTCATATTCCCTCACACTAATAACACCTTGTAACTTTAATGGCTTGTTGGGGTGAATGTTCATAATTTCTTTTCCTTATCTTTCTTGAGAGGGGAAAAATGGACAACGTGTCCACCATGCCAAACTGCAGAGACTAAAATACATTTTGCTTGAGTTTTGCATCTCTTGTTTCCTCAAGAAAAAGATATTACAATATAAACAACATAAAGGAACTCTTTGAAAGACCAAATTGGATGATTTATCATTTCTCAAAACTGGATTTATACCAAATAATATATACCAAACAATTATAAATACTGGTATCCATATGGTTTGGTCGAAATCAATAGGTGATACCATATGATTTGGTGGGGGGGTTGGGAATAAATAGTTGATACCATATGATTCTGGGGTGGAATAAATAGTTGTTACCATATGATGTGGGGGGAAACGATAATTGAAACCATATGATTGTGTACAAGAAAATATTTGTAGTTGAATACAATTTATATTTTATGCAATTTAAGTTTCAGCTTTAAATGATCCATAAGAGGTTGATAAACCGTAAAACAAAACAACCAACCAATTTTTTTTTTTTTTTTTTTTTCATTCAAATCACAATTATTACCTTGGTTAGCATTCTAGAAATGTCCTTAAGCAACTGCATTGTTTAATGAAACAGCATTATACAGGGTCATTATAGCATATAGACATTATCTTGATGCATTAACAGGCATATAGTCAGTGTTAGTCTTGAGCTTGCTAGAATGCAAGTCTTATGGTAAGTGGACAATTTTTATCTCCATCTGCATTAAACACAAGTTTTATGTATTTATTTTAATTTCTGCACAAATATTATTCTTGTTTCCAGGTGCCGCAGTGGGTTATCAAGATGGTTTCGTTGGCTGCATTCGCGGTCTGATGGTTAATGGCGTTCTCTTAGATATGAAAGGAATGGTATCCAGAGGTGAAGTCACTTACGGCGTGTCTGAAGGTTTGTTTACATTTTACTTTAGATTATAAAATCTGCTCAAGTAAAGTGGCGTGGTCAATCAAAATAAGTGTTCTGCAGTTTATTGCACCTTAAGATTTTCAATTTGAAGAACTAAGGGAAGCAACTCTTATCTCTAATAAGTATCAGTTGTGTTTCTTGGGGAAGGGAAATGAATATTTCCATACAGGCGGTTGCAAAAGTAGGTATACAGTAAGCATTATACGAGTATTACTAGCATTACAATAGTGGTTCTGGGATTCATTTAATACTAGAATTCATTTAATTCATTAAAATCATTTTTAATTTCACTATTTTTATTATAATACAATTATTTTTTTACAAACAGTTTGATCATTTGAGGGATTGGCATGTTTATTAATTTATGTTTATTATTGATATATTTAATAAGCAATACAATACGTGCAAATACCCTTCTGAAAGGTGTGAATACGTCTCTACATATGGGTAAATAGCAGAACAGAGAGGGTCCTATAGCCTTGATTGGCAACCAGTCTAGAAGGACAGCTCTCTATTCAAAAAATGAGGAGGCTCTTTAGGATTCCTTGTGGCACAATATGTGCACTAGTTCTTTGTATTAGATTCTTCTGAAAGGTGTGGTCGCATCTACTCAAGCCCTCACCACTATAATCAAATCATATATGTGGTTGGCCTAGCTGTTCGGCTCGATGAACTGAGCTGCTGTAACCTCAAACAACCAAAACGACAGGAGATTCCAGTGTGTGTGTGTGTGTGTGTGTGTGTGTGTATATATATATATATATATATATATATATATATCTCCAAACATTTTCTAAAAATTGAATTTTCATAATTTTTATTATAATGCATTTATTATAATTTTCGACAACGGTAGCGCGTCTGACAAATTATAATTTTCGATAAAGCATAACATTTTGCAGGCAAAGAGGAGTGTGCTAATGACTGAGGAGTATACAGTTTAAACATTTGATGGATTGATCTGTTTGTATGATCAGTACAATACGTTTTGTGTGCATGATGTTTTTTTTTTATTTTCATTACTGTATACCTACATTTGCATACCTATACACTATATATATATATATATATATATATATATATATATATATATATATATATAGAAATAATAATCACATAGAATCAATCAGCAATATTAATGCTATTATTGGCGACATCCATCGCTAGTAGTAATTATTTCTTTGTATATAAATTATATGCTGCCTAATGTTTTATGTTATATATATAATGTGTGTGTGTTTGAAGGTGATGAGAAAGAAAAAAAATAGAAAATGTATTAAATAGATGTTTTAATGAGTTTCTGCTCACTTTGGCTTCCTCGGATTAGAATGAATGAAAGACAAAACTATATATGAACAAAAATGCATTAGCATCTCTGAGCATAAGTGGTGACCATAAATCTAATTAAATTATCACCTCCAATGTCCAGACAAAAGAGTGCTTGTCCGCCTGTTTTATTTATGTTAGACCCATTTGGTGGTGTTGCATTTTAAATCAGTTCACCAAAACTAGAATGTGTTTTATATATATATATATATATATATATGAGAGATTGGTGTAATTTTTTTTTTCTCTATTTTTTTGTGTTTGTGTGTGTATTTGTGCAAATTTTGCCATGTGCCTGTCTCTGATGATGTGTGTGTGCCTATGTACCAAAGATATATACAGGTTGGCAATAAAGTCACTATACAGTTACTTACAATAACAATTAAGATAAAGCAGTTAATCAACAGTTGAGAAATTTACTATTAAAATGGTTCTGGTTAATTCTGGTCAATCAAAAAATGCTATGGTAAACAATAGTAAATTAATTACCAATACTGTTCGAATATAGTGGCTGTGTGGTTTCCAACCATGGAATGTGAATTCGAAATGCACCATAATCGATTTATCAGGAAGGTTACTTTTTTATCTTATCTGCCTGGGAAGGCAATCCTAGTGTATAGCACTGTGGGGGGAAAGTGCTTGAAAATCACACATATGGATTGACCTGAGCCTGATTGGAAGTTGTTGATGGTTGTGCAAGTCATTATATTGAGGCTCTGAGTATGCTGGCATTGTTCAAACTGCTGATCATGACAGATTATGTACTCTCAGACTGTAACTAAGGTCTGTCCAGCATAGTTGCGGTATAAACCACAGATGGGTTCTGCAAGTGTTGCACAAACACAAAATGCACCTGGACAGGTGTCTGTGACAAGGATTGGCTAGCTGCCCTAGCAAATGGTTATAGTTGGGTTTTTAAACTTTGTTGCACATCATCTGTCCATTTTGTCATTGTTTAACAATGGTGAATGGCAAGGAATTCTTTAGTAGTGTGTTCCTTTAGGTCATATGTAATCATGGCTCTCCACAACTTCCCATCATTGTATCTCTAAGCAATATTTGTCTCCTTACCCTTTCCTTCCATGTTCTGCCATGTCCACCCCTTTCCTTCCATGTTCTGCCCTTGTCCTTTCCTTCCATGTTCTGCCATGTCCACCCCCTTTCCTTCCATGTTCTGCCATGTCCACCCCTTTCCTTCCATGTTCTGCCATGTCCACCCCTTTCCTTCCCTTCCATTCCATGTTCTGCCATGTCCACCCCTTTCCTTCCTTCCATGTCCACCCCTTTCCCTTCCATGTCCATGTCCACCCTTTTCCTTCCATGTTCTGCCATGTCCCCCCTTTCCTTCCATGTTCTGCCATGTCCACCCCTTTCCTTCCATGTTCTGCCATGTCCACCCCTTTCCTTCCATGTTCTGCCATGTCCACCCCTTTCCTTCCATGTTCTGCCATGTCCACCCCTTTCCTTCCATGTTCTGCCATGTCCACCCCTTTCCTTCCATGTTCTGCCATGTCCACCCCTTTCCTTCCATGTTCTGCCATGTCCACCCCTTTCCTTCCATGTTCTGCCATGTCCACCCTTTCCTTCCATGTTCTGCCATGTCCACCCCTTTCCTTCCATGTTCTGCCATGTCCACCCCTTTCCTTCCATGTTCTGCCATGTCCATCGGCACAAGCATGTTGCCCTTTTTACTTCTGCTCCTCTTGTTTCCAATGTTTCCAATAAACGATACTTTATAGAACATGCTCCGATGTGAATGCTTTCTTGAAGGCTACAATCTTAACCCTTTCAGATCAAAGGTCAGTAGTTATCTATCCACCTTATCCTCTTATTCTTCATTTCCTATCACCACCTCATTCAATCATATCACACCTCATTCAATATTTTAACACTAACTCTCTATCTTGAGTGACTCTCGAGCTTTGTAATAGGTGAATTTTAGTCCAATAAAAGAAACATTTATTAACTTTTTTAAATGAATGTTAGTCATGCCAAATTTTCTTTGAACAATGGAGAAATAAAATCAAATTGGTTGTAATACTTTTTTTTTTTTTTTTTTTTTTACAGGTTGCATTGGTAAATGTTCTAGCAATCCTTGCTTCAATGGAGGTACTTGTTATGAGGGATATTCGAGTTACACCTGTGATTGTTCTTATACACCTTTCCGAGGTTGGATGTGTGGCAGAGGTAAATTATTTTTCAACAATTTTCTAAGGATGTTTAGTTATTAAATTCTCTTTCAAGATATTGCAACCAAATTGCCATCTCTCTTATCATGGGCAGCCCTCTTTTCTGTCTCTTCTTGCAAGCAGTCCTCTTTTCTCTCCCTTCTTGCAAGTGACCTATCTTCTTACAGGCACTACTTTTTCTAGTTTCTCTTTTTTCCAAGAGAGGAAGGTATTATTTATCAACAGTGTGTCCTACCAGTCTTCTTGGCAATTGGTGATGTTTTTTCTTTCTAGGCATTTTTCATAGTTTTATGCACTTTACTCTTCCCAGTACAAATACCTCAACTGAAAGTGATGGAACTGTCATCTAAGACATTCTTTGAGAAATTTTTGTCCCTTCATTCATTTTTTAATGAATCAGTTTCACCAACTGACTCATTAGATGGACGACCTTCATGGTCAAAAATAATGTTTCTGAGCACATATTCTACTACAAAGTAAATTTCCAAGAAAAACTTCTCAGAAACTCAAAGTTGTTCAGTCACTTGATACAAAATTTGACCTTAGAGATAAAAGTATCTCTGTCCCCGTGTCATGCATTATATGTCCCCCGTGTCTTGAAAGAAATGTCCCCCGTGTCATGCATTATAGCTTGAAATGTCCCCCGTGTCATGCATTATAGCTTGAAATGTCCCCCGTGTCATGCATTATAGCTTGAAATGTCCCCCGTGTCATGCATTAACTAAAAATCGAACCACCCATGTGCAATCATCAAGCATATTTTTATTTTTAAATGATTTCACTCCAAAAAGGCAGTAAAGGCACCATCACACAAATGTTTACTGAGTGTGGAAGAATTAAATAGAAACTTTACTAAGATCAAGAACAAAAGTGTAATCAGGAGGAAAGTAGATAGCGATTGATATTGCATTTGAATTTTTCAAGTTTAAAGTTGGCTGGAAAGCATGGAGCTGGGAAGGAGTTCCACAAGTGAGAAGTGCGAGAAAATAAACTGTCACCATAGAACTCAAGATTACATCTAGCCAACTCAACTCTACATTGTGAGACCTTGTCACCAGTTTAGTACTGTTTAAATTTGTAAAATCTAGGTACCCTGGTGAAGAGTTGATCCAAACAGTTGCCATGGAAGTATTTATAGAAAAGGCATGGACCTCAAGGAATTGAATATAGATTGTCTAGGAATTCCCCAGATATAAAAATATTTAATGAAATTAAAGAAAACTCTGATAAAGCCTTAAGTGAGTGGCACAAGATCTAATTGATTTTTTTGAAAAAGTTGAACTGCTAGAGAGAAATAAGGAAAGAAAACAAAATTTTAAAAGAAATATAATTTGGTTTAAACCCTGCCTTTTAAATAAGTGAAATCTAAAATTTCCAAGGTTTTTCTTAGATTATTAAACAAGCACTTCCCAACTACATAATGCATAAAGTATTTAACAAGAATTCAGTGAAAATAAGCTACATTTCTGTACCATGCATAGAGAGAATAATCAAAGGTCACAACAGGAGAATGCTGAACATAAGAGAAAAAAAGAAGTGTTATTGTAGAGATACACTAAAGTGTCCTCTTGATGGTCACTTCATGGGGAAAAACATTGTGTATAGGGCCAGAGTCAAATTTGAAAAACAACTCAGAGAAAGTGTATATTGTTTCTATAGGGGGTGCATAAGCTATCTTACAACCATAAAACATCCTTCAATCTGATGAAATATAAAAATAGCACCTTCCTTGCTAACTATGTGTGGGTGATTAAGGAAAAAGAAAACAAAAGCCTGATTATAAAGTGGGTGATAATGAACAGGTCCATAGATGTGCAGATTATGCCAGAGAGAAAAATTAGCAATTGTAACATAACCAAATTTGAATATGGAAGATGTATACAAATTTATGTTATAAGTTTTATATATAATTATAAGATTTGTGTGTAAGTTACCATAATTTCTCGAAAATAATATACATATTTTTACTATAAATTACAGGTGATAGTAGGGGTGCGTATTATAAATAGGTTTAAACAAAAATATTTTTTTTGTTATTGATTTATAATAATAAATATGTACTTGTTCTAAAATAAGAAAGATATCCTATTTTTCATTTTAAATCCAACAATAATAATTGTAACATTTTTTGTCAATAAATTTGTTTATCAGTAACTGCAATTTTTAATTTGCAAAAAATAAATCTATCCAATTTCAAAGAAAAGAGGATTCAAGTTAACAATTTATTGAAATTTTGATTTTTATTATCATCACCACCAATTTTTATTATAAAATCAATATCTAAATTGACATTAAACAAATTATCATTCACAATATTATCTTTGTTCTGTTCAAAATTATCTTTATTCTCTTGCCAAAGGATGTCATCATCAGAGATATCCATGGCCATTGTGAGAGAACACTTCTTGAAACCTCTCTTTATAACATCCTCACTGATGAAATCCCAAGATTCCTGAATCCATTTTACAATAAGTTCCAATTATGGTTTTATTATTTTAGCTGCTTAGTTTTGACTTTATTCTTAATGTCAGGGTTGTTAACAAAATGTTTTCGTAATTAATAATTTAAAAAAAAATTTTTTTTTTTTGTGACAAAATTTGTAGATGCGTATTATACATAGGGATAGATATATTTAATTTTTGGATCATTTGTTGTGGCTTGCATTTTCGAGAAATTATGGTATATGGAAGATGTGCAGATTTTGGTAATCGTAACCTACCCAAATCGGAATATGTTGCTAAATGAGAAATTCTAATTATTGGCAGCAAAAAAAAAAAAAAATTTCTCTTACCAAATTATAAACATGGGAAGAACATTTTTTTTCACATAGGCAGTACATATTTAGTTAAATGGAAAAAAAAATAATTCTGAATTTTATTGCCTGACAATCTGCATGTAAAATCATAAAGGTTTTTTTTTTTTCCTTGGGTCTGGATTGAAAAAAAAAATTTATTACATTGAGCATTCTTTTATTTGTATCACTGTTTCTCTCTAAACAACAAACACTTGTAGTTTTTGTCCTATTAGAATTATTTTTTGCAACATGCTGATGCATGTTAAAATCCTCAGAGTATTTAGTATTGTTGAAGTAATCGCTAACATTTTTTTGTTGAGATTTACAAACTCTACTCTCCCTACTGTGTATTGTATTTTACCAGAATTAAATATATATACAAACTTAAAAGATATGCAAAAAAAGCTATTGCCTTTTTATTAAATAAGTATTTGTTATTTCAATCATTAAATTTTTTTTTAAATAGTGGGAGTATTTTGTATGTTAAATAACAAAAAGCTTTTAATCTTACCCCAAAAATTAATGAAAATTTATTGTACTAAAGCTATGCACTCCAGTAAAACCAGCTGCGTTTTGTATCCCCTTATCTGTTTGCATTCCTCCTTAAAAATTTGGTTTTTGATTGTAAATATATGGCTATTTTAGAGGTGTGATGGACAGACAGACTAATGGAAGTCATAATTTTTATATATTTATATATATATATATATATATATATATATATATATATATATATATATATTTATAGTGGTAACTGAATGGCAAAATAGAAAAAACCCAGTGTTACGCCTTTCATTCTTTGAAAGGACTTCTTCAAACTTAATATTTTCCTTGATGGAATCCTAGATATGTCAGAGGAGGGAACAAAATGCAACAAACATTGTTTATAATTCTACATTGAGAGAAATGCTGAAGATGCTACTCTCTGTAAATAAAGTTCATTAGAATTTTTTAGGAAAGGTTAATAAATAATCTTATTAGAACCAGTGACCAGAAAGAGCTCTTTCTTTTTTTTTTCTCCCCCACCCCTCCATATTGAAATTGTTAAAGTCAGCTAAATTCAAAAACCGTCAACTCTGAGTAGATCTTTTATTTTTCTGTATTAGTTTGTATATCAAATTGTCTCATTATTTCTTTTGTAATGTTCAATGATATTGTGTATGAGCTTGGTCTGATGTTTATTGTGGGAATTGTGAGATCAGTTCACTTTCAATGCATTTTCTTAGTGAATTCTTTTCTCTTCTGATCAAACTGGCATTTATGTTGGGTATTTAAAGACAAAAGCATTCGGAAGCTAATGAAAGTTGGCTAGATTGTGCACCTATTCATATTGGATGCCAGAAATTTAAGGTTAAGGGTACCTGCATATTCAATGTTTCTCTCAGTGTAGAATTATAACTAGTGTTTGTTGTATTTCGTTCCTTCTCCTGTTACATAATTCCTACAATAAAAAATATTTCTTTTGGAGAAGTCCTTTTGAAGGACGAAAAACAGGACTTTTTCCATTTTAATATTTATTTATATTGAGATGTGGTATTGTAACTATTTACACAATTTACATTGTTTATACAATTGTCCTCATCTTTGTCATATTCACAATTTTTCATCCTTTGTACATTCTGGCCTTGTTTAGGTGATATATGTTGGAATTTCAAACTGAACCCTTTTAATCCACTGGGGTAGATTGTTCTAGTTCCACGTGCCATACCTTTTCTGGATATTTCAGTTGCAGTTATTTCCCTTTAGTAACTCAACTCTACAAGTTTTTGTTCATCTCTGCTGTGGCCAGGTATTGAACCCATAAGTTGTTGGGTCAAATCACTGGATTACTTCAGTGCCACAGGGCCATGATTTTTTTTCACTTTGTCGTTCAATTATCTGCTATATAAACTAGTTGAAACACAGTAGACAAAATTAAATGAACCAAAAGATTCATCTGAATGCATGAAATAATAAAAATTCTTTATCTGGGAACTTCAAATAACCATTAATTTCTTTTCAGAGGTTGGAGCCAACATGGTACCAAGCCATATGATTACATACAAGTTTGATTCCACTCATGGTCTGTCAGCCACAGATTTTGAATTTGCCCAGATTGGGTTTTCTACTGCCAAAATGCAAGGCATCTTGATGCAGATTAGGAATGCAGCAAATACTGAATACATCTCGGTCGAGATTAACAATCATGGTGAGTAAACAAGTATGATCAATTCAGGAAAATAAAAAATCTCTCTCATCTCCATCTAAATCCCCATTATCCATCTCATCTATCTATCTATCTTCATCTATCCCCATCATCTCTCATCCATCTCCCCCATCCATCCATCATCCATTTCCCCATCCATCCATCCCCATTCATTTTTTTTCTTCATCCATTATTCATACCATCTCATTCACCTGATCCCCATTCTTTTCCCTTCCATTTAATTCTGTCATGTTTTTTTTTTTTTTTCCATCCCCATCCATCCATCCATCCCCATCCATCCATCCATCCCCATCCATCCATCCCCATCCCCATCCCCATCCATCCATCCCCATCCATGAATCCCCATCCATCCAGTCTCCCCATCCATCCATCCCCATCCATCCATCCCCATCCATCCATCCCCATCCATCCATCCCCATCCATCCATCCCATCCATCCATCCCATCCATCCATCCCATCCATCCATCCCCATCCATTTTCCATCCCATCCATCCATATCTCCATCCATTCATCCATCCATCCATCCCCCATCCATCCATCCCCCCATCCATCATCCATCCATTAACATTCCCCATCACTCATCTATCCATCCATTCATCTCTCCCCATCCATCCATCCCCTCCATCCATCATATCTCTCCATCATCCATGCATCCCCCAATTCTTGCATCCATCCATCTATCTCTCTATCTAGTTTCTCTCTCTATTTTCATCTAAAATATCTAATCATCTATCTATATTTTCTATCTCTCTATTTATCCTAATCTATTTCCATCTAAAATCTCTGTTTTTTTCTTCTTCTTAATACCTACCTGATTTCTTTTTTTCCTCTTTAATTCTGTCATTTTTTTTTTTTTTTTTTTTTTTTTCCATACTTATTTTTTGAATGAATCAGCCATGGGAGACTTAAATTGTTGCCTTTTTCCTAATTGATTCATCTATGAGTCTTCATTGTTAACATTATGCAGAATTTGCTTGAGGTTTTCTGATTTTCTCTAAATATAATCAACTTTTCAAAAAAAAAGACCAGTACATTGTCTTTTTTTTTTTTTTTTTTCTTTTAAATAATGAAAAGTTTTTTAATTATTTGCACAGTTTACTTTGTTTGGACTGTTGTTCTCATCTTTGTTGCCATATTCATGACGTTTTAGCCATTGCATACTCTGGCCTTCAAGTGATTGGGATTTCAATCAGATCCCTTTATTTCATCTACTAGTGTAGATTGTTCTAGTTCCACATGCCATACCATTTCTGGCTGTCTCGGTTATTTCCCTTAAACTCAACTCTCCAAGTTTTTTTTGTTCACTACTGCAGTAGTCGGGTATTGATGATAGATAGAAATGTTGCCCCAGACACTCAAGTACTTTTAACTGTCATGTCCAATTAGAGGGTCATTCTTCCATCTAGTTTAATTAACAAAATATTGTTTCATTAATACTTAACCCATGCGGTGTCCCCTTGTGATGACTTACCTCGGAGCTCGAAAAGTGTGTGAACGTGTCTTGCTTGCATGATAAATCCGAGAGAAAACATGGCCGCTGTCAAAGATGTGATTTATACCGCGGTCCTGTCCAGAGCGAGATTGTACCAGTACATGCAAATTTCAGCAGTGTCAGACTAGCATAAAAGGCGAGGCGCCAACGGCACAGCAAGCGTTTCATTCGCAGACTTCGTGAAACAGTCAGGCGATGCGAATAGACTGGCAGACCAAGAGGCAATTTGAAGTAATTCGTTTGATTTGGGTGTCCGTTTCATGACTACCTGGTGTTTGCTGGCCAAGAAAAGGAGTCTCATAATTCATTTCTTTGAGGTGACCAACGGTGAAGAAGAACAGCTGGTTTGCGGTGAACCCTCTTGCATTTTTTTTTTTCTTTTTTTTTTTTTTTTTTTTTTTTTCTTCTTCTTTTCTTTTTCTTCTTTTCTTTTTCTTCTTCTTTTTCTTTTTCTTCTTTTTTTTTTTTTTCTTCTTCTTTTTTTTTTCTTCTTCTTCTTTTTCTTCTTTTTTTCTTTTCTTTTTCTTTTTTTCTTTTTTCTTTTTTTTTCTTTTTCTTTTTTTTTTCTTTTTTCTTTTTTTTTTTTCTTTTTTTCTTTTTTTTTTTTTTCTTTTCTTTTTTTCTTTTCTTTTTCCCTTTTTTTCTTTTTTCTTTTTTTTCTTTTTCCTTTTTTTTTTTTCTTTTTTCTTTTTTCCTTTTTTCTTTTTTCTTTTTTTCTTTTTTCCTTTTTTCTTTTTCCTTTTTTCTTTTTCCTTTTTTCTTTTTCCTTTTTTCTTTTTCCTTTTTCTTTTTTTTTCCTTTTTTCTTTTTTTTTTATTCCTTTTTTCTTTTTCCTTTTCTTTTCCTTTTTCTTTTTCTTTTTCTTTTCCTTTTTTTCTTTTCCTTCTTTTTTTTCTTTTCCTTTTTTTTTTTCTACACCCCTGCTATCTGAAAGTAGAAACACTCCTATGAAACTTTTTGCTAACTGAAACAGTTACTATTGAATTTTTAATTCTTTTCAGACTCAGAAAATAGCATTTTAATTTTGGTTAAAATATGATTTTAATTTTGAAAGGGCACATATGTTCAGGACTTGTTTTCAAGAATGGTATGATAGAATGGTATGAAGCTAGGCATACCATTGTATTTCAAGTATCTTCCAGATCAACCAGGGAAGTTAATGTAGCATCAACTATCAAGGCTGGCAGATATAAATAAAGTTTATATTTTCAGCCTGGGAATGCTTTAAAAAAATCTCCTATAAATTAAGGATAATTGCTTGCTTAACACAGTTTTAGCTAGCAAGAGAAACCTGTACTGATGTTGGTAGAAGTGATACAGAGCAGGAACGGGGAGCATCTGTATCATGTAAAAAAAAAAAAAGGAAAAAAGATAATGGTCCAATTAAATTTTTTTTTTTTTCTTTCTTTCTTTTAATAAATTTACCCCAAGCAAAGGGTTACTGAGAGTGAAAGGGAATGAAAAAGTATTTAGAAAGAACAAGAAATCTCAATCCTAAACAGGAATCAAGGTATAAACCTCTACTCCTATTCAAAACATCAGGAAGGAGTGTGAACCAGAAGATAGGTAAATCTATCTACTATTTAGGAAAAAAATAAATAAAAGAAATAGTAACTTCAGTTTAGCAGGAACATTGGAAGTATAGAGTTGAAGTAGATTTTAGAAGAAAAATTCTTGATAACATCCAAAGAATCTGCAATGTTATTTGTCCTGATCTGGCATCTCTGGTTCAGTCACTTTCCCACTGCCATAATGTAGTCTATAATCTATGAATATATTCATGGTAATTGTTCTGATGTACCTAGACTTTATGAATTTAAGTGCAGTACTAGATTGGCAGCTTGGTTTCATTATTTTACAGTTGAAATGGCTACATGTAATTGTAAGTTCTATGCTAACAGTTTCTTCTATCACACATCTCATTTGTGGAACTCTCTTCCAGCTTCTTGCTTTCCAATAAACTTTGATCTTCAAAAATTTAAATACGCTGTTAATCATTATATTCTGTCTTAATTCTTGTTCTTTTATTGTTCTCTCCTGAAGAGTAGTTTTTCTCATATTCTCTAACACTCAGAAATGCCATTGCATCTTAGTTGCTTTATTGCCTTGCCTAGAGTGAAATAATTAAAACAAAAAAAAAAAAATCTGAAAACTAATCCATCTTAAATGGAGCAATAAAAGATAAACCTCTACTTCTGTTCAAAACATTTTCTTTTATGTAACTGTAAGTTCGATTCTGATATTTTCTTTTCTCTCACTCTTCACCTGTGGATCTTTCTGGTTTTTTCTTTCCTCTAAACTACAGTCTTCAAAATTTTAAATGCAACATTAATCACCATTTTTGTCTTTGAAACCTGTTCATTTATTGTCCTTTCTCCTCTCATGTTTTCTCAGTTTCTTTCACTCATGGTAGCTATTTGCGTCTTAGCGGCTTTATCACCTTGCTTGATGTAGAACAGAAAAAAAGAAAAATTTTACATTCAAACCAATGTTCTCATTTTTGTTATTTCAACCTTTGTGCTCTCTGGCCTTCATCAGGAATTTGTCGATCCAGCTAACTTTCAGGGAATTATGAACTGAACACTTTATCTAATCTACAGGGATAGATTTTTCTCATTTTACAATCCATGTCTAGAGACATCTCATTTTGTTCTTAGTACTGCTCAGTTATTGCTTGTTTTCATTTAGCGAATGTACACACTGAGTAACTCAGGGACTGAACTGAAATATATACAGTGTTGATTTCAAATAATAATAATAAAAAAAAAAAAAAATATTCACCAGTTTGAACCAGAAACTAATCAAAAACATAAAAATACTTTTCTGATGTTTATGTAGATTTAATTCTGTCCAGTGTGAGTATTTATTTTTCAAAGATTTAATTAATTCAGAAGAAACTAGTGAAGGAAGTGGAGAAAAATACAATTGGGGAAGAAAAAAGGAAAATTACAAATTTTTTTGTTTTTTTGCTTTTTCTGTCATTTGGATGTCACAGAATTCTAATTTAATTAGTTCTCAATTCTGAGCTTTTAAAAATATCCTTTGAAAGCAAGCAAACAATTATTTTTCGAATTGTGCTTTGACGAAATTAAATATGAGTTACTTCCCTTTGATGTCGAGGCTCATCTGCAAAATCTTGAAATCAATAGAATTTCATTAGTTTTGATTTCAATGAAAAACAGGAACAAAGAGAAATCATAATGAAGAATGTTTCAGAAAGGAATGGAACTTGCAGAAAACTTCTCATTGGCCCTGAATCAAATTTGAAAGAAATGCTTTTAATATCAAAGTTATCGGTAATCAAATTTTATTTTACTTTTTTAATTTTAAAGATTTTTTTTTTAAAGATTGGTATCATTTTTATATTTGTTGAGGGCCAGTGTATTTGTTAAAAATGCTTATGTTCTCAACTAAATATGATGTGA
Source organism: Acanthosepion pharaonis (assembly GCA_903632075.3). Taxonomy (NCBI): domain Eukaryota; kingdom Metazoa; phylum Mollusca; class Cephalopoda; order Sepiida; family Sepiidae; genus Acanthosepion; species Acanthosepion pharaonis. The sequence continues at coordinate 1,670,267 of CAHIKZ030004214.1, forward strand.
GATCCAAGAATATTTGAATCAAATCTTCTTTGTGCCATGTCTCTTCAGTACGGGGGAGGGGGGGGAACATGGCTCTCTACAACTTCCTATCCTTTGTAGCTATTAGTAAGGTTTGTCATTTCACCATTCCTCCCACTGAGGTTGATGTGCTGTAAAACAAAATAACCAACCAACTATTCCTCCCACTTCTTTTCTACCATCCATTTTATCATAGTCATTGTTTCTTTTTCTCAAATGAAAGCTTTCATAAATTCAACTGAAAGCCATACTAGCTGCTCAGTCAATGAATGCCAAATGCTTCCTTGTTGGAAAACGGTTACACTATTTACATTATTAGGATTATTGTCCTCATCTTTGTCACCATATTTATTACATTTCGGCTGTTGTACACTCCGGCCTTCTTCAGGTGGTTGGAATGTCAAATTGAACCCTTTATTTTGCTCACTGGGGTAGATGTTCTAGTTCCACATGCCATGTTTAATGGATGTCCATTATCAGTTATCTCCTGTTAATTCCCCTTTGCAAGTTCTCCACTGCCTTAACCAAGTATTGAACTCTTTTGGGTCCTGTCATTGGATCTAACCAACACCTTTATCCACTGTCATGTGTAGTGGAGAACTTGCAAAGGGGAATTAACAGGAGATAACTGACATGCATTAAACATGGCACATGGAACTAGAACAGTCTACCCCAGTGAGTGAAATAAAGGGTTCAGTTCCACATTCCAACCAAGTGAAGGCCAGAGTGTACAACGGCCAAAACGTTGTAATAAATATAGTGACAAAGATGAGGACAATAGTCCGAATAATGTAAATAGTGTACATAATACCTCATCTCAGAAATATAGACAGATATGGAAAACAGTTAATATTACCATTACTATTGTTAACTTCAAAATGCCCTGCGAGTGTAAATTCTCCAAGCTCCCTTTTCTGTGTCTTAGAAATTTCAGTTCTCTTTTTGATTTTAAGCATAAGCATCATTTTTGTTTGCATTTTCCTTAAGACTTGCTTGTAATTCTCATGTTCAGTTCACTGGATTCTCAGCATCCTTCTGTAGAATCATTTCTGTTGCTTCAAGTCACTTCTTCATATGTGAGATAATTGTCCACCAATCCTTGCTATATAGGAAGATTGAAGCACTCTTTTCATTGTTTCTAAAGAAAATATCCTTTTTCTTAATATTATACTGCTGCTGCTTTTATGTGCCTTGTCCCTTCAGGGCATAGGCGATCATGGCCTTCCTGTCCCGTGTAGCTCTTAATAAGTTTTGTCTTTTTTATGTTTCTTCCAGGCCCTTTTCTGCCATTCATTTGCTCAAACATATGTTATGCTCTAATTTCTTCTGTCCCTCTTTTCCTCTAATTTGTTCTGTCCCTCTTTTCCTCAGTCTGTCCCATGTTACTATTGGAGTGTTTGTGACTAAACAGACTACCCCCCCCCTCTTCAAGTTCTTGTGAGTGAAACGGTTTGTTAGCAACCCAGTAGAATGAAAAATAAGACCTATCAAAGGGCAGAAGAACTCTTTAGTCAATGGCCAGCTAACTAGAAGCAGTCTTGATAAATTACTTTGGAGAAGGCAATGTAAAACCACTCCACCATCAATACCAAGAAATATCATGGCAATTATCAGATTATCTAATCCTAAATATCAATCGGTGATAAAAATTAATATTTTTATCTTTAAATAGTAAAACTTTCATACTTTAAAAAAGTAAAAGCAATATTATAAGTTATTACTAGTTTTTAACTTGTATTGTATTTTTTAAATCTAATTTCTTTTGCTTTTTATCATAACCATTCAAACGATCAGACTACAGGTATTAGCAAACAATATTATCAAAAACTGACAATGCTTTATCTAATAAAAATTGAGGTTATTGTTTACTAATAACTGTAGACAGTTGTGATAAAAAAATAACAGAAATTTGGATGAATTTTTATAAGATAAAACATTGTTGCACATTAATTTTTGCTTAGTATTTCTTTAATCTTAATTACATTTACTTTTTATCTCAACTATTCAGTTTACCAGCATTAGTAAACAATATTAATTTTTCATCAGATTGTCATGTCCACTAAAATATCAAATACACTATTTATAAACCAATCACACTCAAGAAAATACTTAATCTTAAAACACACCAATAAAGTCATAGAATACTAATCGGAAAGTTTGTTGTATTAGTCATCATGATTTTTAGGTAGATACCACCCAAATATTGTGTGGACGTAGTAGGATTCCTAAAAATGGTGCAACATGACAATATTGCTATCGGTCAGATTAAACTGGCTTATGTCGATAACCAATTCTCACAACAATTACAAAAAGAAAAACATGAGCATCCAGACTCAAATATCACTCAAGACTAATGAACAAACATCCAACAAAACAAATAACACCTCACCAGAGACAATAACAGAAGGATGTTACAAGTTTTGGGAGACATTTGCATTGGCCAAAACATTATAAAACATAACTGAGATATTAAATTATTGTTTCCTACATTAGAAATAAATTTTTAATGACAGGAGGGGGCCTTTGTTGTGTCCACTAAAATATCAAGCACAATATTTATAAACCTATCACACTCAAGAAAATACATCTTTAAACACACCAATAAAATCATAGATTACAAATCAGAAAGTTTATTGTATTAGTCATGTTTTTTTAGGTAGATACTGCCCAAATATCATGTGGACATAGTAGGATTCCTACAAGATAGTCAATTATTATTAATTTTTGTTTAGCATTTCTTTCATCTTAATTTCAGTTAACTTTTTATTGCAGTTTCCAAATCATTCTTTTTGCACAAAGCATTATTTTGAAAAATGGAATTCTTAAGGAGTTTTGTGGTCAAAATAGTGTTTGGTTCAAAATTTCGATCACCTGAAGAAGTCCAGAGCATACAACGGCCAAAAGGCTGTGAATATGGTTACAAAGATGAGGGCAACAGTCCAAACACTATAGTGTAATTAATTACAATATCTCGCCTCATAAATATAGACAGATAAAAAAAGTTTCTCACCTCATAAATATAGACAGATAAAAAAAAAATTTCTCATAATAAAATCATATTAAATATTTTCTGTTTGTCAACACAAACAAAAAGTTTTTCTTTTTCACTTTTTGATTTTGCTACAAGAAAGTAAAAATTTATTTACAGAGATGTTGAAAAAGAAAATAATAATTATTTACATCTGAAATAATGACTTCTATTTTATGATAGTTTCTTTTCTTCACAACTGCATTATTTATCTATCCTACTTGTCCTCTCTTACTTCCCTAGAATAATAATAATAGTGGCTCTTAGGTCTTGTAGTGGGTGAACTGTTCTGTTATTGTTCTTTTTTTTTTTTTTTTTTTTTTTTTTATGTATATACAGAACAGCATAATTCAATGAAAGAAAGAATATCATAATTAAGTGATTCACAGTAGTGTGTTTATATGTGTTGTGCTCCTTGTTGTTTGGTTGAAATCAAGAAGTTGGGGAAAGATCTCCCAACTTGTTGCTATGAGATTCTGTGGGTGTCAGAGCAAAAAAAAAAAAAAAGTGCCAGTCCTTTCCTTTTATACTGCTTATTACTACACAACCTGACAGCATTTAAGAGACGTCCCCTGGCAGACAAGATGGGATAATCATGCAATATGTTCAGTATTCCACCTTTTATTGTAATAGCATTTTATTTTTTGTTTTAGCATGTTTCTCTTATGTCTTTGTCATTTTGTTTTACGTGGTGGTGATGGGGGTCTGCAAAGGAGATAATTTGAACATTACAGATATTACAAAAAAGAAATGAAAATAATGTGTGTACTCGCACTTGGTATAAACAGGCCAAGCAATAACTGAGCCTTACTAAATATAAGAACTAGGTAAGATATCTTTAGACATGGGCAGTGGGATGAGAATAGTCTACCTCATAGATTAAATAAAGCTTTCATTTTAGAATTACTTAAATTGATATACTTCTGATGAAGGCTGAAGGACACAATGGTTGAAATATAACAATAAAATTGTGCACAATAGCCCAAATGTAAAGAGTGTAAGTAAGAAAAAAAAAATGTTAAATTTGGTAAATTTCTTGGAACTCTCATAAAATCAGAAATAAATCTGCCAAATATATATATATATATATATATATATATATCCAAATGTAGTAGCCACCTGCTTAACTATATGGCTGAAGGAAGATGCCTGTTTTCAAATGTAGAATGATGGTTTAGCTTTTTAAAGTTGCCAGCAAGTCATGTAAAATGTCATATTTTGACTCTAGGTGTCTTATGAAGACTAGCATCAGAGAATGGACAAAATTCATTGATTCTGGTTTAGGTTGATTTTCCATTTTTTTTATATATATATATATATATATATATATATATATATATATATAATCTCTGCTTCAAAAGTGCCACTTTGATTTTCATTGGTTTACAGCCTTATATCCTGGTTGTGAAAGCTTTGATTGTTTGGTCAAAATATGGCTTTGTGGCCTGGTGATTCTAAATATACATCTATTTTTGAAGATGGTGAAATTTTTGTTATTTATTTTTCTATCACTTCATATATTCTCTGAAGTAATTTTTTTTTGTCTAACTTTGGGAAGTGATTCAGATTGCAAATCATGAAAACAAAAAATTGTGTGAAATTCTAAATGTTTTCCTTTTTCAGGGGGTGTCAAAATGGCATTTGATATTGGCTATGGGCGAGATGAAATCAATACAGAAAATCACGGAATCAGTTATGCCAACAACCAACAACACGTTGTGACTATTCACATTACAGAAAGAGGACGTCATATAAAGATGCAGGTAAGTAATGTACTTTTGAATTATTTTCAAGTCTCCCTGGGTTCGTGTATTTGTGTGTGCGTGTCTCTGCATATATTAAAAACTAGCAGCCTGGCATTGCCCGTGCTTGATTCAAAAATCATATGACTCATACAGCAATCGCTATCACTTGACTCAAGATATTTTTGCCCTTCTTTGCCTTTTAAAGGAGTGCCCTTTGGTGTGCTGATGTTGCTACATACTTTACTTCTTGCCTATCTCACACTGCAAATTTTTTTTAAGTTCTATACTCAACATTAAATCTGTTACAAAAAAAAAAGAACTAAACAAAATGAATACAAAACAATTAGCTTTAAAAAAAAGACTCGTAACTGGAAAAACCGAATGAAAAAAAAGAATGTTAACAACAAATGCTTTTTCACACTGAACCCAGTTCTGTGGAATCAGAATCGCCGTTGAGTTTAAGCAAGCGAATGAGCCAATTGGAGTAAAGTGCCATGCAGATTTAAGTTTTTCCCACTTGTGACGAATGGAGTTATTTTTTTTTTTTTTTTTTTTTTTTTTTTTTTTGCATGTCAACTTGCATGCTAGTTAACATTCGTGTCAGTCACCTGTTGGCTCTCACGCTGGCCAATAGAAAATGGCTGCAAACTACATAAATCCTTTATTTCCACTATCGATGATAGTTGGGAAACCCAGTTTTGGCCTTCCCGCTAACTTGGAGCATGTGCATGTAAATTTTGGTGCAAATCCGTCGAAAATTGCGACCATGCATTCGTTACACACACACACACACACACACACATCCTGCCTTTTATAGATAGATCTCAACTCTCAAATGAAGGACTAAGGACTGCAACAGAAAATATGTTCACAAAGGAAAAAGTATTATGAAATGGTATGTGTAACTCTAAGAGAAAATAATGACTGAATCAAGATGTTTACATTGCAAACAATTTCAAATAAGAGGTTAAGAAGAAAACCCTTCCCATCAGTACTGGAAAGAACAATAACAGCAACTGGACTTGATAAACCTATTTTTGAAAAACACAGATTTTATAAATTTCAGCTGAAAACTGAAATGTAATTTTTTTTTTTTTTTTTATACATATGGTTGTGTTGATATTTTAGTTATGATTGATGTATCTACTTTTATAGTATTACAATTTATAGGAAGTGAAAATATATTTTAAATTTAGATATTTTTATTTTTTTATTTTTTTGCTTCTGTTATGAAACTCCACTGTACTCCTCTCTTATCTTCAGTTTCACTTCCCGTATGAATTGTTTATTTCTAGTCAACCCCAGAAATAAAGAATTTATAGGTCGTATTCCTTAATGGTCCCAAGTGTGGTGGTGCTGGCAATTTAGATATGTCGAAGAGAAGCCATAAAGTGATCTCTTTAAGTTAAAAATAAAGTGAAATTTCATGATCCTAATAAGAAAAAAAGAAATCCTGAGGTTGCTTAAGTGAGAATAAATCTTCTATTGTATAATGCTTATTACAGCATATTGTTAAAACTGTTGTTTTATTATCAGTTATTGCTACTGATCTATTATTGCAGCTAAGATCTTTGGAAAGAAAGACTATTCGATTTGCAATATAAATTACATCAGTATCAAACCTAATAATTATCAATGTGTATTTATATATTTTCTGTCCCATCTGTAGTTGAAAGTGAGGTAAATCAACTTAAGTTAGTAAATTTATGAGTGATTACTCCCCTTAGGCATTTTAATAATCTATACAAACAAAATATTTATCTGTGCTGTGACAAAATTAGTTCCCAATCAAAATAGACCATTTAATTAATCAGTTCCTTTACTCTTATGTTTCTTAGGTTACAGTCTTATTTGTTCAAGCCTTTTATGTGAAGCACTCAGATAACTTTGTCTATTAAGTGATCATCTTGCTTCAACTTGGTCTTGAAATAGGCTTTGTCATCACTGTATTTGTTATTCTGTTGCTAATAATTTTTTTTCCAAGAGATATTTCCATTTGACTGTAATATTAAACACAAAATATTTAACATGAAAAGATATGAAGCAAAAAGCAATTTATATGATATCAGGAGCAATCAGTGAATCATAGATACCATTGAATGTGTAAAAATATAAAGGGAACAGATTAATTAAATGGTTCATTAACCTCTGTTTTAATTATGAATTCTCTGCTTTATTGAATCACAATACATTCAAGACTTTTGTGTCATTGCACCTCATTAAAACTTTCAAACAATTGCCATAAGTTTTGAAGTCATGGGTACACTAGTATTGTTTATAATTGTACTGTTTCATTATGGGTCATTTTTGTTAATTACTAGTGTCAAATAAAATCTAAAAACAAGATTCTTCTCTGCCTGGTAACATTTTTCTTGCTGTATATTGTTACAATGATTCTTATTAGACATTTTTCAAGATGTTTCATTATCAAGATGTTGATATTCAACATAACACCAAATGACAGATTAGAAGTAACTGCCCTGCTTATTAATGGAAATGATGATGATGATGATAGCAACTTTTCTGAAAAATTGGTCTAAGAGAAAGATTTTATAAATTTCAACTGAAAACAGTACTAGCTACTCTGTCAATGAATGCCAAATATTTCCTTGTAGGAAAATGGTTAATATTACCATTGCTATTCTTGCCTTCAATATGCCCTGTGAGTGTCAAATTCTCCATGCTTCATTTTCTGTATTTTAGAAATTTCAGTATTTTAGAAATTTCAGTTTTCTTTTTGATTCTGTCCCGTGCTACTATTGGAATGTTGGTGACTAAAATAGCTACCCCACTCTAAGTTTTTGTGAGTGAAGAGGGTTGTTAGCAAACCAGCAGGATAAAAAAATAAGACTTATCAAGAACTCTCAACAAGTCAGTGGCTAGCTAACTTGAGGCAGTGTCTCAATAAATCACCATGGAGAAAGCAATATAAAACCACTCAACTATCAGTCCCAAGAAATATCAAGGCAATTATCAAATGAAATATTCTGTATCCTAAATATCAATCAGATATAAAATTTAAAAATTATTGTTCTTAAATAGTCGGACTTTCATATCTTAAATGTGAAATCACTATTACAAGTTAGTACAAGTTTCTAACTTGTATTTTTTAAAAATCTTAATTTCTTTTTATCACAACTATAAAGACTGTCAGACTACAGGTATTAGTAAACAATATTATAAAAATTAACAATGCTTGACAATGTTATCTAATAAAGATTAAAGTTGATAATACAGTTTACTAATAACTGTAGACAGTTTGGATAGTTGCAATAAAAAGAACAGAAATTTGGATTAATTTTTATAAGATAAAACATTCTCACATATTAATTTTTGTTTAGTATCTCTTTTGTCTTAATTTCATTTACTTTTTATCACAACAACTCAAACAGTCTACCAGCATTATTAGCAAACAATATTATCAAAAATTAATGTTTGTCAATGTTTTAATATCTAATATTACCATTACCACTACTACCTGCAATTTTAGGCATCTGAGTACCTTGCAATGTATCCCCTGTGGATAAGGGAAAGATAACTGCATTAAACTTGTATCAATTTACATTATTTTGAGTGTTGTTCTAATCTTTGTCATATTCACAACATTTTGGCCATTGTACACTCTGTCCTTCTTCAGGTGAAATTTGTTTGAATTTTGAACTGAACCTTTTATTTTGTTATGACATATATTGCCTGAAGAAGTCTGACATGTACAATGGCTGAAACATCGTGAATATGACAATAAAGATGAGGATAACAGTATGAACAATGTAAATAGTATAAATAGTTACAATACCTCATATCAGAAATATAGACAGATGTTGAAACCGTATGTTCATTTGTCTTCCTCAACAATAAACACCTCAAATAGAAACAAACTTCACATAATTTGTGCTAATCTGGCTATCAGCACAAAAATAACTTGAGATTTTAATTGTCTTTCAGTTTCTATTATATTAAAATGAGTTTTCCAGATTTGCAATTCCATTTGCCAACTTTGATTCTAATCTTTTATTCCGATCAATTTTCAATAAAATTGTGTAACTGTTGAGATAATTTTGGCTGATTTGTATTTGCCTCTTTGACCTGGCTTAACTTCTGCAGCTTTATTTACAATTCAAACTAGTTTGAACTATTTTGAAACTTGGTATTTTGCCAAGCAAAATTGGGGGTGGGGGAAGGAGCCAGCTGGAGGCATTCCCACCCAGCATTTAGGTTCTGACATGTCTGGAACCTGGCTAGTCTTTTGAGCAGCTTAAATCTAATCTGATTTCAATCGTCAATTCTGTGATATTCAAGTTCGTTACTGAATTTCATATAAGATTATTCTCTTTTATCTTAGAATTAGTAACCAAAGCTATGTCAGAATTGAAAGGAAACTATTGATGGCCACATTTTGTGTGTATGCATGCATGCATATGTGTCTGGAAACTTCAATGTGGTGTAATGGTTAGCAAGCTTGTCTTGTTAGATCAATTATGATTGAATAGTGAGTTCAATCCTCATTGGTTGCTTCATAGTTTTGGCCTTGTGCCACAACTAACCTATGCTTACTAACTTGCTATATATGTCTGTGCAGATATATATAATGTGAATGTCAGTGTGTCACACTTTTTCAACTTTACTCTTAGAGGCTGTAGTCCAACATATCATACCATTTTAGAATCAGGATGACTGTAAGCAAATTAAAAATATTCCAGCCTGGATCTGATCTGAATCCAGACCTGAAATCCTGAAATTTTACACTCCTAAGTTTTCATTACTGCAATTGTTTTGGCGATGATTTTTTTTTTTTTTTTTTTTTGTGACACATTTTTTGGGATTAAACAATTTTTAGAAATTTTGGAATAACCAAAATTAATTGGAAAATCCAGTGAAAGTCGCCCATGAAATAAAAATAATTTGCATGGATAGTAAGAGTCTACGTACATCAAATTGTCTTTAAATTAAATGGCAGCAGAAGGATTATTGGTGCACTTTTAAAAGGCAAGCTTAAATATTAATGCAATACCTAAATGCAGCAATCAATTTGAAGTTCTGCAGTTTATTGTTGGCTATCGTTTCTACTCTTCCCTATCTATTATGATGAAGGCCCAATCAAGAGCCCTTTGCAGGAGCTAGCTTAAATGCCACCCGATAGGGCAGCTTTTATATATATATATATATATATATATATATATATATATAAAAAGTCATGTATGTTTGTGTTAAAGAAAAACAAAAACCTCTGATGGAAGCAACAAACAAGTCACCAAAACCATAAACTCTTATCCAGATAGTCTTGAATAAAAACAGTGCTGAAAAAGGCCTAAAGGCAAACTTAGTAAAGTGCTCAAAGCCTAGGTTGCCTAGACAGCAAGAAACACTTAAGTGTTAAATCCTATGAAAGGGTGGCAGTCGTTGTAACCTGAGTTTCATGCTCACATGATGCCCAGACAGCTTGTATGCATATATGTGGGTATATATTTATACTATTTACATTGTTTGAGCTGTTGTCCTATATTTATTGCCATATTCACAATGCTTCATTTTAAATTCTGATTCTTTTGGTTTGGTTTCAAATTAAATTAAGGAACTCTGATAACAAATCTATAATACATAAAAGGAAAATACTTTCAGAATTTAAGTGCAGTACTAGATTAGAAGCAAAATTCACTTTCATATTGATTACTCTATATTATTCAGCACTGTTTCCTTTGTTTTTAAAGAAAGCTTTACCATTTCTGGAAGACACCTTTTTGCTATTGCAGTGAATCTTTGGAATTTTGCATCTCATTTTCTGTCATGGCACAACAATGACAGTTTGTCTATATTTCTGAGATGAGGTATTGTAATTTAAATTATTCGGACTGTTGTCCTCCTCTTGCCATATTCATGTTTCATTGTACACTCTAGCCTTCTTCAGTTGATTGGAATTTCAAACTGAACCCTTTGTTTTAGTTCCACATTCCATGCCTCTTCCAGATGTCTGTTATCTCCCTTTAACTCAACTTTCCAAGTTTTTGTTCACCACTGCAGTAGCAAGGTATTGAACTCACAACTCTTTGGGTCCAGTCACTGGATCCAAACAACGCTTTTATCCACTGGGCCATTTATCCACTGTAAATATGGCAATAAAGATGAGGACAGCACTCCAAACAATGTTGTTAATCTAAATTAAATTTCTTTGTTTTAATTATTTTTTAGCAAAACATAAGATTGATTTAGATTTATTTGTAGTAGTTAAATTAACTTGATGCATTTGTAGAAAAAAATGGTTAAAAAATAAAAATGCGTCCGAATTGACAAATTACTCAAATACAGATTTGTTGAATCAGCTGGTGATACTTCATTATCATCATTTTGCCAAGACAGATGAATTTGATGGAGAAATCATTTTCAATTTCTGAATTCACTGAAATGACTTCATTAATGAATATTGTCTAGCTTTGTTTTGGTTTTTCAAGAATTCATTTATTTTTTTCAATACTTTAATGTATTGTTGTTATTTAATTAATTTGATTATTTTTTGCAAACAGCAAAATTTCTTGCAAACATCACAAAATTTCTTTTGAGCAATATCTGCTAATTAAATACAAAACATATTACAATATCTGCTGTTCATTTTCAAAGAAAGGTTTACTCAGGAAGAGATTTTTTCCAAATAAGTTTTGAGTTTCCATTCATTCTGTACAAATTTGTATAGAAAAATCTGAAACCTCATTAAAGAATCTTTTGAAAAATCATTGATTGAAATTGATGAATAGGACTTTGTTAGTCACAGTAGAGCTGTTTTTGGAAGTTGGTGAAATCTGTAGATAATACCAAACATTGTTTTGTGAGGGCCAAAAATTTCCATCAGGAAATCAACACCTTATTTTTAAAATTTAAAGCCTTCTAATGTCATTTGTAACAGGTTTTCTGTTCATGTCTTCTAACAACAAATTTAATGCTTTTACCTTTTTTTACTGAATGCTTTTGAAGAAACAGCCATATTGGCTCATATTTCTGTTTTAATAATCTCATGAATTTTTTACAATGAATGATGAATTTTTTTTTTCTGTAGCTAAAGCAAGTTCTTAAGATTTTAAAAAATTCTGTCTTAAAGAAAACTGTTTAAGGTTCCTTGTTACCGTATCAGATTTCTTGTATCACAACTTATGCTTTGGTGTTAACGCATCCACTGTTGTGGACATACTTATGTTTTTATGGAATTTAAATTACCTGCTGTTGAAATACATATACATTTTTAAGCCATACATCTTTGCAAATCTTACATTGCCTCCTGTGTTTTACATATATATATATATATATATATATATATATATATATATGTTGAAAATGGTTTAAGCCCAACAATTAATATATTTTCTGTTTATGTTAGTTTTATAGATACAATTTATTTAAATGCTGTTTTTGATTAAACAGTATTACATTTGCTGGCCTGAATGTTTGAGAAATTTTGTAGAAATTATGTGCCCTTCTGACAGGAATCGAACTAGTAGCCCATATGAGAACCATCATATAGCTTGATGTGCCATTACCATTCAGCTACAGAGAAGCATCTTGGTTAGCAAAGTCTGTTTATAAAGACACACCTTTTGATGATTTTTCTAGATCCTTCATTTCTGCTCATGAAATGCATCTTGCGTAAAAAATGATAACATATAATGAAATGTATTAAGTCCTACAATTACTTAATATATTATCTGTTTATCCCTTATTTTTATACATACAATTTATTTAAGAAAATGCTGTTTTTAGTTAAACTGTATTAATTACATTTACTGGCCTGAATGATCAAAAAATTTTGTAGAAAATGTGTTCTTCGACAGGAATCGAATGTTCATGCCAGTAAATTTAATTAATACTATCTAATTAAAAACAGCATTTATTTAAATTGTATCTATAAAAAAAATAATGTATAAAGAGAAAATATATATATTATTATTTATTTATATATATATATATATATATATATTATTATTATTGTCATCATCATCATCATTCGATTTTGCTATGGACACACTACCTACCAAGTTCGGAAAGACCTAAGGCAGGTCGTGGTGTGTTGTTATGGGCCACATTTCATTTTTTTTTTTTTTTTTTTTTTTTCGATGAAGTTTTAGCGTTACATAGACAAAGTTCTCCTTAGTGTGTGTGCTGTACTTAATAAGACAATTTTCTGTATGTCTCTTAAGCTGGGGTTTCAGGGATTCTTTCAATGTTGTTTGTTCCATTTTTATAATTCCAAGTGCACCTATTACCACTGGTATTATTCTTGCAATTTCCACATTTTTCTATTTTAATTTCAGGTCTTTTATTTTGTATTTTGATAGTTTTTTTCAAATTATATATATATATATATATATATATATGTTATATTTATATAAAACTATCAATATAAATATATATATATATATATATATATATATATTATTATATATATATATATATATATATATATATATATATATATATATATATATATATATATTATTATTATTATTGTCATCATATCATATATCATTCGATTTTATATATGGATACACTACCTACTAAGTTATAATTATGGAAATATATATAATATATTATATATGTGTGTTGTTATGGCCATATTTCATGTTTATATTTTTTTTTTTTTTTTTTATTATTATTATTATTATTATTATATATTATTATATATATATATTATTATTATATATATATATATATATTGAACACTGAGGTCTGTAGAAGTCAAATCACTTAACTGCTAACATGGCTGCCTTCTTGTATCTGCTTGGAAAGGCAAGCCAGCTAATCTACCTCATTTATAGGAGAGCACCTAATGCAGCAGGTGGGTAGGTCCACTTTGCTAGAATGGACCTGCCCAACACATTTGCATGAGTAGACTCTATTCACCCATATATCTCTCCATTAAATGACTCAGAGCTGCATTTTAGTTTGAAGTGACTACACCAGTCTACTTGTATGTCAGACCACTTGCAAACCAACCAATATTCTACAAGGTGTGGTAACAATCTTTTCATGCTTGAATGCAATCTTCAAGCCAAGATTGTTGCTTCTTGGTGTTGACCTCACTGTCAACATGTATATTGACATGCACTCTATCCATGACATTGAGCACTTTTATACATAAATATATCCTAACGTAAAACTATATTTTTATCATATACGAATCTGATTTATTTAGTCAGCAAGTTTTCGTTCAAACAAGTTTGATTAAAATGAATTACAAAGTCTGTCTTTACTTTTTATTTCCAATTTTTGAATAAGGATTTATTGTGCTTGAAGTTGCGGATAAACTCTCCTAAGTTAATGTTGTGCTATTTTGTTAAAGTAATCTTGACCATCTCGGTCATTTTCAAGAACCAATGTGGTGTCTCTGTGTAGGCAGAATGCCTTTGTCTACAACCTGGTGTTCTTTGGAAAGTTTGAAGTAGTGTGTGTTATTACAAGTATCCTTTCTATTGACGTCATTGTTTACTTTTAAAAATTATCCAGTATACACAATTTGATGCTTATTTCATATGCTGTTTTTCCAGGTTGACAATTATGAGCCAACAATAAGAAGGATTCCTGTGTCGGAAACTGCTGATACTATCCTGAATGATCCAGCTATCATGTACATTGGTCGAAATGGTAAATTTATTTGTCTAGTCACTTGTACTTGATATGCCTATCTGCTTGGGTGCATTGCTCATCTGTTGTAGATGCCTAGTCAGACATATTTGTGTTTCTTCAACTTCCACAGAGCCAATCTCTGGTTTATATTGCAACTGTGCTGTGTGGTCCTTTGTTTTGATGAATAAAAAAAATTTTATGTGCCTCATTTCATTATAAAGTGATGTTTACATTGATGTGATTATATATGTGCATGAAGGAGAGTGGATGCTGAAATTTTAAATTTACATTAAATTTTTTTTTTTTTTTTTTTTTTTTTTTTTGGGTGTTTGGGTATATAATCTAGTCAATTTTTATTTATTTTTTCTTTTTGTTTATTTTTTTTTATATTGTGTTAAGATCTGTCCAGGAAGGTGAAACGTAAGAACCTGGACATAAATTTACTGTGGGTGATCTAACAATTGAAGCACCTATACATTTTTGTCTTAGTAAATTGCTTTCTGTTTTAATTGATATTACATTTTTTTTTTTTTTTTTTTTTTTTTTACATCAAAATTATGGTCAGACTCCTTATCATGAGTTTTCATTCCACTGGTCATGTCTAGGGATATCATCTAGTTCTTATTTTTATTTAGTATTGCTCAGTTATTGCTCACCCATTTCCACTGAGTACAAGTACACACCAGCTGATCCTGGATGTACTAATAACTCGCAGAGAATCATATCATAGACCAACTCTCAGCGAACAATACCTCGACTTCAATTTCCATCATCCATGTAGTGTGAAGAAAAGGATTGTTCGTTGCCTACAACACTGGCTAAAAATCAAAAGTGGTGACCCAGACATATATTAACAAGAAATAATCAGCATCAAAGTACCCTTCAGAATAACAGCATCTACAGGTGGGAATAGAAGTAGGACGACCAGAAAATTGTTACAGTTTGTCTACTTAATGGCTTATTGGAAAAGATACATAAGATTTGTGGTTGAATACAACATCAGAACAATATTACAGCAATTACAATTTACAGAGAAATCTCTGAGTAAAGCCTTATATGGGGGAGAACGTGACCAAGAATTGTGTGTACTTAACTCCTTGCAGTTGGGGCAGAGAATATAAAGGTGAGCAAGCCACCCTCTAAAAGTAAGGCTGCAGGAACATCGAAAAACTTTAGTGAGTGGTGGGACAATGAAATAAAGCATGGCTGATCATGTATGGAGGGAAAGGGGTAGTCATCAGCACTTGTGGAATGAAGTGAAAATACTGGACAAGGAAGAACATGAATTATACATCTGAAAGAATCAGCACATATGCTAGGCTATGAAGACCGCCTTAGTAGAAGTAGCATAGATATAAATGCAATATAGGAGCCACTAATAAGTAAAGACAAAATAACGGCAAGCCTTCAAATGCAGTAGTAGCAGTCAAAATTTGACAGGCCGCAGCAGTTGCAACTATAATCGGCAGGCAGATTAGATTTAAGGTTCCAAGTTCACTACAGCAAATTGTCCTATGGGACAATGGCCTTGTGGATTAAAGTATTGGTTTGTGAATTTTGTGACATAGTGAGAGATTCAATCCCTGGGTACTTGCCTCAGCAGTAGAGACAGGTGAGCAATAACTAAACAGTACTAAATAATAAGTAGATGATATCTGTAGACATGAGCAGTGGAAGAGTTCATCTGTGTAGATTAAATAAAGGGTTGAGTTCAGAATTCCCTGTAGGTTACCCAGATTGATGTACACCTGAGGAAGGCTGGAGGACGTAATGGCTAAAATGTGATAACAACAAAGATGAGGATAATAGTCTGAATATAGTGTAAAAACTGAATTGAAATTTGTAAGATTTAGTAAAATTTATTTTTAAAAAGCCAATACAGTCAAAGTAAAGAAACAAAGGCAGTGTTCACATGACTTTTATGTGACATAACATGAATCATGTTCTATCTCACCAATGTTGATTTGGTTGAAATAAAATGTTTTACTGGTGACACTCTTTGATCAGTAAACATACCAGAAATTTAAAAATTGTCATATATGCCTTGATGAAGCTTGTCAATGGACAAGATATGTTGGTAAAGAAAAGGTTTCCTTTTGTCTTTTTTTTTTGTGTGTGTATGTGTGCGTAATATATATATATCATAAATGCCAATGTCAGTGTCGCACCTTTTTCAATTAAAGGGACACAACTCTCAATAACTCCTCTTCTTCTATATAATAAATGCCAATGTCAGTGTGTTACTGTGTCCCACTTTTTCCACTTTAATTGTAGAGGCCATAGCCCAACATCTCATACCATTTTGGAATCAGGCTGACTGTGAGCAAATTAAAAACATTCCAGGCTGGATCTGGACTCTCAATCTGGAAATTTTGAATTCTCAAGTTTTCATTACTGCAAATTTTATTGCATGATTTTTTTATAAATTAGGGAATAACCAAAATTAATTGCAGAATCCAGTGAAAGTCACCCATGAAATAAAAATAATTGTTTGTAAGGAAAGTAAGGACCTACATAGATCAAATTGTCATTAAGTGGCAGCAGCAGAATTATCATTGAACTTCTAAAAGGTAAGCTTAAGTATTACTGCAATACTTAAATGCAACAATCAATTTTGAGTTCTTTTATAGTTTATTGTTGTCTATCGCATCTACTCCTCCCTACCTGTTGCGATGAAGGCCCAATCAATAACTAGCTTAAATTCCACCTAATAGCACAGCTTTTAACTTTTACATACATATATATATATATATATATATATATATATATATATATATATATATATATATATATAAAAATTCTTATCTGAAGTTGTGAGATGAACTCATCTGTTTAATTTTCACTAAATTATTGAGACTAATATATTCATATTTGTTGTTTTGATTGCAAAATTGCTTGATGCCTTATCTGGTAATCTTTGAGAAATGAAGACGCATTTTAACCCAACATATTCTATTAAATCTGATATTTTTTTCTCAGACCTAGAACTGAGACGTCAGGTAATAATTTTATCCTGGGAAGGATGTATTTTTTTCATTTGATTGTAATTTATAAAGCAATTTAGTTGTAAAAAATTATTCCAATAATTACTGATATAAAAGTACAATGTGCATTAAGAAAGAAATTGAGATTACGATTCAAAATAAAGGGAGGAATTGAGGTAATCTGAAATAAAATGAGCATGAATTCTGAGAACCATATTTTCATGGGTGCTTTTATTCTTTGTCGCTTTTTGCAACAATGCTTTATTTAAAAAAAAAAAATTAAACATTTCTCATGGATTTGATAAACTATATAGCATTATAAAATTTACTAGCTTTTGCTATTTTGACGAGTGTGTGTTTTGTCTATTGCTATTTTGACGAGTGTGTTTTGTCTATTGCTATTTTGACGAGTGTGTGTTTTGTCTATTGCTATTTTGACGAGTGTGTGTTTTGTCTATTGCTATTTTGACGTGTGTGTGTGTTTTGTCTATTGCTATTTTGACGTGTGTGTGTTTTGTCTATTGCTATTTTGACGAGTGTGTGTTTTGTCTATTGCTATTTTGACGAGTGTGTGTTTTGTCTTGCTATTTTGACGTGTGTGTGTGTGTGTGTTTTGTCTATTGCTATTTTGACGAGTGTGTGTGTTTTGTCTATTGCTATTTTGACGAGTGTGTGTATGTTTACTATTTTGATGAATGTTGGGTATATTGATTTAAAAAATAAAAGTTTTGGTGTTATTTATCAAGTTAGGCTATTGCATAAGAACTAAATCCATGGGAAGCAGTCGGGGTGGCATGATTGTTTCCTGGGCACACTGTCCTCCCTGCAGAAAGCTTTCAAAACAGAAATGTGCATTTAAATCTGGCAACAAATGGTGTAAAGAAAGGAAAAAAAAAATTGTACAAAAAAGGAATAGTTGCTTGAATTTAGGAGAGTAAGTAATCTGCTATCTATCCAAAACAGAGCAAATGAAATGTAAACATTGTAATAAATGGAATAATGTTTTATTTTATTTTTATTTATTTTTAAGTATCGCCCCCTTCTTGTGCTCCAAGGTGGAGGATGTTGTGATGAAAGTAGGTGGTTGGAAAGAAAGGAGATATTTTGTATATTGGTAGGGTAGTGTTCATGCAGAGAGAGAGGGTTTTCAGTGATTGGATGACGGCAAAAAGACCTCCAGGGTCCCTGACACAAATCAATTGCATACCAGTATGAAGCAGCAATGACAAAAGATATTGTGCTTTCAGTTTGTACACAATGAATTTTGTACATTTTATGCATATGTATATTTTATTTTTCACTCTCTCTTTTTTTATATATATATAGTGTGTGTGTGCACATTTATGATGTGTGTGTCTATATGTGGCTAATGTGTGTAAGTATGTGTGTATATTGTGAGTGTGTATATTATCTGTGTATATTTTTTGTGTGTATACATACACACATATATATATATATATATATGTGAGCATTTTTTTTTTTTTTTTTTTGCACATCTTTATTTTTCAATATAATCTCTTTTCTAGTTCTGTTTAATTCAGTCATGAATATTTGTGTAGATCAAACATTATCAAGGGAAATTTAGCATAAAAATTCAGTTTAAAAACAATGTTTTTCAACTGTGAGCTTATTGTTACACACACACACACACACACACACACACACAATGTGAACTTACATTTTTAATATGTAATACCAGCACTTTTTGGCGGGGAATAAAAAAAAAAAAAATATGAATGATATTATTGATGAAAATATAAACATTTTATTGCACAGAATGTGTTATTATGAATAGGAGGTTAACAAGTAGGAAACATTGTACAAAATTTGTATACATATATATCGGGATTTACTATAAATCTATTAAAAACAAATTAAGTTAACCAAATAAGATAGACTCCTTCATGAGCGAAACTTATTTGATTATTTTTTTTTTTTTTTTTACTATAAAATCTTGTTTTAAATTTACTTTTTTAGACACCATGCCTCTTGGAAAAGGATTTGAAGGATGCATTTATCGTATGCAAGTTCAAAATATTTTCCCTTTGAAAAGAGTTTTCCAGGACCCACGTCCCAGTTATGTTACCTTGACACCAAAAGGTAAGTTTATATGGTTTTGTCTTTTATGTCTGCTTGCACATTTCTCGGATGTTTTTTTTTTTTTTTTTTTTTGCAAGTTAGGTTGGAGAAGGTGTTGTTTGGCACCTTGATTTTTCCCTGATATCTTTTCCTTTGTTATATTTTGTTCAGAGCTCAGTTTTGGTATACCTGCATTTTTATTTCTCTTCATCTATGTGAGCATGATGCTAAATGACTGTTTGCAAAACTTCACATGCCTTGGTGCGTAGTTTAATGATTGTCAGATGAATTCAAAGAAACGCTAATCTTTGTACGATATTTGTAATGTTATGTTCATGCATGATGAAAACAAATTTCATTCATGATATTACATTTTATTCAACTCTATACTTTTAATTACTTTTGGCTTTGGAGTTTTCTCCAAACATGGATTCTACATCTCACCAAGATGTGACAGACTTTTCTTCTCTCTTGGGTTGGTGCTTATATATCTACCTAATCTATAGTCAACATGTGTACATTCTAGGTGCAACCAGGTTAACCACATGTTGACATGTCGGGTCTGTGTGGCATGGATCTGCACCTCGTTGTTAGGACATCTTTTATGTCATCCCACTGATGTACTAAGCTTATTTGATGCTAAGACTATTCTGATATCAACTAACACTCTGTATTCACATTACTATTTTTTTTTTTTTTTTTTTTTTTTTTTTAAACAAGAATTATCTCTTAGGGTGGGCCCATTATATATTAGGATCACCACGGATCTACTTCTTTTAGAACAAGTCGCTTATTGATATTAAATTCATTTCAAGTAACCTGGTATTTTCTGGCATGAGTCACATTAAACTTACTAGGTGTAACAGTAAAATTTTCCAATTGTTAGATTAATTTTGAACTGGTGTATCTTAGAAATGATTAAAGATATCTTACTGGAATTCTGAGGTTTTTATAACACTATTAGACTCTACTTTAAACAATAAGAATGTATTTAGCTCTAAGTTGAAATGATGACCCCCCTCTTGCTGGTGTAACCTCTTGATTCAGATTTCCTCTCTACTGTTCCCTCTTTTTTAAACTTATTCACTATTCTCTTGATGGTTCTTGAATAGACTTTGAAGATGGAAGCCAGTGTATGAATACTGGTACCATTACTAAAAGCCTGAATGATCTTTTTCCTCTCACCATTGCTCAGTTGGGAAGACATAGGGCTGAAACAAAATGAATTTAACCTGTACTCTTTCTAGCTGAAGAATATGAAGAGTTTTTCAGTGATTGTTATGACAAATGTTATTGAGATGGCTAAACATTTTATCTTTAGAGTTTTTTTTTTTTTTTCTTTTTCTTATCTTCAATATTAAACATTTTGTGGGATGGATAATTATCCGATGATGTTACACATGGTATATTAACAGACTGTATTCACATTAGTTTTTGTTTCTAACAAAATAGTATCTCTTAGGGTTGACCCATTATATATTGGAGTTATCACAGATCAACTTCTTTATTAACATTAGATTCCAACCATCTGATATTTCCTGATGTGAATCACATGCTACATGATGAACTCCAAGACATTTGCATAGAAAAATAATTAAATAGTGGTTTGGTGAAGACAAGAACTTCCAGAAAGACATGGTCATATTTAAAAACGGATGACATTATCTACATTATAAGAAACAAATATATAAGTTACTTTCTTATACATGAGGTACCATGCAGAGCTGTGTGAAAGCTATATTCTTGCAGATAGGAATACCATGCAGGTGTGAAATTGTCCTTCACAGTAATAAAAGTTAATTACCAATGCAATTTTTTTCTCCAGGTATCATGTAGTAAGCAATGCATTTACATTGCATGTAACAGGCCATGTTAATCAGTTCCAAGGAGTAATTACTGGCCTAACTGAGAATCAAGAATGTAATAGTTGGAGATAGATTACTCATATACTCCTTTTCCCATCGAACATTTTCCTTTGGCTACAATTATGATGTGCTAATGATTGGGACAGAGTAGGTAGAATTACGTTCATGCTTTCATCAAAAGTAAATAGTAATAAAGTACTTTGACCTTTTTACTTCATTTACAGATTTTTGTTTTTAGATTTTAATAATAGAATGAAGATTTGAAAAAGGTGACAAAAGGACTGTTTTGTTCATTATAGAAAATTATGTGTTCATAAGAATTAAATGTTGTCGGTAACCTAATGAAAAAAGTGACAAATTTGCTGACGGATTTGTTAACCCCCTTTGGGCCTGAGAGTTACAGTATTAAAATGATGACCATATGTTTGTTAGCTTATGATATTGAAGTCTGAAACAGTAGACCAGGATAGTACCCATAAAAATGATCAAATTATACATGTATTAATGAGCAATTTAGCTTTGGATAAAAGTGTAGTATCTGTTCCAGTTGCTCTCTTATGCTTCCATGCATTGGGTGAGATGTGGGTGCCAAGCAAGTGCCCTCAGGCAGTTTATTGCTTAGAAGCCTGCAACATTACCTTCTCTATGGCACCAAGAACATTTGAAGAATTTTTCTTCCTGCATGACCGTGGCTGTGGGGACTTTGTCTTGGACTTGTATGTAGAACTCAAATGAAATTGTGTCACATTGCATGACTGTGTATACTTTTGCATCGCCTGCCTCTGGGTGAGAACTCTTCCATGGGTGAGTGTTGCTCTTCAGCCCACTGTGTTATGCTCTGTCCGAAGACAGAAACACAATTGTGAGATAAAATTTAGATTATCCACCTGAAGGCAAATGCTACACTTTGATCCCAGACAGATGGCCAAGGAGTGAAGAAAATCATAACTTTAGTGGCACTGGCTGTTCAGTCAATGAATGCTGAAAGTTTCCTAATAAGAAAATGGCTAATATTACCATTATAATTAAAGATGAGGAGGACAGATACTACACTTTGATCCCAGCTCAATGGCCAGGGACTAAAGTGTAACTCGAGTAACACTGACTGCACAGTCAATGAATAATTCCTTATGAGGAAACAGCTAGTATTACCCTTATTATGATTTGAAAGATAAGCTTGTGAACCATTACTTTGCATTAAGGTATCATGAATTTAAAGAAATAATTTTCAAGATTAAGCAGGCAAAAGAATAGTAACAATTCAATAGTCATTGGTTTACAAAGACAGTTTTACCAGGCAATTTGAAATTGGTTATCTAGAATTGAGCATATTGCTCTTTGAATCCAGCTCCACTTAGGACAAGGTAAAGAACTAAAACTCCAAAATTCAACTTATTTATTTTGCCATCTTTTCAGCAATTATTCCTTTCACATTTTGACCTTGATCTTCTACTTTCATTGGACACATAATTATCTTTGCAGTTCTTAATTTAACTCTGTTGCCATAATTTCATTGCTGTTAAACATCACGACGACATCCAAATTGCCAGGTTAAATTGACCCATCATTAAGTTTATTCAAATCCTTCCAACCAGCAATGCCATCTGATTATTTGAAATTCTAGCAGTGTTTATATTTGTCAGTGGCTTTCCCACTTTTACTCAATGTCATGCCAGAAATATATTCAAGTCTTTATTTTACATGCCAAGTTTTTTTCAGAACTTTAGCTCAGAACATGGCTCTCCATAGCTTCCTGTCTTTTGTGCCTCCAAGTAACCTTCTGACATCCCTCTTTGTCCATCCATTTATAGAAACTCAAGTTCATTACTTGCTGTTTCCATCTGCTCCTCTTGGTTTTTCAGTATATATTATGAGTGTTAAATTCTCTAAACCTTCTCTCCTCATTATGTATACAAGAGATTTCATCTTTCTGATTGTAAGTATAAGTTTCTTTGTTCTTAGCTCACATGTTTCTATGGTATTTTTATAAGAATTCATTTCTCAAAATTTTTGTCCAAATACCACTTTATTTCTCTTTGATAGTTCTTCATTGCATTCCACTTTATCAAATTGGACTACTTATTTTGTTTTATTATTTTTCACTCAATACAAGGCGCAAGAGCCACTTAAGGTAGAGCATTATTGAATGAGGTTGTACAGAACCCAGTCACAATAGACATTCTAAGTAAGAAGCATCATTTATAGTAGAACTGTCCATCAGGTGAAGATAATGATGTTCTGCTGATTATTCAGTATTCATTCCAATTTGAAATACCACTTGATTCTGATTTAACATCGAAATAATAATAAATGTAAGTGGGCTTTACTGTGAATACTAATGAAATATTACTCCCATGATGCACTAAGATTAATTTTTCATCTGGTTCAATTACCATACCAAGTCCTACCATTCTTGCCCATTACCTTGCCAGGTCCATGTCATTCCAATTACCACACCAGGTCCCTACCATTCTTGTCCAATTACCATGCCAGGTCCCTACCATTCTTGTCCAATTACCATGCCAGGTCCCTACCATTCTTGTCCAATTACCATGCCAGGTTCCTCCCAGTCTTGTTCATTTACCATTCCTTATAATCATTTCCCATAGATTGGGAAAGGTTTGGATCCTCCCTCCAACTATGGGTTAAATAGTAGGAATTATATTTGGAAAAATAAGTATCTTAAAAAAAAAATTAGTGTAATATTCACTCACCAAACTGGGAATTATTCTTTCAGTTATAAATAACATACAAATGGTTGATAAGCTGTACAAAAAAAAAAAAAATCAATCATTGTCATTTGGCAATGTCTCAACCATATTATTTTCAGTATTACTTTTTAATGCACACAATTTTCTTATTAGATTCTCAATGATAAATTTTGCAGCCTGTATAACACTTAAATTATCTGTAACCATGATTGATGAAGAAACTTTCTCCAATGCTGGAGGAGATGACTTTGAAAAACATCTAGATCTGTAATATTTAATCCAATCCAATAATTAACTGATCAGTTGAAAATCTAGCAAAAAATTTAACAAAGCATTATGAGCATTGCAATATCAGTACTATTCTGTAAGAATCTGACCATGTTATCAATTATGGCATTCAGTTGTTTGCAAATGCCTTTGCTTCAGGGACTTTCAGCTGACATACTTGTTATTTTGCCCCACCCAACTGGCACATCTTGGCGGTGTTAAATTCAAAACCATTGCCTGGCAACAAGTTTTTAGGAACACTGAAGGTTGATATTGAGCACAAAACAAACATTTTAATTATTTTTTTCATTTGTTTATCACAAACCACATCTGCCGAAAAAAATCTGGTAGTAAAATCAACAATAATTAGAAAAATAGGATTTTTCCACATTCTTTTAACCCCATAACTTTTATTAAATTTCATTGCTGAGTGGATATTTACGATAGGATGTAAATTCTCTTTTTCTTTTTTCTCCTTTTTTTTTTTTCTTCCTTCCTTTTTTTTTTCTTCCCTGTTCACTCCTCTCTTCACTCCTCTCTTTTTTTTTTTTTTTTTTTTTTTTTTTGTGCTATGTAATAGGTGCTGCAGCCAAAAATAATTATATTTTTCTCAGAAAACTTGTCATATTAGTCTCACAGCTCAGACCCCTCTTACCAACTCCATCTGCACATCCTGATGTGTAGCAGGCAATATGAATGGGTGGCATTAGAACTATGCAAATGACAGTCTGTCCTATGCCAAGGGCAATTTAGAACTTGCTTCCTTGATCTCAAGCATGACTTTTAATATAGGCCAACAACCAGAAATAATCAAGGTTAATTTTGTTGCCACTTGATTCCAATTTAATTTATTTGTTCTTTCCTTCCTCTTCAGTCAAGTGGGTGCTGCTTACTTTGAAAAAAAAAAAAAAAAAAAAAACAAACTCCATCCACTGGCCATAAAACAAAGACTTGAGATTGAGATAAGATCACAGCTTTTTTTATTTCGTTTTCTCAAACATAATGTCACAGAATGACTTGCCAAATTTATTTTTTATTTTTAGTTCAAAATTGTTTATTTTAGCCCTTTCCAGTTTTTCATGAGATGTGTGTCCAAATTGTTAATGTGATTTCAAATCCACATTCTTTATATCAACAGCTGTGGACAGCATAATAGCAGTTCCTATTTCCTGGATTCCTCTTAAGGATAATAGTATTGGTAATATTAACAGTTTCTTTTATAAGGAAACATTTTGCATTCATTGACCAAGCAGCCAATGCTTCTTTCAGTTGAAATTTATAAAATCTTTCTTAAAACAACTTTTTAGGAAAATAGTTTTTCTTAAGTCCAGTAGCTGTTATTGCTCTTTCCAGTATTGATGAGGAGTTTCTTCCTAACCTTTTGTTGCATGAAACATCAACATCTTGGTTATGTGATTATTTTATCTTTGATATCCATTTTAGTTGTTGCTGCTGTTGAAAGTCCTCAACTGATGTGGTTTCTGTTATTTGGTACAGTTTTTTGTTAATGATTCTGTAGTACCACTTCAGTGTTCAAAGGATAGTCTTTGTCAAGATTCACAGGCTTTGCTTGCTCAGCCATTTTTGACCATTCATTTTAGAAAGTGGTTGCATACAGCTGATAGTTTAGATATTTCTGAACAGGTTTGGTGTAATGCATGGTATGCAATGAAATTTTGATCTGACAAGGCTATTTAAGAACACAACTTGAGTTTTCAGGTTAATGTTTTGGTTTTGTAGCAGTTTGCAGTGTCAGGTGAAACTTCTATGGAGAGAATAACATGAGAATATAATGACTTGAAATTGTTTATTTTAGACCTTTTCTTTTATCAGTTTTTCAAGGTGTCTGAATTGTTAATGTGATTCCAAAGCAACCTTCTTTATATCAGCATCAGTGGACAGCATAATAATAGCTTGCAATTCTCAGCCTTCTAAGAATAATGTGAGAATATAAGGGGTTTAAAAAGTTATTGCAAATTTATTTTCATACCAAGCTAGATAGTATCATCATCAAAATACCACACCATTTTGCCTTTCTTCATTGATTTAGAATTCATTAAAAAAGGAATATTATTACACTCTATAACATTTGCAGTAATATCAGCACTTACAAAATCCCAATTCAACATGGGAGAGTCAAACACTTCAATGCTGCAAAGATGTTTACCATTTCCGTAGGTCAAAACAGAAGATGAGGACAACTCAGTAATATGTGAACATTGGAAATCACTCAAAGCTACCAAATAAGTCTTCAACCACTGATGTTAAATTACAAATATACAATCTTTCAATTCATTTATCAATATCTGCAATTATGTTTCTTTTTCGGCATTCTCCAACTATCTCATAAAAAATAAGACTTTTAAGACTATCCTCTTTCTGCCCGCTATTTTTGTATCCATGCAAATGCTGAAGGGTCAAATGTAAATGTAATTTACAAATAAGACAGCAATATTTTACCATCTTATCCCAGTGGATGAAGTTTCCTAACATACCTAAGTTTGATTAGTCTAATATGAGTACCACAATTCTATTGAATGGTGTACACTTGGATGTGTGGGTGGTGTAATGGATAATGGTTCAGAATTGTTAATCAAAGAGCCAAGTTCCAATTCCAGTTGGATTTGTTATAGTCACTTATGTGTAAATACCTTTTGGAAAAAGTATTAATCCAGCTCTTCTCCTCCACCCCCTCAGATTTGGTTTAATTTGTAAGACCTGAATCATTAAATAATTATTATCTCAAAAAAATTCTTACAATCTAAAAATATTTTCTGGCTTTAAATAACCTGCAAAGGGTTGATAAGCCATAGAAAATGAATGAATCCAACAAAACCTATTGAATGCTAATCACTGTAGAGTATGGTCAATCATGACAGTGACATTTATTTTGTGTACACAAGGTGATAATTCAAGATTCATTCACATTATGAAAAATCAATTCCACTTTTACTTTAACATTTGATGCAGTCAATTTATTGGTAGATGTGACACTGGTATGCTAATTTTTTAACCAAAAACATGCTTCCAAATTGGTTTAATAATTTGCACTAGGCTAACAGTGTAAATTCTTTAACAGAATTTCAATCAAAATTGAAATACTTCTGTTCAAAGTCACTTATGCAGTTACTAATGTTGGTATTTTCTGATTGTCATAAATTTTACAAAATAATTAAATGCAGTAAAAAAAAAAAAATTTTTTTTCCCACAATTCACAGCCCATGTTTTCCCTTTCAAATCATCAGCCTTTTTAATTTGAAAGTTTGCATAATAAAATCTTTACATGAAGCAAAAGTCACACACTAGAGGGATAATTTAATAAAAGTATAATTCCACATGAAAATTTTATTTCCTAGTTATTTAATTGTTGTATGGGCTGTTGAAAATGTCCTGCTTTTTTTTTTTTTTTTGCCAAACAAATTTCGATTCTGTGCCTGCATGATTCATTAACATGTTGCAGAGTTTCCTTTGTCATTTTACTGCATTTAATTCTTTAAGTTCCTCAATAATTCTTGGATGTGTGGGATAAACAAGCTTTGTTAGTTTTTCAGCCATCTTACTTCATCAAAATTGTATCTGCAAAATAGATGTTTAAAATATGATTAATGAATTGACCTTTATGGTGTGCAACTTTTGCCTCACTGTGTGTGTGTGTATATATATATATATATATATATATATATATATATATATATATATTGTTAAGAGTTATTGTTGACCTTATGTAATATCAGAACTCCTTCCTGGATTTCACCTGGAAGTGCCTTGGATTAAAATAAATTACCTGTCAAAGGAGAAGCCAGGTGTGTTCAGATGAGACTTAGCTCCTCTCCGAGTTAAAATTAGTGAATATTTAGGCTCAAAAGTGTATAAACAGTCTGTTTTGGGTTTTGTCTGTACTTTTTGTTTTGTTTCTGCTGTTAAATTCCATTTGTAAAATTTCATGAAAAATATGGTGCACATGTGCTGTAAATTACAAAAATATTTAACACTTCTACTGTGGATGTATTTGTACATGTTTACTAAACTTACTAGGCTTGTTGTCAACATATGTTTTTACAGAATCTTAAAATGCTGGTCCCTTATGTTTGTGCTATAAATTAACTAGTGCTATTTCAAAACCAATGTAGACATATAGTAGCATACAATATAATCTGTTTTGTGAGACATTCTTATTATATTCTATGTTGGTGTTGATAACTTAGTTTGTATTGTAGTGTATCTGATTGAAACCAAAATGTTGGCACCAATAAGAAATCAGCATCTTCATAGTTCTTTATTTCCTGTAAATGGACATTTTTTTTTTTTTTTTTTTTTTTTTTTTTTTGCATCTTAGTGGCTTTATTGACTTGCTTGGGGTGAAATGATTTAAAAAAAAAAAATGTACCAAGGGAAATGGATAATTTCTAACACTGTTTACATGTATGAGAAACTACTAATACTTATCATGTGGCATCAGTGTACTCTTCTCTTTTCCCCCTGTATATCAGTGTGCTCTTCTTGCACTCCCTGCATATCAATGTGGCATCTCCTCCCCTCATATCAGAGTGTCTCACATCATCATGCTCTTTCACCTCCCCTTCATGTCTTATAAGCCTGCTCTTCACCCATTACATGTGTGTCATCTGCATGCTTTACCACACCCCATCTGCGTTCTTTTCAGCCCTCTTCAGTGTGTTATGCACATGCTCTGGCCCCACCCATTATGGTGATATCTATATTCTAAGCAGAATGTGTGATACAATATATACATGCAAACACACACATACACAGCATTTTATATATGTGGAATAAAGAAGAAAACTTTTAAAAATTTGTTTTTAATCAACAATGCCTGCAGCAAGAATAAATCTGGTGTTAATCCTTTAAAGTTTGTTTAAAAATAACAACTAAAAATACTCGTTAAAAACTTGTAAGTTTAAATCTCTCATCTTATTGATTAATTGCAAGAAAATATCAATAAATAAAGGGGACAAAATCTTTCCACAATAAATTTAAATTCTGAATTTAAAAAAATAAAATCTATCCAATCAGCATATTTTTAACCAAATCAAAAAAAAAGAAAATATTTGAAGTAGACAAAGTAGATATACTAAAAAAAAAAAAAAGTTTTGTAAATCTTTATTGATAAAAGTTAATCCAAAAATGTTTAAAAAATTTATCTAACCTGTTGCTAAATAACATTTTTTTCTCTGGTTACATTATAAGTAAACAGAATTAATTGTACATTTTTAAATAACTTTTCAGTTTTTCTTTAGTTGTCATGTGTCTAATTTCCAGTTTTCTATAACATCTACCAAGAGAAATTTATACCACACTTAGTTTGGCACAAGGCCACAGGAAATTGGTCGTCAATGAGTTACAATGACAACCAGAAATTATCCTATCAACTGACTTAATGGTTAGTAACTCATACTGAAACTCTTGCAGGTTTAGGTCTATCAATAATTGATTAACAAAATCAAATTTGTCACTTTTTTTTTTTTTTTTTTTTTTTTTTTCAGTTTTATCATTCTTGATATTTTATTAATCATAGCTGAGTATTACGCAAGGGCGAATGACTTTGGGGAGATTGTTTTGCAACAGTGTTTCAAGTGGGGAGGTTTGGAATTCCTTGAGGATCAACATTTCAAACTTTTTATCTACTGATTATGTTAAACTAGCAGCATGGCCCGTGCTTGATTCAAAAAATCATACGACTCATACAGCAATCGCTATCACTTGATTTAAAATAAATATTTTTGCCCTTCCTTGCTTTACAAGGAGTGCCCTTTGCCGTGCTGATGTTGCTACATGCCTTACTGCTTGCCTATCTCACACTACAAATTTTTTCTAAGCTCTATACTAAACATTAAATCTGTTACGAAAAAAGAACTAAACAAAATGAATACAAAACGATCAGCTTTAAAAAAGGACTCGTAACTGGAAAAACCAAATGAAAAAGAATGTTAACAACAAATACTTTTTCATGAGCCAATTGGAGTAAAGTGCCATGCAGATTTAAATTTTTCCCACGTGTGACGAATGCAGCTATCGATTTTTTTTTTTTTCTTTTTTTTTTTTGCGTGCTAGTTAACATTCGTGTCAGTCAGCTGTTGGCTCTTATGCTGGCCAATAGAATCTTCCTGCCTATTCGTGGCAGCCAGCTATAGGCTCTCACTCTGGCCAGTAGAAAATGGCCACAAACTACATGAAAACTGCCGTAGAAGCATGAAAAAAGCAATTGTTTCCACTATTGATGGGAGTTGGGAAATGCAAAGTCGGTCTTAGCCTTCCCGCTAACTTTGTGCATGTAAATTTTGGTGCAAATCCATTGAAAATTGCAGCTGTGCATTCGTTACACACACGTCCTGCCTTTTATAGATAGAGATAGCTGAGTATTACGCAAGGGCAAATGACTTTGGGGAGATTGTTTTGCACCAGTGTTTCAAGTGGGGAGGTTTGGAATTCCTTGAGGATCAACATTTCAAACTTTTTATCTACTGATTATGTTAAATTATTTTAATTATGATTGTTAATCAGCTATTTTGTTATAATTGTGTATCTTTGTTACGAAGCTACAAAATTAAAATGATACAAAAACCAGTAAAGGATTAAAAACTTCAGGATCAATATATAGAAAATTGTAAAAGGGTGTCGATGCCATGAATTGAACAATGAGGATTCCCCAGAGCTTAAAAAGCATTGGAACACTATTAATCAGAGCAGTGTGAATGAAAAACTGAAGATAAATGCAAATTTCAAGAAGGGGAAATCGCATTATTAATGTCATTCAGTATTAATTGCTAAAATACCTTAATTAATGTCTTTTGGTGTTTAGCCTGTTCATGGTGGTGACTTCATCTATGTGATTTGGTCAACTTAAGAGGAAAATGTTGGAAATTTTGGTAGACTTCTTTTTTTCTTCTCAAAAAGTTGGAGTAGTTGAGAGACCATCATTATCTTCCTTTAAATATAAAACCATAAAGAAAAAAAAGTTGTTTTAAGAATAAAGCTTATTTAAAAAAAATTAAATATATATAAAAAAAAAAAAACAAACAAAACCATTAATTATCTTGAGGGGGGAAAAATTGAAAAGTATTTTGAGAAAAATTCTCTTTTATAGACATTTTAGAAAGCTGAAATATGAAAATGGAATGTGCAGAAATTGTTTTTTTCCTGTAAAAGTGATTCCAATGGAACACACATTTTACCATTTTTGTGATTAACCCATTTTTGTATTTTCTTTGTTCTTGTATTCTTTGTTTAAAGTGCCTTTTTGCTGGTCCAGAAAAATTCCAAATGTGGTTTGATTTATTTTATTAAGACTGCATTAGAAAGAAGTTAGTGGCATCAGAATTGGTTTTTATTGTGTTTGAGAAAATGGCATCCTCCCCACTGCTGTAACACTATTTTTACAAAAACATGCCAACCTGAATCTTGCTTTTATATTGCTTGCATACATAATACCTGTCAAGGATGATAACGATGGTATCAGCTTTGTCAGGCTACCTTCTGGGCTGGCACATTAGAATAGGGAAAGATACCTTTCAAAAGCAAAATAAAAAGTATTAAGAAATAGGAAAACTTTATCTCTGTATTTCTGAGATGAGGTATTATGCACACTATTTACATTGTTCAGATTATCATCCCCATCTTTGTTGCCATATTTATCACAACATTTCACCTGTTGTATGCTCCAGCCTTCTTCAGGTTGGAATATTGAACCGAACCAGTTCAGTTCGACATTGTTGTGATAAATATGGTAACAAAGATGAGGATGATAGTCTGAACTATGTAAAAACTTTATTAGACAAAAGGTAAAAAGTGTTCAACTGATATGTAATATCATTCCTCCTATATAATAATTCTGGATAATTTCCTCACAGATGAAGAGGAGATAGTTTTACACATTCTTAGTTGTTTCTTTATATGGTAATTTTATTGGTATTTATCGACCAAGCAGCCAGTTCTACTTTTGATTGAAATTTATAAGATCTTTCTATTAAAGCAGTTTTTCAGGAAAATAAGTTTCTCTATTTCACTTTTATCATTTTTCCAGTATTTATCGAGACATTCTTCCTAACATTTTGTTCAAAGTAGTGTGGAACATCAATATCTGAATAATGTCATTATTTTCTCTTTGTGCTATACATATTAGATGTTACTGCTGTTGAAAGTTTTTAAGTGATGGGGTTTCTGTTATTTGGTAAAGTTCTTGGGTAAACTAAGGCTCAATTACCCTCTCAAGAAATGCGTGTTTTGTTTGGACTTTTCAAGTCTATATCTGGAAACTTTTTATTTTCAAACACAGTCATTTTTAAATGTTTTTTTTTTTTTAAATTGACATTATTTGTTATGGCTTAAATATTAGTTTTACTGGGTACACATGTTTGAGTTGATATCCCTGTTTTTTTTAAATTTTTATTTTATTAATTTCTTAATGAAATTAATATCAACTGGCCTAGACTGATCTAGGCAGTTGATATTAATTTTACTGTTTATAATAATGTTGGATTGAAAAAGAAAATGTACTTAAAAATATTTAGATAGATCTATTATGATGGATTCTAAATGTTTTACTCTTTGGCCATTCTGATCCAGCAGTTTTCCCAGGTAAGTAAAAACCAAGATGCTTTCCAAGTAAATGCCCACATGTGAGTTAATTTACTACTTAGGAACGCAAGAAGAGCAATAACAGCTACTGGACTTGAGAAACCAGATCTTCTGAAAAATTGACTTCAGAGAAAGATTTTATAAATTTCAACCAACAGCAGTACTGGCTGCTTAGTTGATAAATGCCAACTGTTTTCTTGTAGGGAAGTGGCTAATATTACCATTTGGTGAACTTTAAGTTTCTCTAAAGTACCAAGTCTCTTCAACTTATTTCTCTCTCTCTCTTTATTGATATTATTTTCCTCCAATTTATTAATGTGTATACCTGTGTTTGTATTTTATGCATTAGAGATTCTTTATAAAATACAAAGAATCTGCGTTGTTATTGGTCTTGACTTAGTATCTCAGACTCTATCATTTTCCCATTGCTGTAATCTATCTTCCCTATACATTTTCCATAAATACTTTCATGATAATTGTTTTTACGAACTTTCCTCTGTTACAAATTGTACTACATAGAGACTCTGAGGTATTATGGTGGATGTAGTAAGAAAGAATGTCATTTTGGTGTAAGGAATACTGTAGTATGTTTGAGTTGGTAATTATGGCTAGCTAAATTTAATAAGACAGATGAAGGCCGGCTTTCCTCATCCTCGTCTTTTTGGTCTTGTGCCACATTTTTGCATTTTGCAAAAT
The DNA here is from genome assembly GCA_903632075.3 of Acanthosepion pharaonis. Classification (NCBI taxonomy): domain Eukaryota; kingdom Metazoa; phylum Mollusca; class Cephalopoda; order Sepiida; family Sepiidae; genus Acanthosepion; species Acanthosepion pharaonis. Next base: position 1,703,861 of record CAHIKZ030004214.1, read on the forward strand.
AGATATTACTTTCCTTTGTTATCTAAACTTTATGAATTTGAGTTCAGTATTAGATTGGCAGCAAGTTCTCATCATGATACAATTGAAATGGCTTGATGTAACCATGAGTTCCATGTGAACAGTTTCTTTCTTGCACTTTATGATATTTAAGAGTAATCTTTTTTTATCTATAATATTAATGCTCTATTTTTATATTATTTTTAATATTGAACACTATATATAAATATATCTACTGTTTCTTAAATCTGATATATATATATATATATAGAATAAAAAACAGACCACGTTAAGATTCCATGTAATAAGCTATTTCACCATAACCCCTTTAACAGGGTTCTGGATCATCAGACTTTATGGGTCTACCCATACGGATTACCTAAGTTTGCATAAACTAACTAATATATATATATATATATATATATAAAGAATTTTTAAATAACTAATGCCACTTATTTATTTCCATGAAACCTACAGAACATACAAAAAGAGTGCAGATTGGATTGAGCAAGTTTTCAATTACTGGACACTATTTTTTTTTTTTTTTTTTTTTTTTGTCTAGTCATCATCATTTTCAAGATGCTCTTAATTTCATGGGTTGACAGCTGTGTGAAGCTGCCCAGAATATAGATTGTCATACACATCATTGTCATGACTGTTGAAACACGTTACCTGCCATCTAACTGTGTTCACATTTATTTTTGGTCTTGGCAAGTATGCACAAACTAACCAACGCGGAAGTGAGTAAGGCGCTTCAGAGAGAAAAAAAGCTTGATGTCATATTTAATGTCAGTGCATTAATATAGTTTTCTTAATCACTTTTCAGTGTACAATGTCCGGTCACTTCCAATAGCTTCATGCTTTTGCATGCAATCCTCACGTAGCAATGGTTTTGTGAAATGTACATTTTATACTCACACTCTGATAAATCAGCATTACTTGGGAAAGAAAATGAAAAAACAAAAACATAACACAAAAAAAAAAAAAATTGAAATTCATGAAACTATTTGTAGTCATTAGTTATTGTATACCAGTTATTTAGTTATTACAGTGTAACCCGGATATAAGAGAGAATTTTTCTGGTCCCAAATTAGAGCCTGTGTTAATGTATATAAAATAGACCAAACCCGGATATAAGAGACTTCTTCTCCAGTCCCAACAACTCTCTTATATCCGGGTTATAAAATTATATTGTGTATTAGGGCACCAACCCCTCTTTTATACGAGTTTTGTTAAAGACAACTGACAAGGTATTGCTATTAAGTATTTTATTTAATTTTTCTTGTGTTCGTACAAGTGTTTTCTTTTCTGGTCATAAAGTATGTAAAAATTGTCCAAATGTTCTGCATATCTGAATGCTTTCAGCTATTCTTTCAGTCATTATCAAAGATGATTTTTATTAACATAATATATGGAATTTTTTTTATGTATGTAGCCAGAGTGATAGGAATATATTCAAAAAAAAAAATTTTTGTTACTTTCTGAACATGGTCAGCACATTGTGGCTGTGTTCATAGTTGATATTATTGTGCATTCTTTTTCTTTTTATTATTAGTGCTTTTGTTATTTTTATTTTATTTTTTTTTTTTTTTTACATGTAGATGAGACTATTATACTTGTATCATCTAAAAATATGTTGCAGATGGAGTTTTTACACACTCTGTCCAGAAAAAAAACAAACTTATATGAACACAAGAAAAATTAAATAAAATACTTAATAGCAATACCTTGTCAGTCATCTTTATTGAAACCTCTCTCTATCTATCTCTCATATATATATATATATATATATATATATATATAATGTGAATGAGAGAATCCCTATGTAGATAAATATCTCTATATTTGCATGCCTTGGATTTTTATACACATACAAACCTGTTTGTGTGCATGGGTGTGTGTGTGTGTATATATATATATATATATATAAGAAATATAGTTTTAAGGTGTGCTATATTTATGGGATAAGGTGCTCAATATCAGAGATAGAGCATATGTAAATATAAAAGTGAACATTGAACTCAACACTCAGAGGTCACAAGTGCAATCATAAGGCCTGACGATTGTGCCTAGCATGAAACAGCCTGTCACCTCTGAGTGTTAACTTCAATGTTCACTTATATATACACGTTTTAAAGTATGCTATATTTAAGGATAAAAAGTGTTCAGTATCAGAGATAGACCATATGAAAATTTAAAGTGGACACTGAAGTCAACACAAGTCTGTCTCATGCTTGTGCCATGTTCATTCAGGTTGTAGGCATTCATGGCTCTCCACAACTTCCTGTTCTTTGTAGCTACTAGTAAATTTTGTCTTTCTGATATCTCTCCTAATCCTTGTTCTGCCAATCATTTACACAAGCTCATTAGGTAAGTTACATGCCATCTTCCTCTTGCCTTTTGTGTTCTGCTGGTGTAAAAATGTCCAAGCCCTCTTTTCTCATTATGTACCCAAGAAATTTTGACCTTCTTTTGGATGTTAAATGTTGTTTTTTGTTTCCATTTTCTCTAAAACTCACATGTTCAATACATGGTATTCTCGGGCTAAGCTTTTTGGAAAACATTTTACGTAATCCCCACTATCCAAGAAAAAAAAACAGAGCCTAAAATTTGACACAATCAAACTTTTCAGTGCATATACCCTTCCAAGATTGGCAGTTCCATGAAAATTTTACAGTCTTCAGGCAGCAAGAAAGAAAGAAACCTGTCAGAAACATCTAAAATGTGAAACACACACACACATATATGCACACAAACGTGTATATATATATATATATATATATATATATATATATATATATATATATTATTCGTGTTTTATTTTTATATATTTATATATATATATACATACACTCTCTCTCTTCAATAAATAAAACTTTAATGTGTAATATTAGAAATACTTAAAAGTGCCCATATCTATTTACATAAAAAAGAGAAAAAACACTTAATGTACGATGAAACTTCTGTACATTTGTCCATGTATGTTTTCTCATCTCTCTCTCTCTCTCTGTGCATATTTAATTGTAAGTCTCAAATACTTTTAATGCACATGCAAGTACATTAAAACTATTTCTGAATACTGCTCTGCTCCTCCTCCTCCTCCTCCTCACCATATTTACATCTTAAATGGACCGTCTTCTCTCAAAGTTTCAAGTATACCATTAAACAACAAAAAAATTTGCTCTGCGTAATTCAAAGTTGCCTTTTCAATAAAAGATGAATCTAACCTGATACTTATTTAGGTGTACAGAAAATTTCTATTTTTTTATTTTTATTTGGGTATCTTCAATGACTTGCTTTTGATGAATAATAATGAGTATGAAACAATGTCTGGGGTCCCTTTTGTTTTGCTTTTCCTTTTGTTTTTTGAGGTTCTGGCATTTTACTACATAGCTTTAGTGATCAGCAGCTTTCAGATCAGAGTAGGTTTTTATTTTTAGCTAAGTAACATCTCTTTGAATTAGGGTATTGGTCTGAAAGCATACCTTTGGAACAGCACAAAGATCACTTGTTTGAGAATAGTAGTTTTCATGTTGTGCTCTCAAGCCATTGATAATGATTTAATTCTTAACAAACTGCTCTATAATTTAAGCCAAAGATGGTTAAGTTCACATATTTAAATTTTTTTTTCTTTAATTCACTGTATATTTTTGTTGTGTAAGGTTTACTAATGTTTATGTAGAGAATCTAACTAAATAAATGCTTGATCATTTCAGTTTTGTGGAAATAAGCATTAGTTGAATGTTGCTGCTTACCTGGTAGCTGAGAGTTCAGTCTCTGAGTTGAGCAGTAGAATTTTATATACTCTACTTCAGTGGAACAAGGGAAACCGTCATAACAAGAATGGTTAACAAAGAACAAACAGAATTAAATAATAATGGTAGAATGAGAACAGTCAATTGAATGAAGGGTTTGGCTTGAAATTCTGAGAATCTTAACAAATAAGGCATGAGCCCAAAAAAAGGCCACAATATTGTCAGTCTAACAATCTATTACAGTGTTTTTTTTTTTTTTTTTAAACTTCTCTATTGTTCTTGTTCAGATATTTACATGAGGTAGCACCCACTATATTAAAAATTACACTGGTAAATGGAGCAGAGTGATTCTTGTATTTACATTTTGTAGCACTGTCATTTGCCAGAAGCTGTGTCAGGAATATTTTTATGTTCTTAAGCATGATTCTCTTTTATCTTCCTGATTTTGGTAAGTGTTCAATTGTTGAAGCATGGACAGTGTAGCAGTCTCTCATAGGGAAAAGGGTATTGGTGAGTCTGGGTTCATATTCTGTCCTGGTCAGACAAATTTGTACAAATGCCTTTTAGGAGAGGCATTAATCAATCTCTAGCTATGGGTTAAATAGCAAGGTAGACTAGTCTCTCTAAACTTGTTTGGCAACCAGTGTAAGAGGAAGACAGCTCTGAATTCCAAGCCACGGAGAAGGAAATAGAAAAACCACTGTGCTATCTTTTTCCCAAGAATGAATTTTTTTTTCTCACCCCAAACAAGACAATAAAGCCATTAAGATGCAATGGGTTACTGTATGTGAGAGGAATATGAGAAAAATAAAAACATCAATAAGGAGAGAAAACAATAAAATAACAGGAATTAAGAAGACAGATGACATTGCATTTAAATTTTTGAATATCAAAAATATTACCAGAAATAGATTTTTGACAAATGTCAATCTATTTCTGGTAATATTTTTGATATTCAAAAATTTAAATGCAATGTCAATCGTCATCTGTCTTCTTAATTCCTGTTATTTTATTGTTTTCTCTCCTTATTGATGTTTTTACTGGGGGAGGGGTGGGGAAGTTGTTGGTATTAAATGACCCATATGATATGCCGTAAAACAAACCAAACCAAATCTTCCTTTGTCTCTACCACTCATAACTTGTAGATGTCTTTGTGGGTCTCTTCTCTCTTCATCTTGAATTCATTTATCTGAGAGCTTAACCTACTGGCTTGTCACCAGTGATGGATTCAATAATTTATTTTTCTCAAGCGTTCTCTAATTCTAAAACCACATGGCCTGTTCTTCCAGTTGACAGAGTTTCTAATAAATGATTGCTTAAAAACTATACCTCTTATAAGACAACGCGCAAATATGTTTATATAAACAAATGATACAACTGATTCAATTTGGCTGACATTTTGTTTTAATCTAATAAAATATGCTTTTCTTAAAATTGTATTTATTTTTTTTTTTTTTAAATCAGTTTGACCCCATGATAGGCAGTAAAGCCACTAATGGTGTTACTAGGTGTGGAAGAATTAGGAACAGAAACATTACTAAGGGGCCAAAACAATAGAAGAGTCATCAGGAGGACAGTAGAAAGCAAATGACATTGCATTTAAAATGATGAAAATTAAAGTTGGCTTGAAAGCATGGAGCCTGAAAGAAGTTCCACAAGTGAGAAGTACAAGAAAAGAAACTGTTGGCATAAAATTTATAGCTACATTTAGCCAGCTTAACTGTAATTTGATGTGACCTCATCACCAGTCTAATACTCGGCTTGAATTAAAAAAAAAACGTTTAGATACCATAGCGAAGAACTCATCCGAACAATTACCATGAAAGTATTTATAAAAAAGATATAGAGAAGCAACCTTATGATGGTGAGAAAGTGACTAAAGCCAAACTGCCAGATCAGGTCTGATAATATTGCTGCTTACATTTATTCTCCCTTGGATATTTTCAAGGAGCTCAATGTGAATAGTAGGGTCACCGGACTATATGTGGCAGCAATATTCTAAGCATGTTTGAATAGTGGACATAGATATGTATAATAGATTCTAGAGAGAAAAATTGTCTTGCATGACAGTGAACAAACTTAGAATCTGACTTAGCAATGGATTCAATATAGTCATTCCACTTCATGTCAGCCGAGAATGTTAGCTAAAAAAAGAAAAAAAATCATATTAATCTAATGGATAGGTCTTTATAAAAACAACTCAGTCTCAATGACTTTTAGAGATAGTTTTTGACTTCAAGTAAGGCATTAATTTATTACTTATCAATTCCTCTCCCCTTGCTATTTGGTGAGCATAGTGGGTGGATAAAGATAATTTGTTATCTGTAAGTTTATATTTGAATGTTTCCTTAAAAACTACTCAATCCATCTAATTTCTCAAAATTAACTTTTTAATTAGTTCTTTTTCTACATTTAATAACAATAATTATCAAATGCAATTTAATTTTCTCATATTTTTCTCTCAATTTTACACCATAAAACTAAGCCTTCTGGCATGTAACTCTCTTTACCAATGGCTGTCAAACTTATTTGGAGTTCTACTTGCATTACATAAGTGTATCACTTATAATCTAGTGAGAATCTGAAAGACATTTTTAGCACCCCATCTTATGTATTATCACAATTTTTATCATTAAACACAATTGAAATTGATTTCAAGGTCTAGATTGTGAAATTGTATCTTTTGAAATAAATTTTAGACATAGTATATACAAATTAAAAACTTGCTGTCAAATCTTCCTTTATCTCCTCCACTTCTCCCTATCTCTCGCCCCCCCCCTATATCTCTTGCCTGTTCTTGCTCTTCTTGCACTCTCACTTTCTTGCTCCCTCTCTGAATATGCTCTTCTCCCTCCCTGCCGAAAATATTAGTTTCCATGAAAATAAATTAGTTGTAGTGTTTCTAGCCCTTTTAGATATTTTATGGAGAGCAAATTATACACTTGCTCCTCACTAATTGATGAGTGGTTCTGTTTGTCGAAGCAAAAGAGGTAAATTCTCTTAACCACTTATTGGAAGTGGATAAAAATATTTACTTCTTTTTGAAAATTTTTATATATATATATATATATATATATATATATATATATATATATATATTTTTTTTTATTAATTTACCAAAGTGTTTGTCAGTTTGTGAATTCAGCCTAGCAGACACTAAAAATACATTTTTCTTTTTTTCCTCTTCAGAGAATTTTATGATTGACATGTAAAGTTTTAATTAAACAACTATTTCCTTATTGCCTTCATCTTTTTTTTATTTCATGAAATGCTATTTGCTCCTGTCTGGCGCCCAATATTACACAGAATGGAGAAACATATTTTAAGATATTTCTCAAATATCTGATCCATTATCAAAACTCTAATTGCAACAAAGTTTGATTTGTCATATAGGCATAAGAATTTGGTATTGGAGCATTCGTTGAAGATCAAATGAACTAGTGATGACTTAGAAAATTAATTTTCATTATGTTGTTCCAATTATATAAGTGGGGAAGGTCTGTCTGTCTTGAGAATCAGCCATTGAAATCCTGTCTTAATTTAGATTGAGCATCAACCTCTGGGAAATATGCAAGTATTTCAGACCTAAGGTACACTTAAGCATACAGTCGCTCTCTCACAGACGCGCCGTCGCCTCTCTCTGTCTTTTCTACAAATACTTCCATGGTAATTGCTCTGATGAGCTGCTTTCACTGGTCCCCAGACTCCATGAATTCAAGCCCCTTACGAGGCTGGCATCCCGCTCCCACCCTTACACTGTAGAAACTTTTAAATGTAGCCATCTCTTCTACTCCAATAGCTTCATACCTCGCACCTCTCGCCTGTGGAACACCCTCCCCAATTACTGTTTCCCTGAGAGCTATAATCTCCAACTGTTCAAATGTAATGTCAATCGACATCTCCAGTTACCTTGATCTACCCACTATCCTTCTCCTCATCCTTTCTTCTATCACTCCTATCTGCTCTCGCTTCAAATCTTCCGCAACCCCCTGCATCCTAGTGGCTTCATGCCTTGCTTGGGGCGTAATGCTTAAAAAAAAAAAAACATCTATAAGAGATTTTCTTGTGGAAGAATGATTATTGTTGTGCTCATCTTGCAGGAGGAGGATTGCTTTGAAAGTCAGCATTTTGATATTCTGGCCTTTATCTTAGTTTGAACACTGAAAAATATGTTTACTGTTATTGTAGAAAAAATATTCTGAGAATGGTCAAGAGATATAGATGTGGATTCATGGTTTTCTTTATGTAGAACGAATTTTAGAAAACAATTCAAAATTTGGCAGGTACTTTTTACTTTCACTTATTCACAAATACCGTTGGGAAAGGTATGAATTTACTTCTTCCTACCATCCATAGGTAAAGTAGCAGAGCCATTGCAGGTCATTGCAGTCTACATTGGGTATCTGGTTAGAAACCTGCCTCAATAAATTTTTTTTTGTTTTCAAGAACTCTTACAGAAAGTAGTAAAGGAAAGTGAGAACAAAGAAATGAACATCAATTGCAAGAAGATGGAATGCATGGTTGTTAGCAAAAGGGAAGAGCCAAACATGCAAATTACAAATTGGAGATACCAACATCAAGCAATTACAACAATTTAAATATCTGGGAAGTATTTTAGCAGAGGTTGGAAAGTGACACAGAAATCCATAGGCTTAAAATGCCTTCCAAAAGCTAAGCATAGTATTAAGAAACAATAAAATTTTGTTAGAAACAAAGAAAAGAGTAATGTAATATCAGTCCTCCTATATGGCAATGAATGCTGGACAATCCCCTCATAGATGAAGAAGAGACTTGAAGCAACAGAAACTTTAGACAGTTCTACAGAAGGCTGCTTGGAATATCATGGACTGAACATGTGAGCAACAACAAATGAGGAAAGAGGGCTTGGAAAATTTGACACTTACAGTACATATTGAAGACAAGAGGGACAGAGGAAAACTGTGTATAGCCCTAACCTAAACAAGTTTGAGTAAATGGATGGCAGAGCCAGGTTTAGGAGAGATTACAAAAAGACAAAATTTATTAAGTGCTAGAAATGACAGAAAGTTGTGGAGAGCCATGATTGCCCATATCCTGCAATGTTTGTCTACTTAATATCCCTCTCAGTGACTGTTCTGACATCCATTTGCTATGTGTTCCAGAAATGTAAATCATCTCTTTCTAATTATTAGAACATGTCCTTTTTGTCTACATTTTTTTAAAATTTCTTAGTTACTTTCATGGCATTCTCAGTATCCTTCTGTAGGGCCACGTCTTTGTCTTTTCATCTAAAAATGGAGTATTGTTACCATATCTTTGCTGGAGCTGCTCAGTCCTCACTCCATTCAACTGTCTCGATGGAATTATAAATTGTCTCCATGACCTTGTGGCTGATGAAATATTTTCTGACATACAGCCCCTTTATCATGGGTGAAATATCACAATACTCTTGCTGCTCTATCACTATTTTTATGACATGTTCTGAGAAAGTACGTTTCTTAGTGCCATCAGTCCTGACCTTTACAACTGGGACCTGCTGCGCCACATACACAAGAGTGAATCATCCCCATTCCCTTTGTATTCCATTAGTAAGAAATAAGTTCCACTCGGCTTCTTCACAAGAATTGTTGCTGTGTGGGACAGACTCGTGGCAGGATGTTTTCCCAATCACTAAAACTTGACCTCTTCAAATCTAGTGTGTTTTTTTTTTTTTTTTTTTTTTTTTTCTGCATAATCCCACAGACTTCTTGCATTTTCTTACACTCATATAGCACCACACAGTGATCTTCTATCTTGGGTGGCTCTTGGGCCTTGTATTGGGTGGACATTAGTGTGTGTATGCATGTAAGGAAATTGTTTAAATTCCTTTTTGCATAGGAAGAATGATATAACATAGTGCTTCATTCTTTTCTTTGTTTCTAATGAAAGTTTTCTACTTCTGCAAGTTTTATTATTGATTGGCTATTGTGAATATGAATCAGAAAACATTTTCTCCTTCAAGAATATCTTTAATATCTATAATTAAACTTCGGGTTTTGCCATATGAAGTTGCTATTTTAATATGAAAGGGGAAGAGAAAGAATGTTCCCTATATTTACAGAGATGGATTTGTAGACATGAAAGAATGTTTCCTATTTTACGGAGGTGAATTTAATATAAATCCAAACCTGCATTTCAAATTTTTTTTTTTTTATTTTCTTTAATTTAAAAAAAAAAAACTTTCTGAATCTCTCTCCCCACACATAAACAGCAAAATGAAAGACATTTCTGGTGCTTTTCTCTGGAACTCTTCTTCATCTCTCTGAGATAAAGAGATCTTTGTTTTAGCATAAAAGATATTTGGAAAGTTAGTTGTGCTTTAGAATAGCAATAATTTCTTGAGAAACTAACTTGGAAAAATAAAACTGGAAAAACTGAGAGGTGGTGGGTGTGGAAACATTCTTTATTTGATATTATGCCAGGCATTTAGGAACAAGAGAAAGAACATTGAAATAAAGTTGGGTGAGGGTAGATAGAAAAAAAGAAAAAAAGAATCTGTTTTCAAGAGTATTTTTACAGGCTGATGGTTAAGAAAAGAATTTATTCATAGATAATTGGAAGAATTAAATACTTTCAGATAGAGAAATGAATGAGATGAAAACCTAGTGAATAAGGTAATGAAGGGCAAATGATGAAGAAATGAGTTAATCTGAAACATGAGGTAATAAATATTGACAAATGATGAATAGTAATTTGTAATTAGGGTGAGCAAATGGGATAACAACAATTGAATATTTTGAGAATGAAAAGGTGAAAAAGAAAGAAATTAAGAATAATGATTGGACAAAACATTGAAGCAATATGTGGACGAGGAAGGAATGACTGAATATCTGGGTGAGAAACAAATTAGATGGTAATATTGGCCTTTTCCCTACAAGGAAACATTTGGCATTCATTGAATGGGCAGCTAGTACTGCTTTCAGTTGAAAGTTATGAAATCTTTCTCTTAAAACAAATTTTTCAGGAAAATAGGTTTTTCAAGTCTAATAGCTTTTATTGCTTTTTCCATTATTGATGGGGAATAGTGTGGAATGTCAACATTTTGATTATGACATTATCTTCTATTTGAATTACAATAAACCCTCTAGTATCCTGAGAGAACAATATATTAAAAATAAGAATCATTTCAAATGGTTTTGATAGACGACTTTTTGAAACTAAGATTACCAAAATATTTTATCAAAACAAACCAATATCAGTTTTTTGAAATGTTTGTGTAAATCACATTTTACAAGATAATTATCTTTTAAGAAAGAGTTTTTCTTGTTTATCCCTTAAATAGTGGGTATCATCAATTGACGTTTCATTGGTGATAAGCAGATATTATCAATTGAGGATTTCAACTTTTTCCATTGCTACGTGAATTGTTCATTCTTGATTAGTCTAAATGGCAGATTGGCAACTCTGATTTATAAGGTTTCTATTTACTAGGATTCATGTCATTTGGCTGCAAATAATGCTGGAAGGACATGCTAAAGATGGTGTTGTCTTAATGCATAGTTTTTAGAGAAAAGCGACAGAAAGTAGTGACAAAAATAGTGCAACAAATGCACAGTACCATTGCGCATGGAATGCTTCATGTAGATTGTTTTTTTTTTTTGTTTTTTTTTATATGGCTTCTTAACTCTTATTAGTCTATTTAAAGTCCCAAAATTGTTGGATTGCAAGAATTTAAAAAAAAAAAAAATTTAATTTTTTTTTTTTTTTTTTTTTTTTGCAAGTGAGTATTGCATTAACATTTTTTTTTTTCTATTGTTAAGGATAACAATGAATTTTACAGATACAAGTCCTATTTAACCCATAGTTGGGGGGGGGCGAAGAGATGAGATTCGTACCAATTGTATTTGCACATAAGTGAATGTAATAACCCCGCCTGGAATTCAAACTCAGCTCTCCTATTTTCCCATTGCACCACCTGCACATCAGCTTCATGCCAGAACCTAAAATTTAATTTCCTACTTTTTATTTTTTTTATTTATTTTTTTTTTTTAAATACGTCTCTGATAAAAACAAAAAGATGAAAGAAATATTAGTTAAGAATTAATAAATACTGACAGTAGTTTGTTTTTGAGATTCAAATATTAATTTCTGTCTGAATTTATGGGATGAGAACTTAGCATTATTTCCGATATTTATGTTATCACAAGGTTTCAGCCATTGTGCCCTCTGGCCTTCTTCAGGTGTATATTGATCTGGGTAACCTACAGGGAATTCAGGACTGAATCCTATATTTAATCTATTGGGGTTGTCTGTTCTCTTTCCGCTAACCACTGTAGATTAACCTGAGGAAAGCTGGAGGGCACAATGACCAAAATGGTGTGATAGTAACAATAAAGAAGAGTTTGAATATAAATATTATTAAATTTAATGTTTCTTGTTTTTATTAAGAATAGAATCAGAAAAATGTATGGAATCATTTTAGTGTTTGTTCAATCTGAAGATTGCTTTGTATTTGCTTATTTCATTTTTCCTTCTTTATTTTTTATTAAGCTTTTTATTATCTTTTCCTTTCTTTTTTTTTACTACTATGTCTACTACCAGTTGATTTTATGTGGGTTGTGGCATACAAATCCATTCATTTATGTCTTTTGACATTTCTTTCTAATTGGTCTTTTTGTCACAGACTGTGCACCTGACTAGAATAGTGGCAAACCTTGCTTTATGCAATTAATTCATCCTGTTATTTTGTTGTTTTTTTTTCGCTTGTCAGACAAATTTGTTTTAAAAGCTTAATAGAATCAATGAGGTTAATGACAATCTTTGTCGTCTCAGATGTTCAAAATTTGACAAAAAATTTTATTTGAAAAAAACAGAAACCACATCACTTGAAAACTACCTACAGCAGCAACAACTAAAATGGATAATGAATGTAAATGGAAGAGAAAATAATGACATTATCAATATGATAACATTCCATTCTACTTCAAATAAAAGGTTAGGAAGGAAACTTACATTAATACTGGAGAAAGCAATAACAGCTTTCCTAAAAAAATGTTTTGAAAGATTTCATAAATTTCAACTGAAAAGATTACTGGCTGCTTGGTCAATGTAAGTCTATCTGAGGATGAAACATATTGCCAAAGATAAAATTTTCCTTTTGTCTTTATTCATATTGATTTTTTTTTTTTTTTTTTTTTTTTAAAGATATATTTTATTTATATCTGAAATTTTACACTCACTTAACTTTATTAGATAGAAATGCTTTTTACTCACTCTGCTGATACGTAAAAACTGTGACATTTTTTTTATTTGGTGTTCCAGACTTTGCATGCCTATTTTTTTGTTGTATGATCAGTCTTTACAAGCAAACTTCACTGTCTACGATTATGGCTTTGTTTCTCTTCAACCACATGTTTATTTGAGATGTCAGGATGTCCTCAGGCAAAGATAGTTGTAATGTCTGAGCTGAATGAATCCAGTTCCAAGATTAAAAAAAAGGAATGATTTGAAGAATAGATGAAAAACAATATGTTTATTCAGTTAGCATTACAAGTTTTGACATTAACCCTTCTTGCTTTCAGAGTACCCATCAATACACACACACACACACACACACACACACACACACACACACACATATATATATATATATATATATATATATATATATATATAAAAGAAATATGTTGTAGTGGTTCCAACGAGAGAAAAAGTATATATTAAAAAGAAAAGGGTGCACATAAACGTTTTTGGTTGTAATGTATTTATTGATGAAAAAAATTATACTATTTTACATAATTTGTAACGTGTTTCTGGTCTGGTCTACCTGAAGTCTTCAGGTGAAAGTGGAGATTTTTACATATTATTAAAATAATTAAATTCTTCAAAACAATGTATACATTATTCTCAATAAATCCACATTACAACTAAAAAAACGTTTATGCACCCCTTTCTTTTTTTTTATATATATATATATATATATATATATATATATATATATATATATATATATATAGTGTATTGGGGTAGTAGATCATTATTCAAACATATATTGTTAAATATAAGACAACTAAAAAGCAACTTTACAGAGCTTAGAATGGCTCATGGTCAAACATAATAGATTAAGTCTGACAATTATATAACATACTAACAGTAGCACCCGGTGTTGCAACAGTAAGAGATAGATCAAGTATCGACCATCATAAAGATTGAAAAATAAAATTGACAAAAATTATTGTTTAAGGTTGACAGACATGCATGTCTTAATTAGTTTTTTTTTTTTTTTTTTTGAATTGGTCAAACTCAAACAAAAACATTGTTTTCAATCGTTATGAGTCTACTGATTGAATAGAATTTTATCATAAACAACTGTCTTGTAAATGGAATTTTAAAGCATTATGAATGTAAAAATAAAGAAAAAAGTGTGCAAGACAATAAGAAACACTATCTGCCAAAAAAAAGTGAAGTTTTGTTGAAATCTGTTGAAAAATGTAGGAAATCCGATCCCATATATAACCGAACACACACACAAACAACCTGGGTTTTATAAGTATAACTCAATATGAGTTGTCCCCCTTTCATTCTGCCGACAGTGATGCCTCTTAATCATGTTTTCAAATTGATTTCGTGCAAAAACAATTGTTTTTCCAATTTTTGGTGCTGTCAGAACCACTGCAAGGTAATTTTACGTAGTCCTGTGAAGTTTTGTTGAAATCGGTTGAAAAATGTAGGAAATCTGATCCAATATATAAACACACACACACACACAACCTGGGTTTTATAATAGGTATGATTTTCTGCTTATGTTATTTTATTAGATGCAATTTATCTCGGTAACTGGTCTTTTTTTTTTTGAGGGGGGGTCTTTTTTTTTTTTTTTTTTAAACAGTATTAATTACGTTTACTGCCCTGAATGTTTGAGAAATTTCATAGAAAATTGTGGCTGAATGGTTAACATCTTTTAAGATCAAATACTGGTTCCGATTAAGGGTCACAGGTTTGATTCCAGTCAAAGAAGCACACATTTTCTACAAAATTTCTTGAATATTCAGGCCAGTAAATGTAATTAATACTGTTTATTTAAAAAGACAGAGCATTTACTTAAATAAATTATATCTATTAAAATAAAGTATAAACAAAATATATATCCCACAACATTTCCTTTGCATATTTATTAATATATATGTACTTTAAAGCTCTGTTATATAACATCAGTACTTTATGTGCAATTTATATATTTACATATATGTAAGGAAGGGGAATAATTAATTCTAAAATGAATTATGGTTTAACAATGAAAAAGGTAGTGCTCCCATGCCACACATTTAATGGCAGTTAAATTTTATAAATTAAATTCTGGTAAAGCAGCGATCGAATATGACTGTCTGTTTTATGCACAGTGCTCAATCCTCAGGCGGTCGATGTCTGTAATCAGAAACAGGCACCCTTTATTCACTTAGGCAAGTTCAAGATGCCAAGATACATAGTCAGTAATAACACTAACAAAACTTACGCGGTAGGAGAGTAGCCCAATCGGCCAAGATGTAAAAAGAAGCAAATATTTTTTTTTTTTTTTTTCGCAGCAAATGGTTTTCCAGTGTGAGAAATAATGCTCAATGCTAAATGGAGCAAAAGAGCCTTGGTGAAGTGGGGCTTGCCTTTAAGGCTAACAAAAACACAGTCTTCAAAGTGTACTACACCACCATGATATAATGACCCCACATGACAGAGCAGTGTTAAAACACTAAATCTACACTAGCATGACTGAATATACTTTGTATTAATTAGTGCATGATTGGTTTTTAAATTAAGTTTTACTAATTTCAACTCCATTTTGTTTATATATACATTTAGTCTTTGCATGTCATATTTTTCTGATGACAGTGTTTAATCACCAAAAATGTCAAAATAAATTTTCTAAATTATCATATTTTATCTTCTCATCCATTTCTCATGGTTTAAATTTGCATGAGAAACTGACAAGATGGTAAAATATGTAACAGTTTAGAAAACTTATTTGGGTAAGTGAAGACATATAAATAAATATTTACTTTGCCATTTAAGCATTAATTATATTTAAACAAGAAATAGAATACACCTATATTTTCAAAAACACCAGAATATTCAAGAAAAATAAGCCATCTATGACACTGGAAATAACATTGCTACATAATCTTGGACACTCAGAGCTGAAAGAAAATGAATAGTGAGTATAAGGCAACATGAAAATTATGTAAGAAGAAATAATCACAACATACCTACATGCATGTGTGTGTGTGTATATAATATATATATACACACACACACACACACACAGTATCAACCTAACACCATTAAATGCACATGAATCATTGTTTTAGCTTAATGTAAAAATTACGTGAAAATGGTAGACAATTGCTGATACTTCCTGATAAACAGACCAAATAATTACAAAAAGGTTCATCTATAAAACTCTGGAGTTGGAGTGCTGAATATAATGCCAGTCGTCCATTTTATATATATATATATATATATATATATATATATATTTCTATCTATACACACACATGCACACATAGGGTGTGATGAATAAATTGTTGTCTAAATTATGCAAAAATGAAAATAACACTGACATCTCATTTTAACAGATATATTTACTAAAATTACAGACAAATATTCTAAACTACTTAACAGTAAACATCTTTATCCACTGTGCCATGTGTCCTACACCGATGCAGAGACCTACAACTCATCCCTTCAGGCTTGGCACCAAGACTTCTCGAATAATGTAAATAATGTACATAATACCTCATCTCATAAATATAGACAGACTACTAAAGAGTAAATTTATTCAATAAAATATCCTGTTAACCTTTGGGGTTACAAAGAGTTTTGTTGGTCAACTCAACTGCACCCCGCATATAATAATCTAAGAGGTTGCAAATCTGGTGAGTTAGGTGGCCAGATGTCAAGGAGTGATATGGTTTCAGAAATTGTCTGACATCCATGACTAGGTACTCCTGCTTGTGTGGCATGTTGCATAGTCCTATTGCCAGACATAAAGTCTTTCAGCAGCCACCCTGTTGACCCAGGGCAGCACTATCTCTTCAAGGTATGATGTAGGCTTCCATGTTGAATCTGAGGCCTTGTGGGAAGATGAATGGAGGTATAACATCACCATCACTAGTGATCACTTCAAAAACCTTCATAATCATCATTATTCATATCCCACTCTATCCAAATCCTCTGCACTGTTCTCAGATTGACATCTAAGCACTCTGAAATGTTTGTATTGGAGATTCTGGTGTGAATTCCAAGCAGTACAGTATGCTGTTTCCAAATTTCTCGCAGAGTGAATTGTGCCATTGAATAAGGCTGATGTACTCAGTGTCAGTTGAAATAGACTATACCCATGAGGTAATTTTGGATTTCTCTGTTGTGTAATATATATATATATATAATATGAACTTTTACAAAGTCAACTTGTAAATAACTACATGAAAGTGTTATATCTCTCCACCATCATAACTGACATGTAAGTAATGAAATACTTGAGTAACAAAATTTTAAGGAAAATGGAAACAAAAAGGACACTTTTACTTAGAATCAGGAGACAGTGGAAATTTCTAGAGTACATAATGTGGAAAGAAGGCTTGTAGAATTTGATACTCACAGGGCATACTGAGGGTCAGAGGAAAGCAGTGAACAATCCACTAATGAGTTTGTGTAAATGGTTGGCAGAACAGGTATTAGGAGGGACAGTCAAAAGACAAAATGTACTAAGATTTACAAAAGACAGGAAGTTTTTTTTTTTTTTTTTTTTTTTTTTTTTTTTTTCCTAAGCATTTCTCCCCAAACAAGGCAGGAGTGCCACTAGTATGCAAGTGTCTACAGTGAGTGTAAGTAAGGGAAAAGACGTGGGGTGGTAGCACTTGTCAGGGTCCCAGTAATGGGCAAATAGTTAATCCCCAAACTGGGGTCAAAATGAAAATGTAAAAATGTTTTAATACCAGATTTGAAGGAAAAAATATTACCAGCAATACATTTAAAAAAAAAAAAAAATACCAGCAATAAAAATTTTGTTAGCATTAAATAACCCATTGAGGTTGATGTGCTGTAAACCAAACCAGACCATAATAATTTGACCATTATGCTCTCAAGCCAAAATATTATAATAGCAACAAAGATGAGGATATTAGTCTGAATGTAAATGAGGTAAAGAAATTGAATGAGTCAATAAAATAAGGTGGTATAATAATGAGACATTGCCCACGGAGTTGAATGTATGTAGAACAGGACGGACATGATTCTTCAATGGTCACAAACACAAGATGGTCAACTAAAATGTCAGTGGAATTGTAGGGAAAGAGAAAAGCTGTTCCAAATAGTCACTGAATATTGTAATTGTTCATTTTGAAATAGTCTAAAGTCATTAATTCAAGTGAGAAGGATTACATAGAAGGGCCAAACAATAATATTCCCTCGGCAATCTTGCTTGCCACTCATTTCGTATAGTGCTGCATGGACAGATTTGGCATTAACCATTTTAGTTACCTTCAGAACAGTGTATTTTTAGTGACACATTAAATAAAGAAAAGCCTCAGGGAAATTAAAGATTGTATTTTTTTTTTTTGTGTGTGTCTCTCAATGGGGATGGGTCCTCATTCAGTTTCATTGGACATAAAAGATTATTGATTTAGTTATCAATTGAAGAAATTACTACACAAAATATGGTACCTTTCACATCAATGGTGGAGAAATTAGTGTATCAAACTGGTGCTGATGAGTTTGATCCTCCTTGGGAACCTCAACTATTGGATACCTGGTGTAGAATAAGGGCTCACATGCCAGTTCTCTATAGTTTTTTTTTTTTTTAAATAATGTTCATCCAATACAAGGCCCAAGAGCCACTCAAAGTAGGGAGTTACTGAATGATGTATGAGTTTAAGAAGAAGGGATAAGAAGTACAGCTTATGTGGTTATGAAAGAGAGATAACTGTTAACCCTAGAATTGAAGAAGTTAATATGATAGTGATTCAGAATAAACATCTTGGGAGTTTGTTCCACAAATTAGAAGGTCTAGGTAAGAATCTATTAGAGTGGAACTTCCTTCTTATTAAAGGGAGCAAGGATAATTCTTCCCAGTGTACATGGCACGGTGGGTCTTAGTTGCAAAGGCCAAGACTGGTGGAATTAAGTAATGTAGCTTGTCGGAACATTTGCTATAATAGATATAACATCTGACAATAAAATATCTTAAAATAATTGTTATTTTTCATAGAAAATTTTAGTTTAAAAGCAGTAAAAACAATTTTGCTAACCAGGTGCTCCTCTGTAGCTAAACTGGTATAGCATATCAGGCTATATGATGGTTCCGTATAGGATACAGCTTTTATTCCAGTCAGAGGACATATATTTTCTATGAAAATTTATCGGATGTTCAGGTCAGTGAATGTTGTTAATACTGTTTATTATAAACAGAGCATTTACTTAAATATTTGTGTCTGTATAAATAATATGTAACAATAAAATACCTTAAAAATATTCACACACATATATATATATATATATATATATATATATATCCACAGTTTTGGTCAATATACAACACTTTACTCAAAAATTAAAAAAAAAAAATGAAACTGTGTTGATTCTATTTAATCAAACTTGTTTGAATGAATACTTGCTGCCTAAATATACCTTTGTGTGTGTGTATATATATATATATATATATATATATATATAAAATATATATGGAAAGTGCTATTTAGTTGGGTTGATGAGCTTGTGATGTGACCCTGGGTTTCATGCTATCTGCTATTGTCAAATCTAGGTCACAAACTATCACATCAATACAATATATATATATATATATATATATATATATATATATATATATATATATATATATATATATATATATATAAAAACTCAAAATTTGCTTGAGGAGGAAATGGAACTAATGTCTTTAATTTAATTACAAAATTAAATTTAGACCTTCCATTTTGAAACATGGTTAGAACTGTGTAGTGGAAAACCATATTTTAAATCAAGTAATTTATAATATTAATGCTCTGTAAATTTACATTGAGCACTATTTTGTAAAAATAAAAATATCTATAAGAACACTGGATTATATATCTTACTGTTCTTTTTTTATATATATATATATATATATATATATATATATATATGATTACTTTATTATTTATGTAGTTATTTTAAGTATTTTTTAGTGTAGACATTTTATTTATTTGTTGTTTATCGTTATTACATTTATTGGTATTTATGTTTGCATTCGTGGTTTTATTGTTTACACTTATTTATTTGGTGAGACAACAAATTAAGTAAATAAACAAATTAACCAAACTACAAATGCACACAAACACAAGTAAATAACAAGTAATGAATAATAAAGAAAAAAGTTAAACCCTATGAAATAGCTACAAATATCTGAATCCACAACTATTTATACTCAGTAGCCTAGAAAATAATTTGAAGCATAACTGCTACCACCCACCCAGTAACCATTAGGATAATACAATAAACCTTCTACACATAGTGCACCATTGATTAGCATATATAATAAACCCAAAACACAGCCAAAATGGCTTGAAGATTGCATTTAAGCATGAAACAGACTGTCACCACTGGGTGTTGACATCAGTGTCCACTCTTATATTTACATGTGCTCTATCTCTGATATTGAGCACTTTTACCCATAAATATTGCTATACCATAAAACTATATTTTATAATATACACACATATATATTTATGCAGATTAGGAATTATCTGAAATTAAATTTGAACATGGTATGTATTTTTTATTTGACAAATCTGGCAACCATATCATCTTGTCTTCTGCTTCAAAAAGCATGTTTGGACTCCGGCCAATTTTGTTATTTAGAATGTGTAGGGTGGGTGATATAAAATGTCTTTTGATTGAATTGAAGTTTGCTGATAATTTTATGACTAGCTCAGCAATCATCACTCCCTCCCACACTCGTCCTCATTTTTTTTTCTTTTTTTCTTTTAGTATAAAGTTTGACTTTTCTAAAAGGAATTTAAAAAAAAAAGAAAGAAAGAAAATAATTTGAGGAGAAAGATGGTAGTATGAAAGTGGGTGAGGAGAAAGAAAAGTAGAGTGGGAGTCGTCTCCTACTTCATAAGTTAGAGAAACTGGAAAAGAGGAAGAACAGAAAGGGGGTGGGTGGGGGGAAAAGGAAAAGTGTAGAGAGAGAGAGTAAGAGATGAAGGTATTAAAGAAAAGAGGGAGAGTTAAGACGGAAGGAGAAAAAAGACTGAGTCATATAGAAGGTGGGGGATACAAATGAAGAGGGAGAAAAACAAGGGAAATTTAAGGATATTTGGCAAAAATTGTTAAAAGCTTATGAATTCTTTGACAAGATGTTTTGCCCTGCAAGTGTAATCAATAATCTGGAATTTTTTACACATGCCACTGTAGTCTGAAGAAAAGCTGAATTGACAAGGAAAAAAATGGAGAAAACAGAAATTTGTATGAAGAAATGTGCACAAAGTTTTGTTTCTTTTTTCAGTTTTGCCCCTTTTAATGATATATTTCATTGTAAAACTTACTGAAATAACAAATGCACTGACTGAAGGAGTTAAACTCCTCCAGCCAACATGTTTTCTCCATTAGAGGAAGGACAAGACAAAAAGAAAAAGAATTTTTTTTTTTTTTTTTTTTTTTGCCAATCTGCTTAAAACTCAAACAGATTCAAAAAAGAAAAAAAAAACAGCAACTTCCATCTTGTCATTGTTAGGGAGAGGGGAAAAAAAAGCTTAAAATTTCTTTGTGTTAAAAAAAATATGTTAAAAAAAGAATAAAAACAAAAAAAAAACTCAAAACTAAAACCAATTCTGCCAAGAATGTTTTTATGACAAAGATAGAAATAATTATATTGACTTATTTTAATGAACCAATTCTACTCGGTAAACTGACAGTTTAGTATTAATCCTGTTAAATGTTGCAGTTGCATATTTTGAACAAGATATTAAGAACAATAACTCCTCATGAAAGAGAACAATTGAAACAATTTCTTGCAATAAAAATTATGACCGACTGAGGCTTTGTTTTTTCTGTAGATCTGATTAGACACAATAAGAGATGACTAAAAATAACTAATAATGTGACAATATACTGTAATCAAAGTCATGATAAAAGATTCTTTCTCTCTATAGACATTATTAGGCACAATAATGTGGAGTAATGCTAATATTAGCCATTTCCCTACAAGGAATCATTTGGCATTCATTGACTAAGCAGCCAATAAATACTGCAGTTGGTTGAAATTTATAAAATCTTTTTCTTAAAACAATTTTTCAGGAAAATAGCTGTTATTGCTCTTTCCAGTTTTGATGGTAGTTTCCTTCCTAACTTTTTATTTGAACTAATCTTAATTCTTTCTTATAGTTAATAGTTAGTCCTTTTTTGCTTCCTTTCCTACTTTTTCTGGTTTTCCTTCTGAGTCTGCCATCAGCACAGTGTCATATGTATATCTTACATTACTGAGATCATGGCCACTGATAATAAAATCCTGGTAGGACTTCTAGTTATCTTAGGATTATCTTTCTGTATGGATTAAATAAATCTAATGAGAAGGCATCCTTGCCTTACTCCTTGTTCTGTTTTTTGTACTTGCCTAACTCATCTTCTATCTACATGCAGGTGGTTTTGATGGATTTCTCAAAGAAATTTATAAGACCTGGAGATAAAAAAAAAAAAATATATTTTGTGAAAGCATGAAGTAGAGTGGTCCGAAAGCCTTGTCACCCATACATAATATCCCCAACCAGTACTTTTAATCTGGCCATGTTAAGGGAGTGGTTTCTTCCACAACTCCAGAGGTTGAATGATTGTTGGTTTCAACACGATGGTACCCCACCCAACTATACTATCACCGTCACTTTCTAAACAAATTTTTTTGAGATAGATGGATGGGATGCGGATTGGAGCAACTTCCAGCACCTGTTGATTGGCCTCCCAGAAGTCCAGACCTCATGTCTTGTGACAGTACTCTGTGGGATATTATCAAGGAGAGTGTTTCCCATGAATGATACTAGAATAACCATCAGTAGGATGCCATTTGGTGAGCCTTCACAACAGTCAACAAAGCACAGCTTCATAAAATATCACACAGGACATGGTGCTGAATCATTTTGTGCCACAAAGATAATGTTCATATAGACCTTCTTGATGTGTGATAGCGTCAATGAAGGTGAATAAACTGAATCCAGTACTTTGTATTACTGTATTACTTGTTCTTCTATTGTTCTAATTACTTTTGGTAGGGGATGATAAGACTTTAGGACCACCTCTTACAATAACTAGAAAAACTATAGAATTCTTGTGAAATCTTTTTAATAATAGTAATGACTTAAAATATCAAATATTGTGCGTTCTTGTAAGATGTAAAACTTGATATGCTTTAACAGGATTCAAATGACCTGATCCTACTTTTTAAAATACTGAAAAGTCACAAATGCATCTATGACAAAATATTGGGTTCTTTAGCTCGGAATGGAATTATAGGAATTTATATATCATTAGTTTATGATTTGAATATTGCTGCTACATCTGACCTGGTGCTTCGGCAATGAGTTTATAGGTTTTTGATAAAATCCAAAGAAGAATCTGTAATGTTACTGGTCTTGGCATCTCTGCTTCAGTCGCTTTTCCAATGTCCTGTTTCTATAACAATTTTCATGGTAATTGTTCTGATGTGCATTTCTCTTTGGGACATTGACTTTAAAAATTTAATTGCTGTCATAGATTGGCAGATCATTTTACAGTTGAAATTGCTTGATGCAACCAAAAGTTCTATGCTAACATTTCTTCTCTTGCACTTCTTGCTTGTAGAACTCTCTTCTGGCTTTTTGCTTTTCAATCAACTTTTTATTGTGTTTCGCTGCTTTTCAAGTGCTCTGATGCAAAATTTGAAGGTAGAATTTTGTCCCCCACAAATTTTGAAGGAAGAAATCTGCAAAAAAGTTTTACCTTGTACTTCATAGTCCTCTCACTATCCCCAATTTTACCCACTGAATAGCATATTTCAGCATGAAAACCAGACTAATTATGGCGAATTCATTACAGAGAACTTATAGTAACTTTTTAGAATGTAATAATTAGAAGTTAGTGCTTAATACAACTGAAACCTAACCTTATTGCAGCCTGAAATCCTTGCTCATTGTTACAAATTCAACACAGACCAGGATGGAGCACTAATTTTAAATGAGACATATACATTACAGTTCAAAAGTTTGAAGCTACCCTCAGAATTAGTATGGAAGCTGATAGAAGAATTAAAAAAAAAATGAAAAAAGAGCTACAAGAATCATTGAAAAAAGAATGGAATCATTTATCAGATTTTGAGAAACTTTTGTAATGAATGCTCAAAATTTGTCCTGCAATAATCAAGGCTAAAGGAAGATATTTTGACAAGAGCAAAATTTAAATATAAAATGCTTTTGTCATAATAATTTCTAATAAAAATTCATGTCTTACTTTTTTTTTTTTACCATGTATAATAGTTAATTAAAGTATAAAACAACTTTTGGGGCCAATTTTAAAAAAATACCAGAGGTGGTCTCAAACTTTTGAACTGTAGTGTAAATTTGGATACAGAAATAAAATTATGTTTGGTTTATATGTAGGTTAAAATATGCTTACTGTACTGATGAATCCTTATACTGGTATTATAACTTGAAGTCCTCATTACCAGTAATCTTGTAAAGTTTTTCCCAACTTCTGTGATCATATATTATTTACATTCAGGCTGTTATCCTCATCATTGTTGTTTTAGTACAATATTTCAGTCATTGTGCTCTTTAGTCTTGTTCAGGTGTTGGTTGATCCAGGGTAACTTTCAGGAAATTTGAAACTGAACCCTTTATTTAATCATTGGGTGTTGATTGTTCTTTGGGCAGTACTAAATAAGAAAGAAAAATAACCCTAGGCATGCGCAGTGAAACAAGAACAACCTACCCCCATAAATTAAATAAAGGGTACAGTTTAAAATTCTCTGAAGGTTACCCTGATAAACATCTGTAGAAGGTACAACGGTTGAAACATTGTGATATAGGACAATAGCCTGGATGTAAATAACAATTTTCCTCACCTTTTGCTTTGCTTTGTGCCAAACTAAGTTTATGTATGTATGTATGTATGTATATATATATATATATATATATAATATGTTTATTTATTCATCACAGAAAAAGGAAGGAAAACATTGAGAAGTAGCAAAATAAAACTAAGAGAAAAGAAATCGCCAGAGGCTTTCTTCAGCTGATGGCTTTGTATTCAACCTGCTTCATGCATGACATATTACGTCCACTTTACCTGAAATCCTAATGGATTGACTTCCTGTCTTTACTGATGGCTTCAGCACTTGCATGTTCTTAGACAAATTGGAAACAAGAGGTTGGTAGTTAGCATGAAGACAACTGCAAAAACGAGTGTCAGACACCTATAAATCTATAGGTAGCTTGTCCTGGCACATTGAGATTGTATAGCACCAGTCATTAAATGTGAAGGTTTACTTGTTTTAAAAAAAGCAATATTTGAAATTTAGTTTTTTTTTTTTTTTTAAATCTTGTTACAACTGCTATATATATATATATATATATATATATATATATATATATATATATATATAAGTTATGAAGAACTTGGTAAACCGAATGGGTAATTCAGGAGGATGGAATCCTGAGAGCTCAATGTGAATACAAACTAATATTTAATGAAAAAACAAACCACATTAAGGTACCATTACACAATTTATTTCACCAAAATTGTTACCTGATGATCAGAGTCCTTTAAAAAGGATTTTGGTGAAATAAATTATTGTAATGGTACCTTAAAAGTTTTCTGTTTTTTCATTAAATATATATATATATATATATATATATATATATATGGTGTGTGTAAAATAGCAGGACAGAAGACTGGGTTCTATAGCCTTCAATAGCAACTGATCTAGGTGAAGGACAACTCTGAATTCAAAACCAGTGAAGGGTCATTTGGGGGACCTTGTGGCACTTAGCACACCAGGTGTCTGTATTCAGCTCTTAAAAAGTGTAGATGGTCCTGCACAAAATCTTCACCACTATAATCAGATCTCATGTGCTAGTGTCTGGCTGTCGGTTCCTAGGAACTGAGCTGCTTGACTCTCATACATCGAATATATATATATATATATATATATATATATATATATAAAGTGGCCTAAGAGCCACTAAAGATAGATGGGTGATGGAATGTGGTTGTTGTATGGGTATAAATAGTAGTGCCAATTATAAAGACCTGCAAGAGAAATGACAGTTGAACTTAAATCTAAAGAGGTTAAGATTGGATTGTAAAGATTGGGGGAACATCTTGGAAGTCTGTTCTTCAAGGTAGTGGTTCTTAGGAAAAAAATTATCCAAGAAAACAAAAAACAAAACAAAAAAAAAAACAATGGATTATAAAGGGAATGGGGATAATTTGACGCTCTTGATCATCCGATTTACTATGGTTAATTTTGTCCAGCACAACTTGCTCAGAGTATAGGTTGAGGGGAAAGGTAACTATCTCACTCACCTGGTAGGCCCAACATGAATGAGTATATGTATCTGTAATGCAAGAAATAGAACAAAGGGTTTATGCTTCATTTGATACAAGGCTGAACAAATAAAGTACAGATATTTTATTTCCAACCCAGTTTGTCTCTTCTGCAACCCTGTCTCTGAGAATGAAAGGTGCAAGCTAGTGGAATCTATGCAACTTTTGTAGATACTCTTGCTTCTCACAAGTGTAATTGATTTTTGGCATTTTAACCCATTCCTGCAGATTTTTAATCATTTGACTCCAAGCAAGGTGATACAGCCACTAAGATGCAAGTAGTTATGGTGAGGGAAAGAGTCTGAGAAAAATCATTATGCAGTGAGGACAACAAAAGCACAGGAGGGGGTGGGGTTCCAAAAGCAAGAAGTGCGATAGAAAGAACTGTCAGCATAGAATTTATGGCTGCATCTAACAATTTTAACTGTAAAATGATGAGACCCATCTGCCAATCTAGTACTGCACTCATATTCATAAAGCCTAGGTACTAAAGAAGAAAGCTTGTCAGAACAATTACCATGAAAATATTTATTGAAAAGGCACAGGGAAGTTACGTCACAACAGTGGGAAAGGTACTGAAGCTGGGATGACAGGACTGATAATATAGCAAATTCTTCTTTGGATTTTGTCAAGAATCTCTAGATACATAGCAGAAGCTTCAAACAAGATGTTGAAGCAATATTCAATGCATGGATGAATGGTAGACTTCTAAATGTAAAAGATTGGTTCTGGCAATAAAAATAGTCTAGAATGAGATGGTGAACCAACTTTCCTAGCAACATATTTTGCAGAAGATTCAATATAATCATTTTACTTAATATTAGTGGAATACTTGAAAAGTGATTTCATTTGAACATTTATTTCATTTTTTCAGGCTTTTGTTTATGGATGTTTTTTCCAACTACAGTATTATATTATTTTGTGATGTCGAGGTTTACTCTCTGGTTTCCCCACATAATGTGGGGGGGTCAATAAAGTACAGAAATGCCTGAAATTTGGCCCAAAAATGCAATATAAAATATGGTTCAAAATTTTGGAAGAAAACATGTAGAAGGATCTGAGATCTTTTTTTTTTTCTAAAATTTTTTTATTGATATAAATCAACACCCTTTTGTCTATGTGAAAAATATATTTTTCTTGTTTCAAAAACTGTTTAACAATTTTATTTTTTCTTTCTTTTCATAATGTTCTCTCTCTCTTTTTTTTTTTTTTTAATCATTTCACCCCATGCAAGGTAATAAAGCCACTAAAATGTAAGAGATTATTAAGTGTTAGAAGATATGAAAAAAAAATCACTATTATGTAGAGATCAATTCCAGATGTTTTATCCATCTTAAAAACCCGCTCTGTTATATTGAAATTTAAATATTAGTGGGAGGCTGACAATATAGATAGGATGACTCAACTTTTTAGAGAAAAGAATTAATAAACCTGTCCTGTCATTTATTAGAGACGCCTGACTAGATGATTCAATTAGTTGTGCTAATACATCCAGGTTTGCAACCACAGAATAATCTTATAACAAATTGTGGACATGTCTAACTTGTGTAGATTGCATTCTATAGCTGCTACCATCTATAATTCCTGGAAACATTCTTTATTAAATCAAAACGACCATCTTGGTGTAAGCCAAAGGATAAGTTGTGTGGACATAATGTGATCTGTTTATGAAAAGAAAGAAAAAAAGAATTTCTTAATATATTATGGAGATAGGTGTTTGTTTTTTGTTTGTTTGTTTTTTTAATTGGTGCACACAGTAATTTCATTTACCTCAATAAAACACTGATGAGTGAATTACATCATACCTTTTTTTTCCTTTTCTTTTGTGTTTCTGTTGTTGTGTTAACTACAGTATTTTTCTTTTGCCTATTCTTGACTTTTTAAAATTATGTCCACTTTTGTTGCCATTAGAAAATACATTTAGTCTGTTGGGTCCAAGGTGAGTGTGTGCGTATAGTTTTTAAAGTGTGCTATATTTATGGGTAAAAGTGCTTAATAGAGATAGAGCATATGTAGATATAAAAATATAAATGTGGACACTGAGGTCAACACTGACAGCAAAAATCTTCAGACCAGATGGTTGTGTTGGCAGACCTGTGTGTGTGTATATATATATATATATATATATATATATATATATATATATATATATATTAATATATATATATATATATATAATGTATGATAAAAAGAAACGAATAGGGAAACGTATATCAATTGATATACGTTTTCCTATTTATTCCTTATTTTATCATCCTGTCAATTCAATCTGCAGTTGAACTCATATTAATGTATATTTGGGCAGCAACCTTTCTTTTAATCTTCTTTCATTAAATATGACAGACAAGGAAAATTTCATTAATTTTTTTATTTACTTTTTCCCCCATACTCACAAATTTTCCATTTAGTGAGAATTAGGGAGTGCAAAACTTGTCCATTGTCTCAAGTGCTTTCTTTAGTTGTTATCAAAGGGGTTTGTTTTAGGTGTTGTTCGTGATCTTTGTTTGAATGTTTAAAATGTATTTTTTTTGTATTGTTTTCAATACTAGTAAGAGTATTTATTTCAAGCTCTCTCTCTCTCTCTCTCTCTCTCTCTATATATATATATATATATATATATATATATATGTGACATGAAATATTTGGAAATCCAACCTTCCTGCTATTTATAGCCTACTGGCAAGATAGTGGGAGTAGTCTGTTTACATTTGAAAAAATAAATTGTTAAAAAAATTTTTAAAATATATATATATATATATATATATATATATATATATATATATATATATATATATATATATAATTTGTATACAAGCCTTTTCACTTTATCACAGCTCGTCAGTGTGGCTAGACAACTGAATGCTTCAAGCAGGATTGAAACCTGACCAATTTGGTATCAGTCAGAGTTTCTACCCTTCATCGGTCTTCAGCAGAGAAATGAATTCTAGCGTATTGTTTTTATGAATGTAAACAAACGCCAGAGCACTCTGTTTATTAATGAAGAGCAATGTGTTAGTGACAGCTGCTGTTTATAGAACTTGCCCATCTCTCAACAGTGCTCAATTGAAAGATTTTTGAGAGCATTATAATATATATATATATATATTTATGAAGGTGTCTGAAAATTTCCTAAGCTTAAGGTAGTCAGGCACAAGCCCACAAATGAGAATGAAATTCACTTCCATTTCAAATAATGATCTGTAGGTATATTGTTTTGGACATAACTGTAGGTTCTCTCTATCTATATATATATATATATATATATATATATATATTAGTGTGTGTATTTTAAGAATATGTGAGTCTGAGGACATATGATTTGTTTTTATCCTGGGGCCAAGAGAAATTGATTATGCTTTCACACTTAACCAAACGTTGCTGGAATTCTTGAACAGGTTCACATGATCAGTGAATATGAAATCTCTCCAAGAAAATAGCCTCCTGTGCTTTCTCCATGTCTTTGTTTCAATTTCACTCCTGCTACCCTGCATGCGAGTAGTGTGTGGAAGAGTTTTCCGAAATGACTGCTCAAGGAAACTGCAAAGGATTGTAGTGGTAAAGTGGAACCAGCTGTTTCTGTTTGCCGGAAGATATAAAATGCCTATTTCTTGTGGGCCAGGAATTCCATCTTTTGATTGAGTTTTTCTCTGCTTTCATTACATTCATCTGAGACCAGAAAAGTGTAAGCCGCCTTTTTACACATCTCTCTCCCACCCTCGCACGATCTTGGACTTTCACTTTGAGCAGGAATGTCAGGTTGAGTAGTAGTGGTATGTGTCTTGTGCTTTTTCTAATAAGCCTCTCCTCTACCATTCTTCTGAAGTCCTCTCTGTCCATTCTATGAATTCTTTTTCTACCTATCCTCAAAGACATCTGCCAATTTTTCTCATCTTGAAGCATTTAATATGCTATAATTTAAAACCCACCTTAAAATGTAGATGTTTATTAATCTTTCTTTTGTCTGGCACAAGGCCAGGTAAGAAGCAGAACAGCACATCACATAGTTGAGAAGTCCATTTCCTAATTTATAACATTATTCATTGTGACAGTTTTGGATTGGAAAATTAAAGAAATATGTCTAAAGGTAATTACTTGTAATATAGCTGGTTACACGTTTTCAAGTACACCCTGTTTGCTAGGGTGTTTAGCTAATCCCTGTTGCAGACACCTGCTCTGGCATAATTTTGTATCTCTTCAACACCTACAGAGCCAACCTGTACTTTATATTGCAACTGCACTAAGCAGACCATAAAATTTCAGAAAAGAGTACATATAATCAGTAATTAATAATGGGCCAGTATGCTCACACCCTCGGTCATGTGGGTGTGAGCATACTGTGACTTCATGCTAGCACAATGAAGACTGGTTATAATGACAAAATGTTTTATTAGATGGGACTGGATGACCAGTTTTAAGTGGTATCCCTCCAGTTTGCACCTTGCACTTAAATGGATAAGAGTCAGCGTCAATCCATGATGCTTGAGATATCCCCAAATAGTAATTTCTAGTTTTGGTTTTGTTTTACAGCATGTCAGTTTTTTTACAGGTTACTTAATGCCAAATTCTGATGTTTTGACAATAGATAGATACGTTTGATTTGCATGATATGTCTACGAGTCCCCCCCCCACCACCACCACGTGAACGGTTCCCCCCCTCCGTCTCCGTCTCCCCACGTCTACGAGTCCCCCCCCCGTCTACGAGTTCATCTCTCCCTCTCCCCCATGAAGGCAGTGAGCTACTTATTTGACAGGCTTGTGTGAATGGATGGAAGAATGAGGTGTATGGATCTTGGCAAAAAGAGAAAAACTGCTAAGACCACATGGGATGGAAAGTTGTGGAGAGCCATGTCGTGAAGAGACACAGAACATAAAAGAACTACGTACATCACTAGGGCTACATATGGTTATGAATTCAGAGTTGCCTGCCTCTTAATCGTCGCTAGATAGCCCAGTCAGCCTTGCTATTTAACCCTTAGTTGAGGGGAGAAGATATTGATTCATAACTTTCCCAAGAGTATTTGGATGAAAGTGAATGCAGCAAATTCAACTGCAATTTGAACTTGGCTCACTGACTTCTCATTCCAAGACACTAACCGTTACACTACTTCACATCACATTTGCATCATATCTTTGAGATAATGTCAGGTTTTGTCACATTTGGTCACCCATATTTCAACTGATTCATGAGAAATTTAAGCATACTTGTGCAAGAAAAGCTGACTGGAGACCCAGTTGACAAGTAGCAGACACATGCTGTAAATAAATGTATTTTTCATTACTCATTTTAATTAAAAAGTTTTTATTATTTGAAATCCAATTAAGTAAGGATAAGTTAATTCTCATAAAATTTTAATTTTTTAATTAATATTAAAAATTTTATTTTTAAGTTTTTTTTTTTTTTTTTTTTTTAACATTATTTTTATTTTTTAAAAGGTGTTTTTTTTATTTATTTTTTTTTTTTTTTTTTTAATTTTTTTAAAAGTTTTTTTTATTTTATTTTATTTATTTTATTTTTTTTAAGGTTTGCAATCAGTGTTTAAATTTTCCTGTCAGCAGAGATCAGTCATAATGTAACTGAAATTTGGTATTCTTCTATGTACCATGTTCCTTCAGGATATTGGTGATCATGGTTCTCCTCAACTTCCTGTCTTTGTAGCTCTTAGGAAATTTTATCTTTCTTTTTTTATCTCTCCTAAACACTCTTTTGCCATCCATTTACTCAAGCTTGTTATGTCGGTTATCAATCTTTCTTGCCTTCAGTATGTCCTATTTTGGATAAAAATTAACCCTTATAAGGGGGTTCTGAAAAGTTCTCAACCTGAGCATGAAAATTTCTAAAAAAAAAAAAAAATGTTCTGCTTAAACATTTGCAAAGATGATTGGAATGGCTCAGCCTCTCATGACTGACAGACTAGGTTGTCCATTGACATACATGTATGTTTTTTCATAGGGGTTTCATTAGGAGACAAAAAGTGCTACTCTGTGTGCGCCAACTGTTTCTATCAGATGCTGAATAATAATGTCTCATCCATTGTCCAGAATAAATCCTTTGCGTGACACGATTGCAATTCAATTTCAAATTTAGTCCTTTAGATTCTGCCATTGTGACCACATCAAACCTCCTACTGTCAAACTCTTCACTGTAATCCTGAAAGGGATGGTTTTCAGGTGCTATGTTTACCATAGGGCAACTCCTCATTTGGTGCCAAGGGCCACATATGGATTTGAAATCAGCCTTGTCCTTCTTTTAGACTGATTACCAACCATGGCTAGAGATCCCAGTCTGCTGTGACATTTAACCCATAGGTGGGGGGAGAAGAGATAGATTCATATCTTTCTCCAAGGGTGTCTATGCGTAAGTGAATGTAACAAACTGGACTAGAATTTGAACTCTGCTCTCTAGTTTTTAATTCCAATCTGCTATCCATTGCACCACCATACATCCACCCTCATAAGAGTCTAGCACCTACTTAAATATGTAAAAGTAATTTTTATTTTTACAACTATATGCTATTTTTGTGCATTTTAAACCAAAATTAGAACTTCAAAGAAGCTATTTGAATTAATGTGAGACATTTTTTTTTTGATAAAACACTTTATGATAATTGCTACAATTTGTAATGATTTCATATCTAGTTGAGGTGAATAGTATATAAACAAGCCAAAACACAGGAACTGTTCTTTATCAAACAAAGAATGTATATCTGAAAATGAGATTTGTATTTTTTTTTTCTACTTAAATTATTTTATTTTCAGTTTCTTTTCCTGAAATGAACTGAAGAACTTCATAGTTTAGAAAATGTGATTAACTCTTGCCAAATGGTGAAGATACTTCCCCCGATTAGGAGGGGTAGAGAGGAAATTAAAAAAAAAAAATAGTGAACAGAAATTTTAAGTAGAATCAAATTTTTAAAAGTTAGAAAAGCAAACAAAAATTTTCTATAACCCAATCCTCAGATTTTTTTATCTTTTTGAGTAAAAAAAAAAGAAAAAAGTGTAATTTAACAAAACTTTTGAAAGATAAAATTAGTAAGAATTGAATCTGCAAAAACAAAATAAAACAAGTTGGAATATTGGAATTGTATCTTTTGTCAAAGAACTTTGTTGAAAATTTGATTGTAGGTAAATATATATATATATATATATATATATATATATATATATACCTTTGTTCCTGATTCTTGTAGAAATGGTCTTTTGTTGTTCTGCATCTCTGTTGGAGTTTGCTTAGAGCATAAAACATTTCCTTTATTGTTTGCAATATGGCAGTACTGAAATCTCAGTATCAGTCTTTGGTGTGAACGGAACTTTCCTTTTGTTTGTTTTTGTTTTCAGCGACACTTAAAAAGTTTTCTATGAAGTTGTATATTGATTGCCTATGGCAGTTTATTGATAATGGGTGATGGTTTATTTCTTCATCTAATTCAGGTTGGATGTAAACTATTGGAGAATCTTTCTCTTGCATAGAAAATCTGGTTGAAAACATGATTTCTTTTCTTGCCGGTAGCCGTGTTAGACACAACAAAAGAACAGTTTTTTTTTTTTTTTTGCCGCTGCTGTTTTGCTGTAGCAGATTCAAATACAGTAGGTGGGAAATTAATTCAATAAATACACATAGAAAGAAAGAAAGGTATGAGACAAAGATGTGGCTTCTCACCAAACCCATTCAACCTTTACAGTTATCCTTAGAGGATTAGATCTCGGGTCAGGGGAAAACGTGAGACAAAGAGTGGAGTGAAGTGCTCTCATAGAGTTGAGCATCAACCAGGCTGATAGGAGGCAGGGACTTTTCTTTATGGTGAGTAAATGACAGCAGTTTTGTTCTAAAATTCACAAGCCATTTCCTGCCCCAGTCAACCACAGATTGGAGGTCATTTTTGAGACCAATGGCCAGGTTAACTTTGTCAGCAATGTCAGATTTCCTATTGAGACAGGAGTAAATGGTATTGTCTGCATAGATGTCAACTTGAGAACTGATGACATCAGGAAGATTGAAGTGTAGGATCAAGGATAGAGCCTTGAGGAGACACAAGCATTCATATGGAAGTAAATGGAAGAGAACCCGTTCAGGGCAACCTTCATTTCTTGGTTAGACAAGAATAATTGGATTAAATCAAATAATAATACCATACACCTGAAGCTTACATAGAAGGTCAGCATGCCAAACAATGTCAAATCCTTTCAATATATCTATAGCAACAGCTCAGGCTTTGCCATTATTATCAAGAGGATGGTATACATATTCAGTTATGGCTGTAAGCACATCAATGGTAGACTGGGTAAAGCGGGAACCATGTTGTTTGTCAGAGAGCAGATCGTGGGAGGTGAGATGCTTAACTATGTTGGCATTGATTAAAGCCTTGAAGACTTTGACAAAGAGTGGTAGGAGACTGATGGGATGGTAGTTAGATGGTTCAAAATGATCTCCAGAGTTCTTAAAGGCTGGGATGATAGAAGAGGACTTCCAGCAGGATGAAAAGCAAGAATCGGCAAGGCAATAGTTGTATACTTTGGCGAGAACTGAAACCAGTTCAGGGGCACATTTCTTTAGGACTACAGTTGTTATCCTGTCATCATCACTTGCTTTATGACAGTCTAATTTAGAGATGATGTCTAATACCATTGACAGGGGTTATGCAAATCTTGCTCAGTATAGTCTCAGTTCTAGGGGGAATATCAGGTGTGGGTACCCCTGGATGAGTCGTGTATTGAGTTGGATGAGAATTTCCAAGCAAAGTATTCAGCCTTATCAGCTGAGGATGTTAGAATTGATTAAATAAAGGAGGGACTGAGGATTTGCTGTTCAGCACACTCTTGCAGAGCTACCAATAATCTTTGGAATCAAACTTGTGAGATGCAATATGTTGTTTCATCCTATCAGCAAATGGTAACTTCACTGAGGACATGCTTGCACTCATTATAAGCAGAGACAAATTGTTGAGTCATGATCACCCACATACTGTAGGGACATGGGACATGGGACATAGAAGATTAACTACAGTTGTAATTATGATTTGCTGTGTCATTATACATAGGTACATCATGGAGTTCCTCAACTCATGATTTTAAAAAAAAAAAAAGAAACAAAAAAATAGGTTTCATACTAAAAAAAATATTTTGGGTTGAGGAGTTATCATTATTTACATGTGGCTTTGTTGTCATTATCACAATGCTTCAACCATTGTTCACTCTGACCTTTATTGGGTGCGAGTCCAGGGAATTAAAAACTTAACCCTTTCTTGCTTCACTAATCATGTCTAAGGAAATCTCATCTAATTCTTATTACTGCTCAGTTATTGCTTGCCCCTTTTCCACTGAGTTTAGCTCTACACTGCTAGCTCAGAGATTTAATGCTGGACAACAGCCATTAAAGAATTGCTTCATAAATTTAGTGACATTGTAATTGTGAGTTCAGTCCTTGGGCCAGGCGGTGTGTGCTTGAAAACAGGTCAAGCAATAATTGAGCAGTGCTAAATAAGAACTAGACAAGATATCCCTAGGACATGGTCAGTCAGTTTGAACAAATAAATGTAACTTAATTTTAGTCATACTATCCCAAACATAGTGATAGAAAAATAGTTAATATTTAGTTTTTGTGGATAAATATGTGCCACTAATGTTTAGGCTTAAAAATCTGGGAAAAAAGTGTTTATTATTCACAGATAATTACTGCAATTAATATATTATTTTGTGAAATTTTTTTTTTTTTTTTTTTTCGTGTTCTGTGGTGATAGTTTGTATGATAGCCTCTGGGGTCTGTGGAGATAGCTTTAGCTAGGCATGATGGGAAACTATAGGCAGAATTAAATTAACTGTTTCCTTGTTCTTGGGCAGATCAGGGAAATATTGTTTGTTTCTATTTAAAAAAAACAAAAAAAACATTGAAAATTGTCATGCCAATTTCTAGTTTCTCCTATGTGCTTAAAAGGTAACATGACACTATTATTCATGGGCAGAGGTGGTATGTCTGGAAAGTATTGAAGATTAATACAAAAGAATAACCTACTTTGAATAGTGCCACATTCTTCTTTTATAGGCTGTATCACTTAAGGTTGTGGGCAATTATGGCTCTCCACAATTTCCTTTGAGTTGTTGCTCTTAGTAGTTTTTGACTTGTTGCCATGTGTTTTTGTCCTTGTTCTGCCATCCATTTGGGCAAAAATGATTGGTTCTTTATCAGCATTTCAAGCTTGATATATTATTATATATTATTTTTATTTTTAATATTCAAATGCTTCCTTTTAGGTAATATCAGGTTTTGTCACTTTTGGTCATCCATACTTCACCTGACTTGTGAGAAGCTCATGAATTTATGCATGCTGAGTAAGGAAAACTGACTTCATACTTGGCTGAGAGGTAGCAGGCACCTGCTGTATTGATTTTCATCAAATCCTATATTTCTATGATTACTTTATTTTGAAGTGTTTTCTTTTGTTACTGTTTTCCATACTTTCTCCTGCCTTCACTATGCCTTATGAGTGTTAGATTCTCCGTGCCCTCTTTCCTCATTATGTGTACCAGAAATCTCAGCTGTCTTTTTCTAATTGTTAGTCTAAGTTTCCTCTTTTCATTGCTCACGTTCTGTCCATGCTATTTTCAGCCTTTCTGTTAGTCTCTTTTAAAATACACCCGTTGTGACCTTAGATGCTTATACTAACATTAATTTAATTTTTTAAAACAATCTACAGTGTCAGCTGTCTTGTTTTATTCCCTTTATTCTGAAATCTTCTCCTTCTCAACAACACCGTCCTGGGTATGACAATAAACAACGCCCAACAGCAAGGCCTCTGATCAGGAGATTTTGAGGAGCGTGGAACCACCTCTTAATTGCTGGTGTTCCAAAGTCCACCCCGACCTGGGGTGGTAGCATCTGTTAGGGTCCCAGCTATGGGCAAATAGCTAACACCCAAACTTTTGTAAAAATAGGTTTTAATAGCAGAAATACTTTGTAATAATAATAATAATAAAAATTACCAGCACTAATTTTTGTAGGAAAAATTATTATCAGCAATACTTTAAAAAAAATACCAGTAATACAAACAGCTATACATTTTTTGAAAAAAATATTACCAGCTCTAGATTTCTTCAAGGAAAAATATTCCCAGAAATAGATTTTTGAAGAAAAACATTACCAGCAATAAAAATTTTGTCAGCATTAAATAACACGTTGAGATTGATATGCTGTAAAACAAACCAAACCTTCTCAACAACAATAGCCAGGAGTTAGTGGGAGCCAACTCAAAAACAAGGTGTGGTGTAACAGACAGGGATGCTCTGTTTTGCCAAACGCCCTTCACAGTAAACAAGCTCACTCAATGGCATCTCACAGGCAAATGGGTAATCCCATTTGTACTGAACTCTTATGTAATATCAATCCTCCTATATGGCTTTGAATGTTGGACAAGCTCCTCTCATGTGATAAGAAAATTAGAAGCAACAGTAATGTTCTTTAGAAGGATGCCAATAATTCCATGGGTGGAACATGTAAACAATGAAATCTTAAGGGAAATGGAAGCAAAAAGGATAATTATACTAAGACTCGGAAAGGGTTGGCTAAAATTTCTGGGACAGATGATGAGGAATGAGGACTTGATATATTGAAGGGAAAAGGAACAGGGAAAGGAAGACAGTGGGCCACCTACCTGATGAGATTGTGTGAATAGATTGCAAACAGGCAAATGTTGCTAAGAGATACAATGAAGAGTAGGTTATGGAGAGCCATAATTGTCCATATCTCGAAGAGGCATGACAGAAGAATCTTTTCTGATTAGTTGCCAGGTTGCATCAGAATCCTAGAAATGTTCGAAATGGTTGCTTCCCTATCAAACAGACCTTGTATGTGGCAGAGATAAAATATCTGTAGAGAATGAAGTCATTTATTCAATTAAGTGTTTATTGAATTTCTAAATGAACTGTTTAAAAATGTATTTGCTTTTTGAAAATACCATCTGGTTTATGTGAAAACCTTTTTTTTTATTTTTCTAAAATATCAAAATGAAAATATGCTCAATAGAAATTTTAAAATTTCATTACATGTGTTTTGTATCTTGTTAGCTGTTTCTGTTTGTAAAATTTGGCTGTGGATGCAGGTGCTATTTGGGAAACACTTTCATTTCAAAATGAAATATCTATATCTGAAATTGGAGAAGAGAACAAAAAGAAAATAGCAAAGATTTGATTATAAGAAATATTGGACATATTGAAGCAATATTTTTGCTTTGATGACAGATGGAACCACCATAACTTCTTATTTCATTTACTAAACTACCTTTAATTAAAAAAAACAATACAGTGATTAATATAGAAAAAAGATCAGGAAACAAATGTTTAGATTATTTTATATCTGAGAAAAACCCCTTTTTTGTGCCATGTCCTTTCAGAACAAAGACAATGATGGCTCTCCACAAATTCTTGTAGGCTTATGGCCATAGAAGAATGAAACACCTGTTCCCGTATGATCACCAATGTTAACCAATGTCAAGTATGGTCAATATCTAGATGGGTGATCACTTGGGAATACCTGCTTGGATGTGGAGTTGGTATAATGCAGGGGTTGGCAACCTATGGCACATGTGCCAAGTATTTTCCAATGGGATGCAGCCACAAAGGACATCACAAAGTCTGAACCAATAACAATTACAATGCAAGGAAGATATTTAGCTGTTTCAATTTTAGCATATACTAAAGTATATGTAGTTACAGTTAAATTCCCAGATCAATTCTGTGGACAAGACAGATTGGTATAAAATGACAATTGGAAAAAAATCTTAGATTTTGCCGCCGCGTTTCGTTGTCCGACTTTTTCAAGGCAAAAATGAAATCGAAATGTTTTTGTTGTTATAGTTACATTAAAAAATCCAAATTTAAAAAGATAGATGCTTCTGTCTAAGCCTTTTTTTTTTTTGGTTAATGTAAATTACCTTTATAGTAAGGGATTTTTTTTATATGTACTATATATTACTATATAAAATATATTGCAGAACAGGTATATTGACATTGACTTGTATAAAAATACATATTCTTTTTGTAAAAGAAATTACTAATGCTAC
Organism: Acanthosepion pharaonis; assembly: GCA_903632075.3. Lineage (NCBI taxonomy): Eukaryota > Metazoa > Mollusca > Cephalopoda > Sepiida > Sepiidae > Acanthosepion > Acanthosepion pharaonis. The sequence goes on from CAHIKZ030004214.1 coordinate 1,743,222, forward strand.
TATGAAAATTAAATTTTGGCATTAAATGACCTATAAGGAGTTGATATGCCACTAAACAAACACACAAATCACGCCTTTCTTTCTTTACACAATTTCCAAAAAATAATTTCGTGGTTGAAAAAGTTAATTTAATGAAATTGTAAAAACTACAAATATTTATAATACACATGATGCTTGCATTAATTCCTAAAAAAATCACTTTCTATTTGATTTTCAAGAAAAGGAATATGGATTTTTAATTAAAAAAAATCATATTGTCATTAAAGGCTGTATTAATTCCTGATTTTCAATGTATTTTTAAAGAAAACATGGCCACTGATATATTGTTTATTCCTCATTTTAAATGCTAATGGTGAGATTAGCCATTTCCATACAGGAAATATTCGACACTCATTGACCAAAGAATGTATATTACTGTCGGTTGTAATTTATAAAATCTTTCTCTTAAAATATATATATATTTTTTTGTTTTCAAGAAAATAGGCTTTTCAACTCCACTGTTATCATCCTTTCTAGTACTGATGTTTTCTAACAGTCAAGTGGGTGCTGAGTATGATGAAAGAAATGTTAATTAGTAACCCCAGGAGGCTAAAAAAAATATTTTTTTAATGCATCTAATATTATTAAAATTTCAAGAGATTCCATTAAATGATTTCTTTTTCTAGCTTAAAAAGAAATTGAAGAAGTGTCATAGCTGATGAATGTTATATATTATTTTGACATATTCCTTTTTGGTTCATTTTCTTGGTAAAGTAGAAGTAATATATTTAATGAATGTCTAAAATAAGAAAATCCTTTCTTGCATGAAAAGTGAGTCTTTTCCTATTTCTGCTGCAGCCTTTGTCAGTTGGATCATAGCGTATACTGACTTTGACTCCTGGCCATTTTGCAAGCACAAAAATACTTTTGCTGCTGCACAAATAGAAGTTAAGATTAGCATCAAAGACTTTGGTCAGAGTCAGTAAATAATCCTCTGACTGGATGCTCAGCTCAAACCTTGCCCTATGTTTTCCCTGAGAGCAATTGAAAATGGAATCATTAGCAATTTTGGCAAGCATACAGTCATTTTTAGACTTTTGGATTTGCTATGGATTTCTTCAATTCTCAATCATACAATTTTTTTTCTTTTCATTTCCTCTCTCTCCAGCTTTCTATATTTTCTTCCTGTTTTTCTATACTTCTTTTGTATATTTCTCTTTTCCTTCCTTCCTCTCCCTCCAATGACACTGTAATTTTCTTTCTCTCCCTTCACCAATGCCTTTGCTCCTTCTGTGCACCCCAAGCAACACTTTTGCTTTTCTTCCTTCTGCACCCACAATTAATGTCTTTGCTTTTCTTCCATCTGTGCCCCCCCAACCAAATCCTTTGCTTTTCTTCCTTCTGTGCCCCCCCACCAAATCCTTTTTTTTTCTTCCTTCTTCCTCCTTTAGCCTTTTCTTCCTTCAGTGCCAAAAAAAATCCCTTTGCATTTCTTCCTTCTGTGCCCCCACCACCAAATCCTTTGCTTTTTCTTCCTTCCTTTTCTTCCTTCCCCCCCACCAAATCCTTTGCTTTTCTTCCTTTCAATTAATGTCTTTGCTTTTCTTCCTGCCCCCCCAACCAAATCCTTGCTTTTCTTCCCCCCCCACCAAATCCTTTGCCCCCCCAACCAAATCCTTTTCTTCCTTCAAAGTGCCCCCCCAAATCCTTTGCTTTTTTCCTTCAGTGCCCCCCCCACCAAATCCTTTGCTTTTCTTCCTTCAGTGCCCCCCACCAAATCCTTTGCTTTTCTTCCTTCAGTGTACCCCCCCCCCAAATCCTTTGCTTTTTTTCTTTGCTTTTCTTCCTTTGCCCCTTTCCTTCCTTCAGTGCCCCCTTCCAACCAAATCCTTTGCTTTTTTCCTTCTTTGCCCCTCCAACCAAATCCTTTGCTTTTCTTCCTTCAGTGCGCCCCCACCAAATCCTTTGCTTTTTCTTCCTTCAGTGCCCCCCCACCAAATCCTTTTGCTTTTCTTCCTTCTGCTCCCCCCCAAATCCTTTGCTTTTCTTTTTTCTTTCTTTGCTTTTCTTCCCCCCCAAATCCCTTTGCTTTTTCTTCCTTCTGTGCTTCCCCCACCAAATACTTTGCTTTTTTTTCCTTCTGTGCCCGCCAACCAATGCCTTTGCCTTTTCTTTCTTTTGTGCCCTCCAACCATTGCCTTTGCCTTTCTTTCTTTTGTGCCCTCCAACCAATGCCTTTGCCTTTTCTTTCTTTTGTGCCCTCCAACCAATGCCTTTGCTTTTCTTTCTTTTGTGCCCTCCAACCAATGCCTTTTCTTTCTTTTTTTTGCCTTTGCCTTTCTTTTTTGTGCCCTCCAACCAATGCCTTTGCTTTTCTTTCTTTTTGCCTTTGCTTTTCTTTCTTTTGTGCCCCCCAACCAATGCCTTTGCTTTTCTTTCTTTTGTGCACAACCCCCACCCCCCAACAATGCCTTTGCTTTTCTTTCTTTTGTACCTACTGCAATTGCTATTCTTCCTTCTACTCCACTGCCTTTTTTCCTTCTCTTACTCAATCTCCTTTTGTATCATTTACATTTTTCCTTTTTATCTCTTATTAAAGTTTATTTCTCTTCCTCTCCATTCTTTTTAAACAAATTTCTTGAATCTCCCTTGAAACTTTTGATGCCATTGGATCATTTAATATCCATTTTTTTCTTTTGCCAATCAACAAAATCAGAACAGAAAATGGCAGTTGGCAGACCCTCAAAGAGGGGAACATTTTGAGACATTTTGATTGCCTATTTCATATACAGAATCTCTGAAATTAGCTTCAGGCAAAAACAGAGCTCAAGTACATGCATATTTGGATAAAGCTCATACATATATATTGTGTACAAAACACTATCTTATGCCTACCCATCGAAAATGCTTGTCACATTATATTATTAGTCACAGATTCATTGATTATTATTGAAATGGAAAGCTATTTTTGAAGAGACTATAAATAAGCACTAAAGTTATACTTTTGAAAGTTCAGGAATATTTTTGCAACAGGTATTAAGCCACAGGCAACGTTTTGAAAAATTGTGATTTGTCAAATATAACTGTCAAACTGTCAGAGTAGGACAGAAAGAAAATAGAAAAAAGGTTTTGTGTATATATATATATATATATATATATATATATATATATATATATATATAATGTGTGTAACCCGGATAAAAGAGAGATTTTCTCTGGTCCCAAATTAGAGCCTGATTTAATGTATATAAAATAGACAAAACTCGGATATAAGAGAAACCTTCTCCAGTCATGACAACTCTCTTATGTCCGGGTTATACTGTATATGTATTCTTTTTTTTTTTCTCTTCATAAAAGTAGCTTTTCGTCATGTTGGAAATGTTTTTACTAAATGGATATTTTCTAAGAGGACTCTGAAACAGTCTTCAGTTCTAAATCAATTTGCTCATTGTTGTTTCTCTCACAATATTTTACCCGCTTTTTGACCATAATTTCTGAGATGAGCTGTATTAGTTTTTATTCATTGATTCTCTTGGACAAGCTTCCTATTTTTTTTTCCCATATCCCTAGAATTAATATGCAAAGGGAATTTAAGAATCAATTCTTTCTTAAGATTACTCTGCATGGATCCTGTATATATTCCTATTTTACCTGACACAGGTGTGTATGTCTGTGCGAGGAGCAAGTAAACTCCTGACTTTCATAGAAACAGATATAATCTTCAAAAAATTAAATGCAATGTTAATCACCATCTTTTGCTTAACTGAACCCTGTTCCTTTATTTTCTTTTTCTCACTTCTCTTTACTAAAGAATTCTCATTCTCTTTTACTTCCTGTAACCTACTGTATCCTAGTGGCATTACCATTTTGCTTGGGGTAAAACAATTAAAAAAAAAAAATTTTTTTTTAATATTGTCAATATTTGTTTGTCTCTTCCAATCTTAGTCATACAATCAGAAAAATATGATAGATTAACACCTTAAAATGTGTTACTGGACATGTCTAGTTAGCCCCTTTTCTTGAAAATAAGTTTTGAAATGGAAATTAGAAGAAACATGCAATGGATGAACTTATGGTTCATTTCTGTTCTTTAATATTGTGATTACATATCTGACATTGTGATTTTAATGGATAATATGGTGCAATTTAAAAAAAAAAAAAAAAAATTAATAGGGATGGCTGTACTATGGGACATTATATAAAAGGATGTAATTTACTGTATTTTTAGCTCCAGAAATATGTATTATACTAAAGTTATATTATATACAGTGTAACCTGGATATAAGAGACTTCTTCTCCGGTCCCGACAACTCTCTTATATCCGGGTTACACTGTACAAGAAAATACATATCAGAATCCATGGTCTCATGGAGCCTGAAGTAGCCCTTCTTCTCTAATTCAAGATTATCATTTCTTTTTACATTTATTAAATTTAATGAATTGCTTTGTTTTATTTCTAAATTACAAACAAACAATACAGAATTTCCTGGAGTCACACTTGTATAAGTTGTGTAAATGTTAATATCCATGTTGAGATGCCTACTTGTATTAAACAACTTTATTGATGTACAATAAAACACATGCTTGTCTGTACATACATATATAGTGTATTGGTCAATACATATGTATGCATATTGTGTTTAGGTACAATGTGTGGATGCATGATTCTTTTGTATATAGATGTGTTTGTATTTTTCTCTGGGTTAAATGTATCTCTGAGTTGTTCAATACATTTAAATTTCCAGTTTTCAAACTGAAGACAATCTTTTTCCATTTGGATTACTTTCTTTGTTAGTGATTCATGAATGAGAATTTTTTTTTTTTTTATTATTAATGTTGTATAGACATATTTACGTTGTATATGTTACATGTAAATATGTCTATACAAGTCTGTGTTATATAATAGCTGGCCACTCGTATTCAAGGATACCCATCTACTAGGGTGGCTAGCTAATCCCTATTGGAGATGCTCACTCGGGCACATTTGTGTTTGTTCAACACCCACAGAGCCAAGCTGTGGTTTATACTGCAAGTATGCTGACCAGACCTTAGTTACAGTTTCTGGGAGAGAGCTTGTTATCTAGCAGGATCAACAATCTGAACAAGGCCAGCATACTCAAGCCCTCTGTCACGATGACTTGTGACTTTGTGCTACCACAGCTATTGATGACTCCCCAAGTGTTTGGCCTACCCAATTTCACTCACAAGGTTTGGGTCTACCCATGTAGGGTTGACCCAAGCCTTCTGTTTTTCATGGTTTTCAGGCACTTCTCCCTCGATAAGATCAGGAAGTCTCCTTCCTGATAAATCAACTGTGGTGAAATTTGTACACAGGTCTCATGGTCTGAAAGTGAACATTCTAACAATTCAGCCACGTGCTATGTGTATATATATATATATATATATATATATATATATATATTAAACAAAATATGTGTGTGTGTATATATATATATATATATATATATATATATATATGTGTGTGTATGTGTGAAAAATATATAGAAAATAGAAAAAAAACTCATTAGGTAAATAGTCCAAAGTTCATTAGTATTTTTGTTATTATTTTTAAAAAAATAGTGCTTGATACAAAAGTAGAGCATAAATATAATTATTTATTTAAAAATATGATTCCAACACGCTACATAAGAGTTCTCATCTTTCAAAACAAGAGCCAAAAACTTCAATATAATTATTTGAATTAAAGTACTGTTCCATAAAAATTTCGCTTGAAGATGGAACAAAACTTAGTACTTTAATTCAATTTAATTCAAATAATTATATTGAAGTTTTCGGCTCTTTTTTTAAAACATGAGAACTCTTATGTAGCGTGTTAAATCATATTTTAAATAACAATTATAATATATATATATATAAAACTATAAATACATAAGCAACTTTCTTTTTTTTTTTTTTTTTTTTTTTTTTTTTTTTTTTTTTTTGGTCAGGGATCATCAGGCTATAGGTTATGCATGAGAGAATATAATCCATAAATTTTTATATATCAGAACAATGTTAGTAAAAGAATGATAGTGTTTTATCTTCTCAAAGGACTTCATCAGACTAAAGTAATATTTTTACAGAGAATTATATATATATGTGTAGAAGATGGATAAATGTAAGTATCTGTTATAATTATGTACCAAGGGAAAATGCTGAAGATGTGGGAATGTTGAAACTTAACAATTATAATTATTTAAAAATAAATCTCTTAATTTCTCTCACATAAATGTGAACTCTTCCCCCATATAATTAGGAAGAAAAAAAAATAAACCCAACACCTATTCAAATGCTGCGATTTATCAAATTGTTTACAATGCAAAAAGGTTTATATAGAGGGACGCATCATGTGATCTAAAAGCCTGCATCTATGAACACCAGTAAGATTTGTGTTTGGACAAACAATCTAACTCTCTTGTTTTGTATCAAAGTGATGCTGAACATAACTTTGATTTCCCTAATGCCACTCTAATTAAAAAAGAACAATTCTTTAAGGAGAAAATGCTTTGAAAACTTAATACCATTATTACCAACTAGAAACCCACACCTAAAACATTACAGTACATCACCATCTTTCTTTGTGTGACACTATTTAGCTATGGTAATTAATTAACTAATTAACCATATTATTTTTTTTATGTTAAAAATAAGATCAAGTTACTTTAAAAAAAAAAAAATTGGCGTAGATAGTGGACTTGCAGAAAGGCCATATGTGAGCTTTTGACAATTGATTAATGATATTTGTAAAAGTACTGATTAACAAAAAACCTGAGGACAAGATATCATCTTAAGTGCTGGCAAGGCACGGCCATATGGTAATTATAAAAAGTTTTGGAATGAGAAAATATTCTGAAATATTGTCAATACAGGGTAGAGAGAATTACCCTTGTTTATTTTTCCAAAATGTCATCTTAAGTACCAACAGTTAAGTAGCCATGTGTTGATTATAAAATTTTGGCATGAGAAAATATCTTGGGAGACTTGCCGATTTACAGATAAAGAAATTTATTATCAATTTATATTTTTTTTTGTTTTTGAGAAGCCAAGGGTTTCTGTAGACCCTACCTTCATGAAGGGACCAGACAGCAGACTTTGTACAAACACTATCAATCAATTGTCAAAGTGCTGGTTAAGAAGACACAAAGTGACCAAAAGATCTGAGAAATTTTAAGTGGCCATATGGTATTCGTAAGAATTTTGGCTGGTGGGAACAAAAATTTTGTAAACAAAAATTCTAGGTTATAATTCTAATGATGCCAGCTTAGCCATGCCTGCACGAATGGGACGCCATTGGTCGACTGGTAGCAATGATGATAGGCGGAGGTAATTTCATGAGAAAGACAGGGAAATTATTAATTCCCACTGAAACGATTTGGTATGAGATATCAATGTGAGAGAGGGGGAGTTTGAGAGGATGGCTCTCCTGCAACCTCTCCTCACGGATGAAGGGATCACCCCAAAATGGAAAGTGATTAATTTTCCAAAATGGGAAGTAATCAATTTTCCTGGCCAGACAACAAGAGGTTTCTTGTCAGAAATCAGGATTTACTGAAAACCACAGACTGCATCTAACCCCGCACCAGTTTTTGGTCGGTGCCCATATAAACGAACGCCCTCGGAGTTGGAGTCAGTTGAAGTTAGAACCTTTGCAGTTGCAGTTTGAGTGGCAGGAATTAGAGTGTTGTCTTGCAGAAGCTGACTGAGAGATTCCATGACCTCCAACTTCACCTATCCTACCAATAGCAAGTTATACTGACGAACGAAGCTAAGCCAGCACTTAAAAACTAAACCAGTTGACTTAGAAGACCAGAACTTGCCTAAGAGGCATAAAAGTGTCACACTCCATAGAAAACTGGTTGAGAGAAAAACACATACTTCTGTATATAACAGACAGATAAAAGTTAATTTGTTACTTTACCATACTTGAACATCTTGGGTCTTTATTTGCTTCTTTTCTTTACACTTGTGAGATATCTCTCCAGTCAGACTCATCCTATACTATGGCCTGATGTCTGATTGATCTTGTCTACCTAAGATTAAAATCACAACATGAGTAGGCTAGACTTGAGATTGAAGCAGTTACTTTGGTAAACAGACCTTGGAAGTGAGCTGGTAATGACGGAGCTGGTGTCGAATCGAATCGGTTGCAGCTGGTGTGAAGCTGTTAGCATTGACCGACCATCCCACTTGGTACCCTTACCAAAGGATTCTGCCAGGTCGCGATGCCCACCAATCAACTGGGACACAGGCTGGTGGCAGCAATTAAGAGTCGACCCTAAATCACGGTTTCACACTGCGAATGGGAGTCGACCACTGACCGACAGCTCAGTGTTACATTTGAATCCATCCTTAAAGAATTTCTTTTATCTATCTAATACAAAAGGATACATGCTTAAAGAGATCAGCCATTGATTAGAATGATATTGACACCCTGCTGTACTGGTTGACCATACAAAGGTGAAGACATTAGAACTTCCACTAGACAGACAGACACACACACACACACACACACACACACAATTATAAACATACAAGAAAATTTCACAAACTTACATACATATAGAATTATCTGTGGTTTTAATGCATGTCTGATTCAAACAAAATTGAAAATACCAGAGTTTCTGTTTTTTTTTTTTTTTGTTTGTTTGTTTTCTCTCAATCTCTGATGAAGCTTTAATAGAAGTGAAACATGTTATATTGATATGTTTCCTATTTGTTTTTTATTTTATCATCCTCTCAGATACTAAGCCATATTTGATCTGCATCTGTGTGTGTATATATATATATATATATATATATATATATACACACACTAGTATAGTATGTTTCCACTTTTGCAGAAAGTCCCTTGGGGAAGGCATGAGTTCATCTAAAAAAAAAAAAAATTAGTAAAGTGTACTTTTTCCCATCATCTGATTTGCAGTACGTATGTGCCATTATGTCAGAAAGAGGAAGCAGTTGTATGTTCCATAGCTGTCCATAACCGAGTTTGTTAGGTATGGTCGGCAACATCTCTCTCTCTCTCTCATATATATATATATATATATATATATATATATAATGAAATGGACAAAGTCTGACAACTATTTTAAGACATTTTTTTTGTTTATACATTCTTTTTATAGATACAAATGTTTAAGTAAATGCTCTGTTTATAATAAATGTTGTTTAATACTGTTTATTATAAACAGAGCATTTACTTAAATATTTGTATCTATAAAAAGAATGTCTTAATATATATATATATATATATATATATATATATATATATATATATATATATATATATATATATATATA